>JAHYIQ010000007.1:0-600000 GCA_030673865.1 Melipona bicolor | reverse complement strand
TTCCGTATCCACTTCAGCGTGTGCAATTATCACGATCGAAACTTCTTTTTTCCACGTCGAATTTAATTCAATCGTCGAGTTCGCGTGCCAGCGCGCGAGGATCGCGATGGTAGTTTACCCGAGCCGCGCCGCAGCAATTTGAACGTACCCAGAAGGAGAGAGAGAGAGAGAGAGAATCGTGAACGGCGATTTCTTCACGACCGATGCAGGCGTTGCAGGCTGATCTGCAACCGGAATACGCTGCGCGAGAGATCGAGAGTCGTCCGCCGATTACGGCCCGTCGTGCACGTGCATTTCGAGTTTTCTAAATCAGACGTTCCTCGGGCAAAGGGGTCTCAGCCGAGAGTAGCAATCTGGAAGGTTAACAGGAGATTCCTAGTCCCTCCGACGAGAAGATCGTTCCAATTTCAGACCGGGTGAATACGTGATATTAAATCAGCCAACGAGCAACCAACGCTTAATCGGGGAGAGAGAGAGAGAGAGAGAGAGAGAGTCCAGAGTGAATTCATTCGAGCAACGAGCACGTAGATTTATTACCGCCACGGGAATGTCTGTTATCACCCCGTTCTTCGTTATCATCCGTGCGCCGGGGGATCGTGCGTTTGAACGAGTCGAGGCGAGAAACCTTGGTTTCTCCGTAGATTCCTGCCGACCATTCGGTTGTGGTACGTCGTGCTCCGGGTAAACACGAAACGCGTTCCGTGGAAATGGGTGTTGCGTGCGAACGTGGAAACTTGCTGTTTGTACGTACAAGCACGACGAGAAGATGCTGTTGCCTACGTGCGATTGAATCTTCTTGTTTTAGAGCTTGCCATCTAATCATTCGAGAAAGTGTGTTTTTTTTTTCTTTTTACTTAAAAGTCCAGAAGATCGGGAAGCTCGATCGGACGTTGAGGTATCTCGCGAGTAATTCAGTTTCTATAAATTCGTCTCTCGATGTTTATTAAATTGAAAGTTTTTAAGTTTGAATTTTAATTCGAGGCTGAATATCTCCGAACAGCTGCGAACAGAATGTTTCACACTTATGCCCCATTCGAAATCTGAATACGTTTCGGAGAACCAAGCTCTTTAGCTTGAAATCAAATTGTCATAGTCTTTGTTCTTTAATCTAGCAATTTTCAGAATGCAAAAACAGTGTAAAATATCGAAAGCAGAATATGTTGTTGCAATATTTAGTATCAGAAACAAGTTTCTGCTCAGACTGTGTTCGCGAAGATTGGAAATTTCTTACAAGTGCACGAGAAATGGCACTAAACTGGCTGTCGTTATCAGACAAATAAATTTCTCGATCGTTCGTTCGAATTGGAAGAAATCGGCTGCGGGTCGATTTGCGTGCTTGAAAAACTTGAAAGCGAGTTTCCTAGGAAGAGAAACTCGTTGGCCTACAAATCGTGGAATGGCACGCGAGGAGAACTCGGAAAATCCATTTTGAAGAAAGTCGAAGCACTTTCATTGACAAGTGCTTTTCACGGCGCGTCAGTGATCTATTAAATCATTATTTCTCTATTTATATTACCAATTTTCACTCACTGACGTTTTTCGGAGAAAAAGATTTGACGGAGAAAGTTGATGAAGATTTTGCTTGAATTATTTCTATTGACCTATTTGCACCACGAGTTAAATTACACTGCTCGCTCGTACAAACCTACATGATTGATCATGTACGTATAATTTATCAAATCGTTCACAATTTGTTCTATTATAATTTAAATAGTTTTACTAATTACGATCAGAGTTAAAAGCACGGTATATCAATTATCAACCGAGAAAGGTTAATAATTCTATAAGCAGTAAATTTCGTTAGCATCTACGTCTCTTTATTAATTGTAACACGAAATTATTGAAAGAAAATTTAGAAAAAAAAAAAAACCCACTCGCCTGAGCTATATTACAAATTCACGATAACGTTCAGCTTTTATACATCGACGACTTTTATACACCGTCGTGGCTTCTCGCAATTTCCACAGAAGGAGAATTATTATTATTATTAACAGAACAATCGCTCGCATGCTGAAACGTACGCGACTGAGACGAGACCAAAAGATTCGAACCATCGTTCCACCACCACCTGTTTATTCAACTATCGAACAATCCGCGAGTATCCGTAAGACCATTCAGCAGGGCCCCGCGAACAATGCGCGAAGAGGATCGCGGTGAAAAATGGCGACTTTCCGATTTGAAAGAAGGCTTTTGTGTACAAGGCGTTCAAGGTTCAAGGCGGCGAACGGACAACGAGCTGGTTGATGGTTCTTCAGCTTCTATTCGACGGTGTCCTGTAATTAGTACTCGTGCTCGATGTCCGCCGCGCAGAAAGGGGCCATTGAGGGATCCGCTTTGCATATTGCATTTGTGAATTTCAATCGTCCAACGCTCGGGAAGGAATAAATTTCGAAGCGGCGACTCGGCCTCGTCGATCGTGTGTACAAATATTTGCAAATGCACACCGTCGCTCGAAAACGTTCGACGACTCTTGTCTCTTTCAAAGGCAGCGCGTAATTTAAAAATAAGAAGAAATAGGAAGAACAAATATTTCGTTGTTTATTTCGTTGAATTGTGGAATTAAAATTAATAGACGGTGAGTGTTCGTCTCAAAGAGCAAGTGAGTCTGTTGTGAAATCGAATTGAATGATGATGAATTTGCAGCTGACTGTCTTCTTCGAAATATAAATAACTTTTTTAATTGTAGAGATAATTTCGATTTGATAACACGTGATAAGCGCGAATTAAATCGATTCAATTTATTAGCGAAAGGAACTTCGTTGCGAGAATTCATCGATGTTGTTGAGAGAACTCGATCATTCGTGACGTTTCGATTGAAGAAAAATTCAATATATAGGGAGAAAGTAGCAAATTTATTAAAGAGGTGGAACTGAAATGTCCTAAATATTCTATAATTTTTACATAGTACAGTATTAATAATTTTTTATACGTGAATGATGAAACAACGATCATAATCTTAAATTCTTAATCAAAAATAATATTTTCATTCTTTCGCGTTTATACTCTCAACTATCTTCAATGTTTAATTTTTATAATTTATTTGCATTTTAATAAATTTTAATTAACACCACAACTTATAAACATTCGAATAACAAAAGAGGTGTAATGCTTGTAATTCCTTCGTTCCACAAATGTGCTCGTCAAATCTTAATTTTAAATCTCTTCCTGGAATCCATTTTCAAGCCTCAAATTAAAAATCACTCTCCCGAGAATCTTCTATCTTCCGATTTGTCAAACGCAGTCAAACAGATGAAGGGACAACAAAGATGTACAAAAATGAGATAAAATTCAATTGGGGGGGGGGAGGATGAGAGAGAAAAATCGAAATTGAAAGTTCCACAGACGCGAGATCGCGGCTGACTCGAAAGAGCGAAACAGGCCGGTTTTATGGAATCTCCGAGGACGTTGTTGCGTCTTCTGGCCGGTATCCTGTAATTAACACGTGATCGATGCTTTGCATGTCGGGGCAGCCCGCTCCGAGAGATCCGATTTGCATAAGTATGAATTTTAAATCTCCAAAGGTTAGCATTTAAATGGGAACGGCATGTAAATATCCCTTCTTGCTGCGACGAACGTTGCCAACGGACGTCCGGTGGATCACGTTGAACGCATTCGCCAATAATGATATTAGGATCGTTCTCTCCGACGTTCTCAGGCGTCCCTTCGCCTTAATTATCCGCCTTAATTATTTCTTTTCTACGTCCGATCCCCCACCCCTCCATCCCCCCTCCCCCTCTCGCCAGACACGATGAAACAGTAAAACGTGTTTTTCATTCCCCTTTAATATTCCAAGTTATCGCGTTCGCGATGATTGGCGCGGGCGCAGGGGGGAAAAGATGGCATTGAGAGAGAATATAAAAGGAGCGCGCGGCGCGAGCAACGACGGGGCCGGGGTCCCGGGCAAATTAATAAAGGGCGATTTTTCTCCCCCGTGAAACGCAACCTTGAGCTCGATGCGCCAACGACGCGCACGTATTATCGCGCATTCGTCAAGCTATATTCGTTTCGACGATTTTTTGCTAATAAAATATATTAGCATCCTGCGAGTAGTTGTCGATAAACCGGCGGACGTACGAGTAATTTTTGCAACGATTTTTTGCTGATACTTCGTCGTGGTCGTCCATCGACGATACAAATTTCTGCGAAAGAAGCACAGAGTGGCTCCTTGCGTAACTTGCACGCGTGAAACAACTTGTAAATTACGCGTCTGATGAAAAATTGTTTTGTACTTTCGTCCGATGTATTTTCTAACATTGTCGAATCCTCTGTTTTCATTCGGGAGACAAATTATCATAAAATACCTTCCTGACCATTAGGTTTGGGATCAATGTGGCTTGATATAATTTTTGTATTTGGAATATAAAAGAAATATATTTAAAAAAATGAAGACGATTTTGAAAGTTTCAAAACTTCTCAATACTCACAAAAAATTCACACGCCACATTTTGCCTCCTTTAAAACCACACAATTTTCGTACTAAACAATTTTTCATTAAACGCATAATTACGCAAATCACCCTATATATTTACTCTGAAAAATAACATTTTCTATGTTGGTGATAATTGTACAATTTGAAAAAGCTGTAAAAATTAACTTTTGGGTTATTATCAAACCCATGAAAATTATTAAAAAGTCGCTGAAAGGATGACTAAGGAGTAATCCTCGTTTTTGGACTTTTTTGGAACACTCTCGGAAAGACGACGCTGAGACGAGGGATTTTTCAGTCTGGATTCTCTATATAATATCCCAGGAGCAAATTTCACGATAATTCCCGACGTTCCACATTACGGCCGCGGTATTCGCTACAGATGTAAATACCCGTGGGCCCCAGGAGCCCAGCGGCTATTAAATATACGCTCACCGGTGTTCGACAAATTGCTCGCATGAACCAGAATAATTAGCATCGCCAGCCTCCGGTGCTTGGTATATCCTCCGCAACAATGAACAGCGACTGAGGGACGCGGCCTGTCTAGTAATAATTTTTAGCGAGATAAAAGTCCGAAATGTATTATATAAATTTTTCTCGTATCAACAGCGCAGGCTATCGAGTCAGAAATATATCGGAGTGATGCTGCAGTCTATGAAAGGCTGACAATAGTTAGTAAAATGAAAGAGCAGCGATTGTCAGAGAAGCATTATCAGTGACAATATGTAACGGAGTACGCATGTTTTGTTTGAAGCAAAAAATTTGTAAAATTTTAATATGTAAAACTTGAAATGGAGCGACGTGTTGAAAACTCGTGAAAATGTATTTTTGAAAATTTGGAATTTTTGTTTTACGTTTGAGAATATTGCTAAAGGAAAATGATTTACGTGTCAAACATTGTATTAGAAAGTATTACACTCTGGATATTTTGGATTATTGCACTTTAAAGTTTCTTATAAATGCATAAAAATTCATCAATCATTGGATCACGTTGGATTTCTAGAGCAATAGCATCTGAGTAATAGGAAACATTAATTTTTCTTCTCAAACAATTAACAAATGTAAAATAGTTTCCAAACTAAAAATTAAAAACGCGAGAGTAACAATTAAAACCTGATAAACTTAAAATTATTCATATTCTTTTCATCGTTTATAAATAACTAAACTTATAAGTTGGAAATATCCGATAAATCAAATTATTTAAAAAAATTTTTAAGTGAAACATTGTACGAATTTGTACAATTAATATTGTATCATTGTGCAAATTAATATTATAATTTTTAAAGTGAAACTTTGCATAATTAATATTGAGCCTCGTAATCGAGATATACGAATTCATAATTGATCAATTTTTATTATTCTTTTCCGGAGGCAATTAGCAATTATCATTGGGTCTTTAAAAGCCGAAAAAAATGATTAAATAATTAAAATACAATTACATAAGATACCATAAGACACCTGCCAAGTAAGGAAGACTTTCTCCAAGCTGTCAGTAATAAAAAATAAATATAGACGAATTACACCCAAGAAACGATTGAATTTTTAAATCATTCTGTCAGCTGAAAATGATAGAACACAGATAACTGACTATATTGTTATCATATTTTATGATGAAATAATAAAACAATTTGCACACACGAGAGTCAATACTTTTTACATTTAACGATTATATACTTCTCTATCATGCTAGAGTAAAAATTTTGTAAAATTAATTATTATTTGCTCATAGTTTCTAAAATGAACTAGGATCTCAAGACTCCATTAAATCCAGTACTGTTCTTATCTACTATCTTTCATTTATCTCATTGTCACAGACAAACAAGAGTAGAATATTAAAAAAAAAAAACTGCACGACTTTGTACCTCAGTACGATTAGTCTCACTGAAAGGCCCAGAAGCAATTGTTCTGACTAGGAAGAAAATGAAGACGACCTTTTTGCCATAAAATTTTATTGATATGCAAACATTTGAATCGATACGAAACAAATTACAGCGATCGCTCAGTACCAAACAACGCCACTCCTACTCGAGGTCTAGCCCATGCCCCCTCACGAATCACGTGACCCAAATCAACCAATCGCTAATTTTCGTTGCATTAGCGTTGCACCTGAAGAGGCCCGATTTTCTGGGTTACCCCAGCTAAAATCACTTTCAATGATAAAAAAAAAACTCTTTCGTTCCCTGACATGTTCCGACAAACGAGCTTCTACTGAACGATACAGCAAATTTCCATCGTTTTTTCATTTCTACGCAAGAATCGAAAGGATCGTTCGCTGCACTGTGCGTCGTCCAAGAAGCGAACGTTCCTCTCTCATCCATTTCACTTTTCGTTTCGTGTTAACCCCTCGATATCCGTCTCGCCTCCTCAGCCAGAATCCTCGCCCCGTGACATCATAGCACACACACGCACACACACACACATTCTCTCTCTCTCTCTCTCTCTCTCTTTTTCTCTCTCTCAAGCTAGGCTCTTTCTCGGTTGCGTTTAATCAGACTCGCTGACTTGATGCGGCCCTCTGGTGCGCGCCGGCTGCTGCTTAAGAATGTAATTTAATATGCAACGTTACCGCGGGCCCCGGCGTGTCATATTTATAGGTATTTATGCATCAGCTTCGTGGGCACGTTTACGCCAAGCCGGTGCAGCCGGGGTCCATTGAAATTACCCCCGGAGTGGCAGCGGACGCGGAGATGCTCAGCTACGTGGGAGGAATTTATCGTTGTTTATCACTCGTTAGTTTCACCTCGAGGCTCCTCCTCTGCCCCGCGCGTACGCGTTCCAGTTCCAGTCTTTTTACCGATCCTCAGCGCAGTTTTCTCCGCGATTTTATTACACCGTTCTTTCTCTCTCTCTGTGTTTGTTCCAACACCTGTCGTGCATCGCCGCTCGACACTTTTTAACGTGTCGGTATTATGTAAACAACGAAATAATGAAACTCTTAAATTTTATGAGATTGTATGAAATTGAAATTGAAATGCTTAGTATAAATATATATTTTACAGATTATATAAATGTATATATATAATAATAAAATAATAAATATATAATATAAATGTATTATATTTTTGAATCACAGATTCTCTGTTGTACAAAGTATCACTTAATTTTTCCAATTTTGAGACAAATGTAAAGCGAAGAGCATGACTGAGCCAATAACAACATTGAAATATTTAAATTACAAAATTCGTAATATAAATTTCAACATTTGTAGTTTCCTTAAATGATGACTTATTGAATATCAACAATACCATCTGGACCTGGCACATTCCAAACAATCTTCTAATTATTACAATTAAAATCTTCAATCAACCATTGCTGATGATGCTAAAAATTTTATTTTTATTTAAGAATTAGTTTTACGAGCAACTTTCGCTTCATTATGTCAAAGTCCCGTTTCATAAAATATGATACAATTCACTGCAATTTTGATGATCATTCATGGTTCGTTTCGATAAAACGGTACGTTAAATTCGACAAGCTTCAAGCTTTGAATAAAATTGACGTTTAATGAATATTATTGAATTGCACTCTGAGTCATAAAATTCTAAATGATTTTACACGCTTGTGTAACAAGTACCTGTTCCAAGCAGCGATCTTTTTACGATTTTCTTTGGTTCCGGTTTCCCGATTTCGCGCCAATTTCGATTTCGTAATTTATCTCGATTCCGTAGCGTGATTCCTTTCTGGAATGAAATTCGTTTATTTCCTTCCTCGTTGCAACGATTAGATTTAGCTCGAACCCGATCAGTTTATAATTCAGCTATAAGAAAACTCATTTTCTATGGCAATTTAGTTCTCTTGCTTGTTTCTCTTCGTTTGTACAAACTGGTCGGAGAACAAAACAAACCTCATTCGTCGTATCATTACACATTGGGAATCACAGCAATTTAGAGTTAAATTTCACAATTTTGTAGTTTTCTAATTGAAATTAACATAATTTTATTGCCAATCTGACTTGCAAAGACATTCGTTACACCAATCGTCTGTTAATTAAAATAATTGTCACATGACTCGACGTACTTTTTCAATGACCATTTTCCAGATTTGTAAAATTTGAGAGAGCTTTTTAGAACAGAGCCTCGTTTCTGAATTTTTAAACAATGGTTTACGAATCTCAAAGTTCACAAAATGTAGTTTTAATCTTCCCCAATGGTGTAAATTTGTATTTATGTACAAAACTCTACTCGAGGCACGTATTGTAATATATACAGTGTGTACTCTGGCAAAACAAGTTTAAAATTGATCTTTATTTATACGTAATATTAGTATATGTACGTATGCGAATGAATTAGACATTCATTTAATTATCTTTTTTTAAGTGAAATTTCATTTTATGATACTGTCTTATCTCGTAGACATACCAATTGCTTTTGAAACTTTCTTCTCTCCGTTTGTACGTTATGTATACTACGGAGTAATATAAAGAATTATACGTACAATTAAGTTAATTGGAGGAATTCATGATTTTTTATTTATTTCCATTCAATTCCGATTTACACACATCTGGGATTTCTTAATTAAAAGGATTTTCTCTAAGCTTATCGTCCAATCTAAATTACGTCCAAGTCTCGTAATATTCTAAAATATCCTTCTTACGCGTTTATACTTTCATGCTTGTTCTTATATTCCCTCTTATTGCTATAGTTGATATAGCAAACTGTACTATAAAATAAATCGCAGGAAATTAATCGATCATGATTGGAATTATATATAATAAATATTATTAATATTATATAATCACATAATATTGAACAAATAATTATTATAGTTGTAATCAAACCACGTAAAATTAAATTCATCGCGCACGGAATTGTAACTTCTGCATGCAAGTTGTATCAATTTCTACCCCAAGAAGATAATTTATCGTCGTTCGAAGAAAGAGCATTTAATGTATTTTGTAATTTTCGCTGCATCAAATCCGCCTCCGTTTGTAGTTTCGTCTCTTACGTTTTACTACACGTACACTCGCACATTTTACACATTAACATTTTTGCCTTCGTTTATTACTTCATTATCCGTATATCCTCACGCATCTCATCGAACTTGCTCCGTCCGTTCATTGAATAAATAACAATAAATAAATTCATCGGCGCGACTACACGATAAATCGCTCGTAGAAGAGGCATCGTGCAAACGTATCGCGTACGAAAATTCAATCTCCCGGTAATGAACCGGTTGCACGGTTTAGCCGCTCAAGTTCTCATTGCTATCATTTCGGAATCGGATGGACGTGCCACGATCAAGCGCGAACGTTCCGGTAATCGCGCCTCAAAGTTGAAAACACGCGGCTCTCGGGGAGACGCACAATAAATATTAGCCGCTGTCAATTACGGTGAGCTATTATTTTCAGGTAATTCGTTCGAGGGGAGGGCAAGAGGGGGAAAAAAAAAGAAAGCAATTTAATGGATATCCCGCGAAATAATGAACACGAAAATCCATTCTGCGGCGGAACGTGTTTTATGGGGAACACGTAGCGAGTATTTATTACCCGATTAACCGACGGGGAAAAATGGTAGATTAAAGGCTGATCGATTAAGATGAAATCGCAGCGCGGATGGGAGAAGAAGCGAAATCGTTGGATATTGATAAGACTCGCGTTAGCGGGATTATATTTATGCTTGTAATTACGCTTGTTGAATTGGAGACGAATAGGAAAGTACACGTGGGGATTATGAAATATTAAACAGACGCACAAATATCAGAAAAGAGTTCAAACCGGCAATTATCCATTATATTAATTCGGTGAGATCATCTTTGATATTTATTCGTAGTTATTCGTGCTACGTATTAATTTTTCATCAAATGTGCGTAAATATAAATTCAAAGGCCAATACAATCACGAGACGTGGTCGTATATTATTACAGTGTTAATGAAATTATCTAATACATGTACCACTCGTTCTTTTTCGATCGAAATAAATTAAAAGTAAATTCGTACGTTTTTTTTTTTGAAAGAGAAAAACAAACTATCACAACTTTCACATTTGAATGTAATTTAAGATTAATTATAATTTAAATATACAGCTCTGCACGTCAAAATAATACGAGAAGAACGAAAAGAACGTTTCGTTTCCAAAAACTACACGACTTGTGCTCTAGTACGATTCGTCTCATTGAAAGGCCCAGAAGCAACTGTTCTGACTAGGCCATAAAATTTCATTGATATGCAAACATTTGAATCGATACAAAACAAATTACAGGCGCGATCTCTCAGTACCAAACAACGCCACTCCTACTCGAGGTCTACACCACGCTCCTTCACGAATCACGTGACCCAAATCAACCAATCGCTAATTTTCGTTGCATTAGCGTTGCACCTGAAGAGGCCCGATTTTCTGGGTTATCCCCGCTAAAATCACTTTCAGTGCTAAAAAAGTCAAAAACATTTGACTTACTCGGCATATAAAAGAGTGCTATTGTAAGTGAAATATTGAAATATTTTAGAAACGTCGATATCTTAACATATCCTCCAAATATCACAAATTGCACGAGATATTACACAAATATTACAGATTGTACGTAAATATTATACATTGACATCATTGAATATTATAATACAGGGCTCGGAGGCTAAATCATTTTTCACTAAATGCGACATATCTTTCTTATCGAAACCTATAAATTTAGTTACAATAGTTACAATGTCATAATTGTGCTATAACTAAATTTTAACTCCATGTCACGAGATGTGATTTACACTCCATATACATATAAAAATTCTATGGTGTTCTAATGTTTCGAGTCACCATCCCTACTAAATTCACGTATCTTTAAGCGCATTAGCGTTTCAATTCAAGCAAAAGAATAAGTCAAAAGTCAAAAAATAGAGTCAGACAGAGTCGATCAAAGAGTGTTCTCAGAATTCTTTAATTCAGGAAATCTCCGACATAGAAAGCTTCCCGGGTTTCCCAAGATTCGCGTCTTATCGATGTTCCGTGAAGTTATCGATGCCAAACACACGGGAATGCGCAACGTACTATTACGCTAGCTTCCGGCGGAACGTTTAGTGTCATCCTGGCCCATAAAACGCAGAGAATTGTATCTCGACGATCCACCGCGGGAACGTGTCGTTTTTAGTTAGAACGTACTTACAGCGTATAATAGTAACAATAAATTGCGACAATTTTGAACCTCGGTGACTGGCCGACCTCGCGTTTCGTGATCGCTATTACGGCGATTGTCGTTATCATTATTATTACTATTACGTACGATAATACTCCTTTTTTTTTCTTATTTCTTGACAGCTTCCTAGAAAACGAGATTATTTTCATAGAGTTGCGCTGTAGGTTTGAAATATATAGGATATGTCATTTTTAATTTTACCGTTTTAAATTAGTTGAAATTTGTTTATTTTTTCTTGTGCGTTGCAAATATTTCCTGTAAATTTTGTGAAAGTGGGCAATTGACTGTTTAAATACTTTCATAATCTGTACGGATGTTGTTTCAAACTGGAAATTGGAGAAATATTTTTTGCGATTACGATCCCAAGAAATATTAATGTTTATTTATATAATGGATAATTGATTGTTTAAATATTTTCATAATCTGTACGGATATGCATATAATTTTCTGTATACGTAAACATTTTTAGATTTGTTTCAATACAATCATTGCAATGTTAACGAAATTGCAAGATGTTTTATATAATAAAGTACAAATAAAAAATTTCTACAAATATTCGAATATTTTCCAAATGAATTTCACGCGTGATTGTAATAATTTTCTGTTATCAAAACTCATAAGTAGTAGAAATATCGATTTTCTGCAAAAATTAACGCAAAAAATTTTCTCAGCTTGTTAGTTAATAGAAATGATACGTGCAAGAAGCACACGTATTTTCAATCCACCTATAGCTTCCTATAATACAACCATAATAGCTTTCTGACAACTACGACTCCCTGATGTATTGTTTCGTTTGCAAATATAATAAGACGCGTTTCTCCGTAGCACCTTCGTGGACAGAATATACTTTAGACCACCACGACAATGTTTCAAAACCCACACGAGATAAACTTTTGTTCTTTGCTCCTTTTATATTCAGAATATCGTGTTACTAACCCTCGGACGACGGTGATGGGATCATTTGAATAATTATACATGTTTGTAAAAATATAGTAATAATAATTTGTAAATATGATTTTAATTATTACACAATAGAATAACCCAAAAAGTTCATGCATGCAGGTATAAATCTATCTATTGTCCGAGGATTAATAGAATACTAAAATTTATAATATAAGAAACGACACAAATTTTCAAGAACTTTGCTCAATTAATTGTTTCACCACGTTACTGTATCTCCATCAAATAAGAAACAAATTTTCAAGCTTGGATTATCAACTATTCCAAGACATCCTATTCCATCCATGTATATAAAAAAGTTCAGAAGCCAATCAGTGCAAATCATTTTCATGCAAACATATCTCTCTCTTGTCAAAATCTTCAGTCCAACGGTGGAGTCACAATAATTATGTCATAACGACAAAACTGTTCCACCGGCTGACAATTTACATTTGCGTGATTAGCGAGACGACTTCTGAATCCTCTGCAACATTGGTCGAATTGGGTATTCGCAGAACACCGTATCGATCGCACGCGCCGCATCGCGTTAGCATCGATCACGTTGAAGAAACTCGACTAATCGTGGAATTGACTTGTTCGATATTCCCTATACCTCCGATCAACGTCTTCCTTGTCCCAGAAAAGGGAGTGGTTATGCTAATGCCGTGATCTGTATTCGTTCTCCGCCGATACTCCTCGTACTCGTTGCACGTGATGGTACATGTGTCTTCGCGAATCGTCGCCGCGTTTCATGAATATCTGTTTACATCGATTCCCGACTTTCGCTACTTTTAATTAAATCGATCACCATTTTCACTACTTTCGACTGAACTGCTAAAATTTATGGAAACGATCGAACGTTTGCAAAGCGTGTATTTTTATCATATTATGTACTCATAGTACGATGAATATGCGTGAATAGGT
Source organism: Melipona bicolor (assembly GCA_030673865.1). Taxonomy (NCBI): domain Eukaryota; kingdom Metazoa; phylum Arthropoda; class Insecta; order Hymenoptera; family Apidae; genus Melipona; species Melipona bicolor. The sequence continues at coordinate 586,592 of JAHYIQ010000007.1, read as the reverse complement.
GAAACATCTTTGGTGAAATTTCACTGACGTCGCAATGAAACTCAACTGTCATGGTTATAGTAGTTGAAACAAATTTAAAATAGGAGTGCAATTGATCGTCAAAGAATTCGAACACTTATAGGACAATTAATGAATATATTATATATTAAATATTAAATAATAAATATATATTATATATTATACATTAAATAAAACGTTTTGAAATTTTATTAATATTGCAGCCGAATTGTCATAACTATACTGGTGAAGTTTGAGATAAATCTAAAAATACACCAGTGTATAAAAATGTTACTTAAGATAAGAACGTGACATTTAATCACGCCTATCAACAAAATTTATTTTCGTAATATTTATGTATTTCACACATCAATCGTCAATTTTAATATTAATGTACCATCGAAATACACTACGCACGTAAATAAAAATTCTCATAGTATTCGAATACCCCACGAACGCGACACAACTAACCCTCATTCACTCTTCGAACCCTTTCAACTCTGACAAGAATACTAATTACATACCGACTCTCGTGCAAGCATCTTCCACAGCATTTATCCTCGCGCCTACACATTCTTTTCTCCCTTTCAGTCGATTCAGGCAAACTTTACGAACGTTTCTAAAGAAAAAACAAAGGAAAAACAAAAGGGAACATTTACAACCTCCTTTGTCTGCAATTATTTTTCAAGTTGCTTCGTACGCTTCCTCGATGCAGACACTGAGAACGCGGCAGGTTAAGAACGTTAACTATAAACACCTTGTGAATCATTCGCTTCATGCAGCATTCTAGATGAAAGATCGTGTCGATCAATTGGAAGTTATTGGAATTTCCAATACGTTAAAAAAAAAAGTTTCAACGTTTGGAAAACATTGCAAATTTCAAGGAGACGAGAATAATGGAAAGTAGAGACGTGATATGAAGTTATCACTCCAGAGTCTCTCCTCAACTCTGTTTTCATTTCTGATAGAGAGATCTGGATCTCTGACGTAGATCATCAATCGTCTGTTACGGTCGCAGGTAATCTGAAGGCACGGTAATCTCTCAGCGATCTGCTATTCAATGTATTCCTTCGAACGTTACGTTCGTATCGCTTCTTTATTGCTAGGCACTCTCCACCCTCTCGATAATTCTCCGCAATCCCTCTGTCGTGTTACTTCCTGTTTCTTCTTTTGGCAGAGAGGAGAGGAAACGCGATTTCAACGAGTCAAGAGAGGCTACGAGTTGCTACTCGTACGGATGACTCACGTTGTTTAAGGTTAAATTGATTCTCCAAGTTCTGGTTGTTATGTGTCTGAGTTTTGACAAAAGTAAGAAAAATTCGTAAAATTCCTGAGGAAGAAACGAGAAACATTTGTAACTTTGAGGATTTTCTCGTTTGAATTTTAACCTTGAGATTTTTGTTGTTCTTTTTATTACGTTCCTCTATTTTGTTGTTGTTTCAGAATATTACCAAGTGTCTGAAACTTACGAACACGCTTCAGTTTTCAGTCAAAATTTCCATTTTTTCTTTTTTTTTTCTTTTTGCACAGCTAACAACTCAATAGGTTCAAATCGTGTATTAACTCTCAAATAATAAATGTCGATTGCTGAATTACAAATACCTGCGATGATTTAATTAAATTTAACTACAGTTTTGGGTATTTAATTCTACATTCTATTTTCTCTCAATAAATCAAATTAGACCAAACGATATCAACTGAGAATTACACTTTGTGTATTAAACACTAATTCAATTCAACCCTAAATTGCTACTCATCCCAATGTCCCAATGATGGTACCAATTAAGATGTATTCCTCGTGCAATCAAAAACAGAAAAATAAAACAGAAAATGTAAAATCTCGTAGATCGGTTATTGATTGAGAATTAAACTTTGTGTATTAAACACTAATTCAACTCAACCAATAATTAATTACACAGATTACGAACAAAATTGAGTTAAGAACTACAAAATTCAACTCTGAATTGCTACTCATTCCAATGTCCCAATGATGGTACCAATTAAGAGTTATTCCTCTTGCAATCAAAAACAGAAAAATAAAACACAAAATGTAAAATCTCGTAGATCAGTACCAATTGAGAATTAAACTTTGTGTATTAAACACTAATTCAATTCAACCAACAATTAATTACACAGATTACAAACAAAATTGAATTAAGAACTACAAAATTCAACCCTAAATTGCTACTCATCCCAATGTCCCAATGATGTTATCAATTTAATATTTATTCCTCGTGCAATTAAAAAAAAAAATAATAAAATAAAACAGAAAATGTAAAATCTCATAGATCGGTACCAACTGAGAATTATACTTTGTGTATTAAACACTAATTCAATTCAACCAACAATTAATTACACAGGTTACAAACAAAATTAAGTTAAAAACTACAAAATTCAATCCTAAATTGCTACTCATCCCAATGTCCCAATGATGGTATCAATTAGTATTTATCGACAGTTGAGCAAGATTTAACTTCATCCATCCGATCCGTGCCACCCTGTATACAGGCTGTGCACAGGGGTTGTTGAACCCCAGGGAGAGCAGAGGCTCGTCAACACGGCGACGTTGAGTGGCCGTAAGGAACTCCGAGACGCCTCGTTTCACCTCAGTCATAATTTACAGGATTCCCGATGCAATGCTATAAAACAAAAGGCCCCCGGTGTCCGGTCAACGGCGTGTCGGTATCGCGACGGCTCTAAAGATATCGTCGAATCACTCGGTTGACGCCGTGAGAAACGACACCCTGCCTTCTTCCTCTCTTTGTTCCCCGATGCAGCGCACGTAGGTGTGCGCTATCATCCCGTGGAACGTTCGCTCGTTCGCAGCGCGCGTTCAATTTCAAAGGGTAGTGAGCGCAGAGCAGAGGAGGTGGGAGGGGCAAATGGAAAGCTCCGGCTCGTTTCTCGGCTTTCTTCCTCCCCGCGGTGTCCCGAAGAGATTCGCCGAGGGAAACATAAAACGTTTCCAAGTCTTGTCTCGCTGTTTCGGAATTACTCGAAACGTCCGCATGGAAATGAGACGAGTTGCAAGACATTGTACAATGTACAATGTTGCGAGCACGCTGTTGCCCGTGGTAGAGAGACCGGAGCCATCGCCAACTGGCCGTGGAGATTCATAACGCGCGTAAGAGGGATTTCGAACGGGGAATAAGCGTGCTGCTCCGGGTTGAAAAGCTGTTTCCGCCGCGCGCCAACGAAGAATACGATCTCGTTCGAGACATATGCATATACCTATGCGAAGTTGTTTTTTGCTCGGGCGTATGTATTTTCTTCCTTTTTTTTTTTTCTTTTTCCTTTTCTCAGCGATGCTGAGAGTTTTCAAGGCGAGCGTGTACGCGTCGATAGAGAGGCGACGGCGTTTCGCCGTTGTTTTCTGCACCTTTATTTATCATTACGCGCGGATAAAAGTCTCTATTATGAACAGACTTTTACGCGTTTACGAGATGGAAGTGTAAAGATGGAGGGACACGCCGAGTGCGCGCGATGTGGAAGACTGTGCAGGACAACTTTATTCCATTATTATTTCCCAGTCTTTATTATTACGCGCGAAGGTAGTTGCGGATTTTATTTCCAAAGTGGAACACTTGCAGCGATTCCTCTCAGTTGTTTGTTGTCTGATTTCGAGTGGAATGCAAATTTTCGTGCATTTTCTACGAAAAAATGTTAAAAGCGAAGTACTTGTTACGATTCTATCGCGAATGTATCACGGATTTTCAAACATTTATATTTATTAATTATACATGTATCTTTCGTTGTGAGACGAACGTCAAAATTCAAAATAGAGTGCTCCTCTACAACTTTAGCTCAATATTTATTATATTTATGTCTTATTTATGTCTGCTCATGAACAGTTTGCAAATCTTCATTTATTTGCACAAAATAAACGAAATGTTTTAGATTTAAAAGAAAAAAGAAAAATAGTGACTTTCAGTAAATGAACATCTCGTTAGCATTGTCCCTTACATCTTCATTTCTCGAAAAAGTACGCGAAAAAGTTTGTCTCGGCCTATAAAATTATTTCGACACGAATTTGAAGATCAAGGTTGATTCTTCAAGGTACATTTTTCAAAGGATCCGCGTTATTTCTGACACGCGGCATGTTGTTGCGTAAGTTACATTAAGGAAAAGAACGATCGGTATCGTTATTCATGAAACTCTCGTGGGCGATACCGATGAATTCTACGCCCCGATGGAAAGTTCCGACAGATTGTTTTCGCTAGTGAGAAACTTCACGGTGTTACTTCCTTCCCGGCAATGGCTTCGCCATTATTTGAAAGCTAATCGATCAACACTGTTTGCCAAACGTCCGCGAAGAAAGTCACTTTCCTCGAAAGTCGTCGAGTTTGATAGATCCAAACACTTTCCCTTCCTATTTGTATTTATTTCGCTCAATGCGAGATCGAATTTATATATATATATATATATTCAACGACGTTGTAAATAATTTATCGATCATTTCTGAAGTGAATTTTGAAACATCGACTCGATCGAGGAGTGAAACACAGCAAAACGCCGGATTAATACACGGGGATGCCATGTCGTATCAGAGATTCCTCCTCTCTAGTTACGTTTGGCGTTCGCGCGCAGCAAGCGTCACGTCGAGTCACGTGCACGTCCCGCAACGCCATATGAACGAGTTTCTCAGTGTTCAGTTCCCGAAGAATGACGTGCTTTCGCGCGAGTCCCCTACGGGCACTCGCAACCTCTCGATCGTAAATAACTACCCTTGTGGCTGGGTTTCTATTATAATAGCCGCGCTGCACGTCGCGGAATCGTAATAATTCACCGGCCAATATTTATAAATAATTCATCCTCCTCCGCGAGGATCTCCGCGTAATTTTCACGGGGAATGGAATTTTCAGCGAAATTTGGACAGATGAATCATATTATTTTAATTCACGGGCAGGTCGTGAATAATTCCAAGCAATAATGAAAAATAAGAAGCAACAGTTGGATCGATGAAAACGTTTTACATTTACAAATATGATAGTGAAACACACTTATATTTTTCAAATATACAAAGCAAAGCGCGAACAGAGTAAAGATTTTATTCGATTGATTATTCGATTGAAGAATGATTTAAGGAATATTAAATTCGATGATTCGTGAAATAGAAATACAGTAAAATTTCAACTTTCATTAATATACGATTATTTTGTGTAGCTTTTTACTATCCTGTCTAAAGTTATAACTGCAATATTATAGATTCCGGTCTTTTTACTTAGGTACTTCAAAAAAAATGTCTTTCTTCTACTAAATGTTACAATAAATATTCTACTTTGGATATTTCATATATTTTTGCATATCACAAGCATTGTGGGCATTTTTGCAGCTTCAAATTTCCGATAAGTGCACAAAAATCCGCAGTCTAGTTGTAACCAATCGATTCAATCATCAGTGGGATGTTTGTAAAGTATCACTTATTTTTCATCAATCTGTCGGTTCTTTATTTTCGCTTTTTTCTCGTGTACGCACGCTTATCTTCTCTCCCGTTAATTAATAAATAACCATTTCCACAAACGTTCGACCATCGAAAGGTTAGATTTGATTCCCTATCCGGCAATTCTCTCGCGAATCCCCCGAGAACGCAAAAGAACAGATTGCGACACTCCGGGGTCGCTGCTTTCGAGGCAAAAGCAAAGACCGGCGAGCCTGAAACCGGTCGTTTTCACGCGTCCGTAATGAACAGTTTCCCAGAGGGAAAGAGGGGGTGAGAGCGAACCACCGCTCGCCACTCGAGTTGTACAACAATCGTCGAAAACGAAGAAAAGAAAGAGAGAGAAAGAGAGAAAAAGAAAAAATAGCGTTGCAATGCTCTAACAGCAGCATGGCAAAGTCGCGGTGAAACGCGCATTCCTCCAGAAAATGACACGTAACAATGTTACGCTAGCCGCGGAGTTTCGCTGACCGAAAGAGAGATTCCCTTCGGAGGATGGCAATCGAGGGAAACGGGTCAGGAGACGTAGCAGCGCGACTGCACTCCCACTTGGCACCTGGCACCCTGTAATCTCGCGGTCGCCTCTGATTGCTTTTCGAGAACGCCACCGCCGACCAATGTGACGACCAAAGTGGCCACTTTGGCCGCAGAAGGGAACGAAAGCCATTGCGGTCGAGCATTGTGTCAAATGAGAGAAATGAATCAGGTGCAGTGCGACGTAGGATTTTATATTTCGAATCAGCTCGCTGGCGAATTTCTTTGAATTTTGAATTCTCTCTGGCCGAATTTTATAACAACTCGATGTAGTAAGCTTCTGAGTTTTGACTGCAACTGCTGTTCGAAAAGGTAAGATGAAAGAAGGTACTTGTAGTTAAAACGTTTGACACTATTCTCTAAAGTATAAATGTCCAAGGAAGGATACGTCCAATTTTAACAAAGGTGAGACAGCGAAAACAATATACCAAATACTATATATATAACAGTTTGTCAATTCATTTACAATTTGCCCTGAATGAAATATTTACTATTTTCTATTTTTAGAATTAATTACTTTCATGCGTTCACACGAAATTTTAAAATAAACGAGATGCGTTACATAGTACAAAGTGTCCAAAGCACGGTACTTTCTATGATATTTTATAAACTAAAATAAAAATTATTTTCTACTTTTATGGTTATATTATTATATGTAATTATAATATTATAATATTATATTATATTATATTATATTATAATATATAATATATATATAGTATATAATATTATATTATAATACATATATGTTACATATATTATAATATATAATATTACATATAATAATACATATAATATTATATTATTGTAATTATAATATTTTATATTTTCAAAAATCCGCAGTCCAATCAAAGGTTATACATATATAACATATACCGATAAATATATTGACCGTCAATAAAAATAAAATTTATAGCATATAATCGCTATTCGCGGACTATTTCATATTCCACGGTACAAACAGGTCAAGCGTCTGATCAAATGCTTATTAAGTTGTTCCTCTCCTGCCCCGTCGACGCGAAAAACTCATTTTTCAATGAGACTTTTAACAAAGGATAATCGAGAAAATACAAAGATGGGAACCAGCCGCCAGAATACGCAATCACTGTAAAAGCACGTTGCGTTATTATCGCTCAACGCCTAACAATTCTTCCTATACCACGTCGACGTCTCGCAACTAAGTTTCTCAGCTCGTACATCTTGCTGGAAGCATGAACGATGAGATTCGTTTCACCCTGGCTCGAGAAAGAAAAAAAAGAAAGAAAGTAAAAGAAAAAAGAAAACCGCCTGAGAACATTATTATCAAGGAAGGAACGCGAATCTACATTTTTGGACAAGCTGAAATCGCCAGCTAATCACTCATTCCCACCTGATTCTCTAGTCACACGCGCGCCTATAGTAACCGACTAATCAGTCATCCTTAGCTACCCAATATTCCTCCGGTGCTGCTTTCCACTCTCATTCAGGCACAGTTACTCGATCATTCACAATCAGAGTTCGTTTCGAACTACAGTTATCCAGTGAATCATCTGGTCATGCCACCTGTCTTAACGCGACTCGTAACTATAGTTGAAGAGATGAAAACATGGAAGCAGTCGGAATGTTACAAGAGCAAGAGCAGAGTGCATACTCGGAGAAGGGAAGATTTTCGACTCAGGAAATTCAGGAAATTGTGAATTATTATAGATACGTATCGCGCAATCTTTCCTTCCTGACTGAATGTCGCTCCAAGGGGGTGAAAATCTAACACCTGAGGATTCTTTTGCTACTCGACTCTGTGTTGATAGAAAAGAAGCATTCGAACGAAAGTTAGTTCTTTTAATCAGGACTATCACGTGATTGACATTTAAAAAATCGTTGAATTAATAATCAAAAGTTGAGTGAGAAAGTCTATCATTCTTGGAGAACTTTTCATTTCAAAGTGCAATGAAACTACTACAATTTCTTTCTAGGAAATTACTCGAAAACAAATATGGAAAGAAGTTTGTTTTTTAAATCCTGTAAAATTGTTTGATTGAATTGTTTGATTTAATTTTATTGTGAAATTTTTAAGGAAAAACCAAAACTAAATAGGTTGGCGAGAATCTTTTATGACAGGCACAGTACTATCTTTTATGCGAACTTACAGGAATTTTTCCAGTTATCATTCACTAATTTTAATTCTGCGAAACAATATGGAATTTATCAGTCATTCATATAATTATCAGTAAAAATTATAAGTAACTGATGAATGTTTCAGTTGCAACTGAAGAAAAAATACTCATAGAGTATTTTTCACGTCTCTCACAGTTTGTGAGTTACAACATAAAATCGAGAAATAAATAAAAAAATCCACTTAGGATTGTTTCTCTTCGCAGAGAAAAAAATTGAGTAAATTATTAACTCATATATATTCTGTCATATCTCTGAAATTGAATCTAATTGTTGATGATTAAATGTAACAATTTGTTGAATTTCTTGATTGAGAATCACATCTCTACGTTACTTATATTAACTATAACTATCAGTATTATATTATATCAATTATACTATGATTTTAATTGTTAGTAACAGTATTATCATCAATTGTAACTAATAATGACAGATATAGTCCGCCATTAATCGTTATTAATTATAATTTTCGATAATAGACACGGCCTGCTATTATTATTAATTATAATTTTTAACAACAAATATTTATCCTTTGTGTTTACGCATCTATGGATTTAATGAACTAGAACCAATCACGGTCGACCACCATCTTTCCAGCTCCGCCAACAGTAACTCGTTCCTTTTTACTTCCCAATTTTCCGCCATTAAACTTTTTACCCCTAATTGTTGCCGCACTTGAAGGTAAAAAGAGAAAGAGAAGAAAAAAAAGAGACTCTCTCCCAACACGAACCGATTCTCAATTTTCTACGACAGCGCGCGCGTCGCGTAACGTCCGGACGTTCGCTTAACTTCCTTTCATTTTCTGCTAATCGTGTTAGATCAGAGCCACACGCTGTAAAAACATCGTGTTACATCGCGCTTACCCACACCGTGTCGCGAAAACTTTCAACCTCAGCCTAGCCGCGTGTACAGTGTTGCACAGAAATTCGAAGCGCGTTGAGATCGATCTTCGTCGATAAATTGTTATACATGCTTGTTATACGTACGTACGAATATTCTAGCACGAGCATTCAAAGTTCACAAACGTTGTCTATTCGTGATCTTTATGCGATTAATTGCATTTGGGAATGAAACTTTTACTCACTCAGTAAGCAGACTCTGTTGTACAGGCGAGTTCAGCACACTGAAACAAAGAAATTAAAAAATTTTGTATAATTGTAAAAACTGGAGCATTTTCAAATTTATTTGTCCCTTGTCTTTCGTACAGTTATTTATTATAGTAATTGGAATAACTGAGATAACTTTCAAGCACAAATATCTTTTATAATATAGCCCAACTCGAACCTAATTTTCATTTTGTTCAGAATTTAACTAGAAACTGGGTTAGTTTCATGTCCATTTCTGATTGAATTCTGGTCAAATAGATACTTGTAAATAAACTCCCCAATCAAACAATATTCAGCGTGAGTGACGACCTTAACAAAGTAATTATCGAAATCGAGGGTGGTTAAAATCAAAATTATCACGAGTTACTGGTAACCAGGAAAGTGAAATATTTTAACAATGAAACAGTTGAGCTTGCGGAATCTAATATTCTAAAAGTTAAACACAAGAAACTGTTTCAGAGAACATACGAACGACCTCAAAATACATGAATGTGAATGCTACATTCATGAAAAATTAAAAGTTGTAAAAATGCGCTTCCAAAAGTATTCGTTATGATAAGTAAACAGATAAAACAAATCTCCATTTAGGTTCCGTTTCCTCAGTTAAAGCTCCTAAAAACTTCGAAAATGCAAAAAAATGCGTAGTCGATCCACAATTTACAATTTGGGCCGTTTCGTAAAAAAGGACAGTTAAATTTAGGTATCCTCGTTCCCCGCGTTTCAGAGTACGTGAAAGAGATCTGTCTAACGATCTTTGAAAACTTCTGCGCAAGAGTGTATGTACGCACGCGCAAAACCCGGCCAAGTCCCATCGCGTCGTTCCCAACGAGCCAAGGAGCAAAAGGAGCCGCGCGACAACGCATCACCGTTCTAACATCATCCCATGTGAACAAACTCGCGGCTACCGGTCCAGCGAGTTGACTTAATCCAATGAAACGAGTCCCCGGGACGCGACTTCCAGGACGAGGCCGACGATGTATCCATGGTGCCCGCGTGTATACGTGACTACCGGTAGCAGCCGCGTGCACGTACGTAGAGAGGAGAGAGAGAGAGAGAGAAAGAGAGGGGGCACAGCTACGAACGGTGCCTCCGATCACGTAATCTGACTAATCGCTTCCGGTTTCGCGGACTCGCTTCCAGTATTATAGCCACGCGAACTAATGCCAGGCCATGTTCGAGGCGCTGATGATACGGCTGCTGGTGCTGTTGCTGCTGCACGAGCAACTCGGTCCACTAAACAGAGACGGGCGAGCCAACAGGCAATGAAAAGAACCATCCTGGTCCACGTGATCCATTGCCAATAGCCACGACGCGAAGGTTAAACGAACCTCTGGTTCACGGGAGAGAAGGGGACCAATAGGGGGATGCACGTGGTGCATTTGCACGCACAGGGTGCTTCTTGTGGTTTTCGAAGGGTTTTATGATGTCAGTGAAGGGAATTCATTTTAAACATACGTATTTATATGCGTAAATGTACATTGCCAGACAAAAATTTAAACGCACGATATACATATGTGTGATGTTTTAATTCTTCGCAGTTTGTAATTATTATCACTGAAAGTGATTTTAACGGGGATAACCCAGAAAATCGGGCTTCTTCAGGTGCAACGCTAATGCAACGAAAATTAGCGATTGGTTGATTTGTGGGTCACGTGATTCGTGAGGGGGCGTGGGATAAACCTCGAGTAGGAGTGGCGTTGTCTGGTACCGAATGATCGCGCCTGTAATTTGTTTTGTGTCGATTCAAATGTTTGCATATCAATAAAATTTTATGGCCTAGTCAGAATAGTTACTTCTGGGCCTTTCAGTGAGATGAATCGTACTGGGGTACAAGTCATGCAGTTTCTTCTAAGTTGTTATTCGATATTTATTCTCACGACAGATTTATTAATGAGAATAAAATAATTACCCGGAGAGAGTGTAGATTAGTGCAGATTAATCGTTGTTACACAGAATGTAATAATATCAGTATTTGGTACATTTTATGCGTGCTATAGTCTATGAAGATTGTATAGGTTCTTACATAATATATAAGAATTCTATACATTCTACGATCAAGAAAGAAAGAATATTATATAAAATTCGTCAACAAACTTTGTTACAGAGTTATTAACAAATATCGTACGTACATCCATGTAATAATATCAATTAAACTTCTATTTTTTGGCGCAGTTCAAAGTTTGTTGAATACTCAGTAGAGAAACAATAACGTGCATAATCTGCGAGAAAGTTTATTTAATTCGAAATAAATTCAGGACTAATTCGAAGAATACCTGATATTTCAAGTACGAAGAACAAAACTTAAACGTGACAAAATATACTACATGCGTGTTGAAGCACAAAATGGACGCACTGAATATTCTTTCTAATCGTTCACAACACGAAAACTAAGCTACGTAGAACACGTTATGTTTCTTTACTATTCTGTCGTATAGATTTATCGCTCGAAGTAATTAAGAATCATCCAATTAAGATTACCACTTGGGCTATGAATAATTTCTTCCTAGACTATCATATCAAGACTTTCAAGAGTTTCCTGTAATGGATAATTATTTCTTAGAATCTCCAAGTATCGAACCCTGCTCGAAGTGACTCGAATTTCGACAATTCCTAACTTGAATTCATCAATTCATTCTATCAAATTGTTTCAAAATTGAAACTCGTACATCTATTGTAAACCCAGGGCAATGCCCAATGTGACAAAATGAGGATAATTGAAGATAATCACACAGCTGCACGAGGTTACATATCCTATCTTTCGAACAATTCTTTTTGTTCGTTCTTTCGTTCGTTCTGCTCTTAGCGTCGACATTTATCTAGGAAAATTAATAATATAATTCGCCGCGATAATGAGATTCTATTCGTGGATTGGCCGGAGCGACTCGATAGGAAGTCGTTGGCGAGGTCTTGGTGCTCGTGTTCAGCGGGGGATCGTGAGAGCTGTTTCGCCAAGATGGAAATGAAGGAGGTGGGTTCTGGCATTTTGCTCTGTTCTCTGTCCAACATTTACGGAGCTTTTGCATTCGCGGCATCAACTCGGTTGCTCGCTCTCTATTGGTTATTGTGGCGTTCGAAACATTAACTGACGGCAGGCACCTGAGTACCTGGGAGTAATGCACGCGCTCGGTAAAAATGTTGTTGCTTCCTTTATTATTCTATTGATTTATTTATCTCTGAGGGGGCGAAATTGCGCAATGCATTATTCACGCGTTCAGAGTTATGCCTGCATCTTCCAGCGAGTGCATAAAAGCAATCCTCCCGGCTAAGTCGCTGATTTATCCCGCGGTGAGTGTCCGTTCCGATCCGATTGTTGCTGACTGGACCGCGGATTTTTATAGAAATTCGCGCTCTTTTGAAAATCTGAGTTAAAATGTAGGATATTATGATGTAAAAGTTATATAATATAGTTTAATGATGATATTAAATATTATATTCTTCTTTCAACGTATATCTTTACATTTGTATAAAATGTATAAATTGTACAGAATTACATTAACTACTGAGCTTTCAAAGTAATTGTACTTTATTCTGTTTTGGAGAAATGAAATTATTACAATATATTATAATTGTATCATATAATATATTACATTCTCCTTTTAATGTATATCTTTTACTTTATTTGCATAATCAGAATGTTCCATTTAATAATCGTGCCAATTTTTTCAAATCAAAAGCTCCATTTTGTTTTGGACAAATAAAATGAATATCATAATTATTATAATATATTATAATGTATACTATAATTTAATATTAACAATTTAATATTACAATATATGGTAATAATATAATGGGAAACATATTTTCCATTTAACATACGTGTCTCTTACTTTATTTGTATGAACTTTTATAAAACAATTACAAAGCTCCTAAGTGTTCTACTAAGTGTTCAAAGTAATTATTCTAATTTTTTCAAACTGGAAACTTCATTGGTTTGAACAAATGCTGAAATATCTTTTGGAGAACAAAGTTTTAGATACGTCGCCCTACCATGAAAAACGAAAGATGCTTTTCGTTACTCTTTCAAGTGCTCAAAATTACCATTATTTTAAAACTGAATGGATTTTTAAACTATTACTCTACTGACTAAATCAATTATATCTTATTACTGAATCATCTATGCAATACTTTACTACCCAGATTAAACACGTTCGAGTCAAAGATGAACGCTATATTTTTCGTTTGAGAGGTAAAACTAGTGACTGGATAAAAATTTAATATATGAATTTTTATATTGTCCACACTACCACGGCAGATATATACATTTACATAAAATACACAGAATGTCTAAAATATTAAAATACAGGGTGGCCACTGAAAAACTGAAGAGTTTGAAAAAGTCAAGGAAATGTGAGCAAGAAAAAGGTGATCATTTGAGGGATGTTGTTTTTCACACGTAATACTGAAAAAAAAACAAAACAATAAAAAATTAAAAATCATGTGTTTGTAAAAGTTATTTTTGTTTTGCATCGTTCAGTCTTTTAGTGGCCACATTTTAGGTAAGAAAATCAATCTATTGACGTTGGAGTGTGTACAGATGTTGAAAGATCTACTATAGTACTATAGTATTTGTATTTGGAAATTTCCTGGCCATTAAAAAGAAACTTGTTCAATGTATTTGAAAGGCAGAGAGGCACGAACGTCGGGGACAACTGAAACTGTGAAGCGCTGCGACGAGAGTCAACGACTGCAGAGTGTCCCGCGAGCGGTAACAGTACGAGAGCGTGGATCGACGCGTGGTATCAGCCTTTTTCACGCGACCGTGACTTGCAGTATCGCGTCATCGACCAGCTTCCTGGATCTCCGCGGGTCTTTAAACTCGTTGCATCGATAGCAGCGTGCGCTGAAAGACCTTGACCCGCGGTAAAGGAAACAGAGGCGATGGTAGAGGAAGTAATAGCGGTCTAGCTAGTGGCTGAACGATAATGGCGAGCCTTCGGAGCCCTGTGCGCGTTAATTGCAGGTTTCGTTGTTCGTTACGTGATTTTTTGATTTCCTCGCGATCCTTGCCCCACAGGTTGATCGACTTTTCTCCCTCTCTCTCTTTCCCTCCTTCTCTTTCTCTTTCTCAGAGAGATATGCCCTGTGAGAAACGCTCGAGATTGCTGGCTACCCGCCAGCCAGCCAGCGAGAATCGACAATGACATCCAGCGACTGTTTCGTTACTGGATTTGTTATATTGTTGTGTTAAGATTTAAAATTTAGTACTTTAGATTTTTTTCTTGTTTTTGGTTGTTTGATCTAAACATTGTGTGTTGAATAAGGAGATGGTAATAATGATAAAAAATATTCTGTTGAGAGTTCTTAAACGTTTGTTCGATACTTTTAGTTTGAAGAACGAAGCGATGATTCCATTTTATACTATTCGTAATCGTGTTTTCACATATATATGTAATTTTACATTTATCTTGACAAAAATTGTAAATTAACTCTCTTGTAATGCGAATTATTTATAGAAGGATTGCCGATCAACTGCATTTACTCCAGGTTCAAACGTAACTGACAACTGTTGCAAACAAATCATTTGATATTTTTTTTAATGTAATAAATTTAATTTTCTTTTAAATGTAATTTAATGCAACTGGCCCTTTTACAATAAAAATTACTTACAGAAGGAAAAGATCGTCGATTAATTACATTTGCTCTAGATTATATAAAGGCGACTGACAGTTGTTGTTTGAATAAGTCGTTTCGTGTTTCTTTCGGCGTAGAAATAAAATTCCCTAAAATTATGAATACACACGTGTGACAACGTGTAAATTTCAAATTATACAACGTTGTTAGAGGATAGCGGTTATTCAAATCTCGTTTTTCTATGATAAAGCACTCGTAAGCTCGTGGATTGTGACGGTGTTGTTTGATTTATGGCGGCGTTTAGGCCTATGGGCGTGTCGCGTAAAAGGAAGTAGTAGGATAAATGAATGTTGTTTACTGTTATATACAGGGTGCGGCTGAAGTTGTAGTACAAGCGAGAAGCCGATGATTTTTTTAGGGAAGTATACGTGTACAGATGAAGCGGTGTTGGAATTCACTGAGAGTTTACAAGTTCGACCAAATTTTTGTTCACTTGTGACATTAACAATCGTTTAGTGCAATGAATGATGCTAACACGGACAGAAATAATACAAACATGAACAGTAATATTAAACTAAATTTATTGTTAGTATAACGAATACGAATATTAATATTAAAGAAGAAAGTAACTAAACTAAATTTAGCATAGTACGAACACACGAATCTTTAAATTGCATCGAACTTTATGCATGAATGAATTTGACTCTTTGTAACAAGAATAAAAGAAAGAATTATCGGTTAATTAAAAATCTGAAAACTAATAATTGTCATTTAAAGAAATCATTTGATGTGATATTTTGTATCAATGTATTAATGAAACATAATGTAATAAAGTATGAACCAGGACTGTGAAATAATAAATATACAAAACAAAATTAATAAAATATAAATGCAAGAAGAAGAATAACGACACAAAAAAAAATGACTACACATGTAACATAAAATTAATAAAATATAAGTACACGTAAACACGCACGTATGAAAAACAAAATCAATAAAATATAATTATATTAAAGTAATTAAATCAATAATAATAATAATATTATTAAAATAATAAAAATTTAATAATAATATTATTAAAATAATAAAAATATAAATACATGTAATTCATAAATTCTGAACATGTAACTTTCAAGTTACACAATGCAACAGGGGGTTAATCGTCCCTTTAATTTCTAACTTTTCCCTGTATGCCACCGTATACACATGTATATGATACAACGCAGACAACGAGCAAGACAGTCGCATTCGAAAACAGCCAACAGGAGGCATGGCGCGTTCGCTGAAAATCGTAACCGACGGCCAATAGAACGTTTGGCATGTTCGCGAGCATTGTTAGCGCCTAACCGGCGCACTTTGTTCCCTTTCGAAGGAATGTGCGGCCGCGTGCACCCTTCTGACGTTGCAACACGACGATGCACCTCGCGGGTCCTCGTGACCGGTTTGCTCGAAAGGATCGTGGTGTATTCTCCTGATTACTGGCACAACCTTGCGATCACCAACGGGCAACGGAGCGACTCGTTGGGGTTACGATTTCAAGGCTGGAGAATGCTGCAACTCGAGGGAAACGTTCTCGCGCGCGCGCGCGTTCGCTCGGATTCCTCGAAAAAGTCAAATCGCGCCCGTCTTCCAGCTATTTCGAATCGTTGTTTAACCCATTGTTTAACTACGCGCAATTGGTCTACTTGTTATTTTGAAAAAGTCAATATTTTTTTTTTTTGTGTCATAAACTTCACTATCTAACCCTCTTAAGGAGAGGCTCGCTAAATTTGAAGAAACTGTACGCAAATACAAAATACTGGAAATAATAATTTCACATTTGAAAATTGATTTCATTTGAGAAACGTGCGAACGAGAGATATTAAACTTGAAATAATAATTACGTCGATATTTTATTATTCTACTTTCTTATTATACTACAGATTTTTATTCAAATGACCGTGGAATAATATTTTATAATTGACTTATTAATTGATTTATTTAGCTGTAGTATAATATTATTTTTCTCATTATTCTACAAATGTTGTTGCATGAAATATTATTTTTCAGATGCTTCTATGCTTGTATAAATAAGAAATTGCTGCGTTTGTGCAAACGTAATGTTACAGAGAGTTGAATCGAATTTTAATGAAAATTGGAAAATATGCTTAAATTTCAGATATTTCAAAATATTTTGAAACCGTAACGAGAGAGCAAAAATAGAAGATAATAATATAGTTAAAAAAATAAATATAAGTAAAATGTATGAAAAATGGAATAAATAAAATATGGTCAAAAACACTGCACAAACCAAATTAATACTGCAGTGTATGAAATTATAATTCTCCGGAATTTATTTCGAAATTGAATATTTATTTAATTATAATATTCAAAACTTCCGAATTGTACTTTAACGTTTCGTTAATACATCACAGAAATTAAAAAAAAAAAATAAAGAAAACTGACGAGAGAAGTTTTTCAAGCTTCGAACAACACGTTGCTCCATTTTCAGCACGTTAAAGTGTCTGTAATTTCATCTGCTAAAAATTACATCGTCACGAGAGAACCATTACTCTCGAAGGATAAAACGAACAGGGAAAAAAAAAACTTGAATCTGCTTGAATTACGCAGCTCGAAAATTGGGAACAAACGTTACGAACGAGTGAATAAAAATTCGAAATTTTTGGTATAATAATACGCGCGTTAATTTGAGATGCAAAAAAGAAAGGTACGAGGAAAGACACCTAAAGCTAAAAGCGTACGATGGGAAGTCGGTAATGATTTAAGTGATTATTTTATCATTATCCGTAATGATTTCTGCGTATCGACGATTTTGTGGAAAATTAGTACTCGGATACTTGGATCCAAATCGTTTGATAGAATGAGGTATCGTGTGAATAACGAATAATTGGAAAGCAATTTATTTCTCGACGTGATAACAATTTTAAACGAGATGAAAAGATATTTTGGAAATTTGGGAGAACATTCATTGAAGTTGCTCAAAAATTACACAGAGAAAACGCCTCTCTGAAGAAAGATGCCGAATTGGATTTCACATTCTTTTCAATTTCACTGTTGCACGTCCAAAATATATCGACGGGATTATAGAAAAATTTATAAGCGAATAACTAAATAAATAAATAAATTTCATCTTCTAAAAATATTAACCAAACTCGATGTAGAACAATTTGTATACTGTGATGTATTTTATTGTTTTCTGATTAAACGTAGGTCAATCAAAGCTTAACCAGAAAAATAATATTTTCAGGGAGTATACAATATGTATAATGATCAAATAAATCGACGAAAAAGATTATTTTTTTAGTACTATATTATTTTAATGCACAACATATAGAATAATATTGAAAAAATTAAATTTGTAGTATAATAACATGTAGAACTATAATGATATATTCTATAATATAGAGTAATATAATTATAGTTGTTGTTGTTGTTGTTGTTATTGTTATTATTGTTATTATTATTATTATTATTAACTTTATTATATAATTATAATTATTGTTAACATATAGAATATTAAAAAAACTAAATTTGTAGTAAGAACAATACATGTATACAACAAATAATTAAAATTCATTTTTGGAGTAGCGATAGTTGCGTAGACAATTAAAAATTCGAGTCGAAACTGAAACAATGTTTAAACACGAGAAAACAAAAAAAAAAGGAAAATGATCCAAGAGGAAACCAATAAATAAATTGGTCCAAAAGAAGGGACCGAGTCAATCTTTCTACGTCCGACAGATACGAGAAGCAAACACGAACTTTCCATTCGACCCGATATTTCCTTACGTTTCTTCCATCGGAAAGCAAGAGGCAAAATTGCGCAACGAAGCACGGAAATATCGCGGACGAAACGACGAATTCTGTCCTGTGGATTGAAATCGACGAATTTCGAAACCGATGGTGGGTGAACAACGACCGATGAGGGGGAAAAGAGCCAACGAAAAACGCGTCAGATTAGTTGGCGGTGGGCTGGCGGTGAGCTGAGGTGGGGTTGGGGCCAGCCCGGAAGAAATCGAGAGTGGCTCGACAAGAGAGCCGAGACAAGGTCGTAATCCCAAGGAGGTTGGAAAGGAGAGAAAGCATTTAACTGAATCGGCGTGCTTCTCAGCGGCGCGGCGGCCCCCGCGTTCTCGAAAGTATCGACGCGGCACCGTTGCATAAGCGAACGATCGATCCTACGCCCTGGAGGCTACGGGGCCCCGAGAGAGGAGGAGGGATCGATTTAATTTTCCGTCGAAGCCCCGGCTTCGTACGGTTTACGAAGGGATTTACGAGCATCGTGAACGTATCTCGCGCCACGGTGCAACGATCCGCCGAGATAGAAAGTCGAGATACCGATGTACCTACGTTGCCGATATATAATTCGATATTTATTAGAACAAGCTGATCGCAAGCTTGATTAATGATCGGATCAGAGCCGAGCCGCGTCAACGTTACGGGCGACGGATTGCGAAATTTGTCGCCCGGGTTGCCTCGCAACGCGATAAGATATTTTAGAGTCCAAGGTATTGCTATTTTTCTTTCTCTTTTTTTTTTTTTCTAAGGAGATAGCGCGGAATTATAAATGGTCTTAGATCGTTCTACGTGTAGGTCTGATGTCTTATTTTGTAAATGAGAATGTAATTGCAGCGAGAGGTAAAATTATTTGTGCAGTTGAAACGAACAATATCTTTGCATGTTAGTTAAAATTTAAATATGTGTGATCATCGGATTGTGGATATTGCAATTATAATTTAATTAACTATTATCAACAAATTATTCGACTGCATTAATTCGAGTAGTTTAATAAAATTTTAATACAAATTAATATTATTATAATTGGAATGATATTATATATAATAATAATAAATTATAGTTACAATAATATACATGTTGTGATAAATTATTATCAATATGTAAATTAATATATATGTGTGTGTGTGTGTGTGTGTGTTGATAATAATATATTAATTCACACACACACACACACATAATGTATTATTACAAAGGAACGCATTTCGCACACTTTATCAATAATAACTATATAATAAATGTTGCGATTTTTTCTCCGATTTATTAACAAATATAAAAAGCATCTTTAAATATTTGCTAAATAAATAGAGATGAAAGGCATCGTTTTACTTTAAATATTCGTCGTTTTCAGATATCTACGTACAGTATGTAGACTTTACATGACTGAACTGTACATCCCGATGTGATTCTTTTCATTGAACAAAAGTCAGCATTGATCGCGAGAAGATGAGAAACGACAGTGTCGATTCGGTTGCAAATTGTTACACGGAGCGTGGTGAATTGTGGCGTTAAATAACCAGGTGTAAACAAGGTGTGGTGTAGATCGTGTGTCGGATTAACAAGGATACACGTGGCGATCGTGTGTCACCCATTTTGTTCAAGGATATGTTACACTGGCGGTGGAATTAGTTCCACGTATACGCGATCCTTCAAAGTCTCGAATCAAAGATCGTTAAAAATTTCGAATTGACAATCGTTGAAAGTCTCGACGTGTTTTCAGTAAAAAGTATCTTGTGTCGTGTATAAAGTCACAAATTTGATAATTAAAAGATTCACTGAAATCACGCTCACAGTGACTTTTATTCAGACACCATGTGTTCGAGATGTTCGAGATAATTAGTCTTGTTTAATTTATATCATCAAGCTTTAATAATTTGTTTCCTTTAATTACTAAATTTTGAATAGAATTTTGATAGAATTTATGTGAACTCTTTATTTATTTGAATCTCAATTCCTATTATCCGAATGAAAAATCACTAGTAGGAGGAAGAATTTTGTAGACTTTTATTATACGAACACCAATTATATAATCATTCCTCGATTTAGTTCAAACGGAGTTCTACTGTAAATTAATCCCCCTTGCAACTTAATTTGTCCTTTGGTGTCAAATTGGCAGTGATAAAAAATTGACACTCACGTTAGAAAGTAAATTCATTTGCTATATAACAATATAATAGATAAACTAAATTTCCATTCATTAGTAGAATTACGCGTAGAATTTACTTTGAAGCAGAGATGTTCAATTTTACGTTTTATAATTTCGCAGATTTTGTAAGAAAAATACATTAAATTGACATAAACAACAGCTTTACTATTTACGACATCAACCTACGTATAATCAGGATATTCGTGTAATTTTCTTATGTGAACTCAAATTTGGGAAACGTTCTTTGAAACCTTATGAATATTTTTCAATTTATCGAAGCATAATTTTTTCATATTCATAAAATGCACAACCTTGAATCATTAATTTTTTTATTCCAATTACACCTTTCTTAACAACTTTAATCGAAACTTTAATAAAAAAAAAAAAGAAAATATACATGATTTGTTACGGTTGCATCATTCTCGTACGTAGTCATTCATTACGTAATTTGAAGTAATCCATAATTAACATTTGATTTCCACTCATATCCTTGTAATAACGTTGCACAATTAACTTTTTGTAACGAACTACGCAAAAGCAAAATAAAAAAAAGAATTCAAACGAAATTTGATCCCTCGCAACAGCTCTACTGCTCAGCTTTAAAATTGGACAGCAACGAAATAACAGATTTCGAAGATCGAATGAAACGAAAGAAAACAAAGACGACATTGTAGAAACCACTGTGTTATTATAGACAACTATACTATCATAGAACAGTAAAAGTTTTCCCGGAGAACGATACCGCGTGCTCGACCAAACGTTAGCAAACGTTAGCAAACACACGATGTCCGGCGTCCCACTTTCCAAAATAGAAACTCTTATTCTCGTTATCCATTAATCGGCGGACGTAAAAATCGAATTACAACATACGCTACGATAATAAAATTGCACGTTTCGCACTAATATACGACATAGTCGCTCTTCTTCTTGACTAAACAGGAGGAAAAACATCGATTTCGATCCATTTCCCGCAATTTGTTGACATTTATATACATATATGGGCTCTCTAACGCAGCTTTTCCGCGATCGGCGTGCTTGTGCTCGTTCTAGCAAATTATTATGTTGCTCCGTGCAGTTATATAAATAATGCAGCGTGCGTGCTGCTCGTTGAGAAAAGTGGCAACGAAAAACGCAAGTAGCTCGTAAAGCGATGAGAACGCTTGTCGAATATTTCATGTATTTGAGAGAATGCGTAGATGGTACATGAAACCTCCACGATCATTGTTGTATCGCAATTCAAAATTTAGAGCACAGTGAGATGTCAAAAAAAAAAAAAATCTATTTCTATTCTAAAATTCTAGTCCAAATATCTTGTTCGTAATATTATTCTTTTACAATTTTAGTTTTTAATTAATTACATTTAAAGATCAATGTTATGGTTATAATAATTTTATTTTTTTAAAAAAAGTGTAAGAGGAAGGTGGCTTTGTTTAGAAAATGAAGGATGCTTCGAACTTTGAACTATGAGTATGTTAGTTTATAAAAGGATACGTGAAAACTCGATTACGTTACGATTACCAACACTTGCGCAACATTTCACATGTAATATTCTGTTTCGACTTTATGTGTAATATGAAATGAAAGTAATCGCGATATACAGCTATTTGAAATTTTATTTTATGTGTAATTATCTGTTATTTGTTGAAATAATGACTTGGCTGAATAATGGTACGGAACAGCTTCCCAAACTAATAAGAATAGTTCAATTAATATGATGAATAATTGACTGTTTAAGTACTTTTATAATGTTTATGAAACGTATACTTGTATTAAATATTTGTACGTATATATTTTGATTGTACTTATATTACGTCTTTATATTTTATATTAATTTTCACACATATTCTTAAATTTGTTTCAAACTTAATTGGATTATACTGATTAATGTATACTGAACACTATATTAAACAATATGATTTACTTAGTTTAATTGTAAAATTAAACTAACACAATTTATTTTATTCTTGTAATGTCTTGAAAATAAGTGAAATTACGAAATGAAATTAGATTTAAAATAACAAATTTTAGTAATCTACTCATCTAATAATTTTACTCATCTACAACTAACCACGAGTAAGTACTATTTAAGATTTCGATCCTTTAATAATTTATTTTGAGCGAAGCATCAAGAATCAAACAATTTACTTCAAGTAAAAAATCTTAACATTTCTGAGTAATTGTTTATAAAATTAGACAATGAATTGATACACAAAGACATAAAAGAGACAAAATATAATATTGTCCAGACAGCAATGACAAGTTATATAAAATACACGTCATAATTCCCAAAAATGAACTTTTAAAATACCTCCTTTTTATTCCGTATCTCATCACACACGGAATTATCTTCTATTTAGCTACAAACAAAAAATTATATATTTCCATTAATCGAAAGTCGTAATACAAAGCTCAGCTAGATGATAAAACAGTAATAATAAATAATTAATAATAAATATCAAATAAATAACAACAAATAATAAACGTTCTCTAAATAATAAATCCAGCCTAATTTAGGCCGAGCAAACCCAATCTAGCCGAGCAAATAACTGAACGATTACCACAATTATGAAATATTAAACATCAACAGTCAAATATTTAAATATGAAACATTACCACAATTCGCTGACAGCGAATTATCAATCTCAATAGTTATGCGAACAAAGTGCTACACACTTGATCGAGCGCGTTAATGGCGCATCTTTCCGGGAACGCGCGGATCCGGGCGACTTCCTGGTTCCGGCGGAACGCGAACGAGTCCTATTCGAGCCGAGTCGGTTTAGGAACGAGGCGAGGTGCGTTCTTACAATGATACCGTTGAAATTCCTCCGCTCGTCGGAATAGAACTCGGCTGGAAAGTGCAGTCACGGAAGCTTCTCTCTTTCGCGTAATGCGTTTATCAGATTCGCCGTAATATCGCTGTTGAATATGCGTGCCTTTGGATCCTGGGAACCGTCATCGATCGCGCAGGAGAGTGGTCTCTCTCTTGCGAGAAAACCTGGAAAGTTCTCGAAAGTTGCGTGGAGGCGTCGCCATCCGTCTCGAACATTTAATCGACATTAATACCCTGTCTCTGCGTTTCATTTGTTCGAGTCTAGCTATAGTCTCGTGGAAATAACGCGAGTTATGTAAAATAATCGTCAGAATGAAAGTAGCATTGTGTAGTGAATATAGGTGTGAAAGTGTTGAATATTTGTTACTTTATTAGTTGAAATTTCTCGGAGTAGTTATACAACCTGTAATTGAATATACAAATTAACAGTGTAACTCTGTTCTAAAAGTGTATACTGTAGTAACTGAAATTAACTGATGACGAGTCTATTTGTCGAACGTAGAATATAACTGCAATTAACTGTAAAATTGAATTGTATTATAATATTGATTTCGTAGATAAAATTTATTAAAGTTCCTAATTGTTTCGTTGTTACGGTGACTCAGTCTCCGGATTCGAGACTAACCTAAATTTAACCAAATTTCTAATTAGACAAACCTAACCAAAACTTTCAATTGTAAGACTATAAATGTGGAATTAAATAAAATTTTTGAAGCTAATTAATTAAGCTAATTAAGATCTTCCAAACTCCACTAATCAAAACTTTCAAGGCGTAAATTCAACTATGATTCTTAAAAATTTTCAAGATTCAAAACCAGAAGATTTTAAGATTTGAAACTAATGAAAATTTTTGATATTGATATTAATTAAGATCTTCAAGACTCGAGACTAATTAGAACAAGACTTAAACCTAACTATAATTCGAAAATTTTAAGGTACCAAACTATATTCAAAAACTTTCAAGATTCACCACTAACCAAAATTTTCTAAAATTCGAAACTGATTAAAATTTTCGAAGCTAATTAAGATCTTTAAGACTCGAAAATAATCAGAACTTTCAAGACTTAAACCTAACTATAATTCGAAAATTTTAAGGTACCAAACTATATTCAAAAACTTCCAAGATTCACTAAAAACTTCTAAAATTCTAAACTAATTAAAGTTTTCGAAGCTAATTCGAGATCTTCAAGACTCAAGATTAATCGAAATTTTCAAGACTTAAATTTAAATATGATTCTCGAAAATTTGAAGGTATCGAACCATATTTGAAGATTTTCAAGATTTACTAACCAAAATTCGAAAACAATTAAAATTTTCGAAGCAAATTCGAGATCCTCAAGACTCAAAATTTTTTTGCGTTGGCAACTGGTTTGCGGACCATAACGAGTGACCAATATAATACCTGTATATAATAATTTGTCGCTTTCTTTTTCTTTTGAACTCGTCGATACAATATCACTGGATAGAAATTGTTAAGAAATAATAAACTTATCATTTGTTTTGCCTGTGTTACATTTAAATATATTTAAAACTGAGGAAATGTTGCAATTTGGGACAAAAAATTCTCGACGTGCGTGGCACGTCATTTCAGCGCAAGAGGTTAAAGACTTGAACATAACTATGATTTTCGAAAATTTGAAGATATCGGGCCAACGTTCGAAGTGATTCGAATTTTCTCCTATATTTTCACCAACTCGAACTTCTTCGCAGCCCAGTACCAATTATTTTGATAAATCCTAAAAGCTAGACGCGTTACAATCGACGCAGAAAATGTAGAATATGTATTGTACATGAACTTATTCTCATTCTTATTCATACAATTTATTAAAAAATCATCCTTGCTTGATAAATGCTATATTCTGTCATCATTGCGTGTGATCGTTCTTGGTTTCACTTTTCACCAGGCGCGCGCGTTACTCGATCTTAAAGAACCGGCAACGGCATCGCCTCATTTGGTAGCTAAATTCATTTGCTCGTAAAGCAGCATCAATTACGTGCTGATGCACACACCAGTGCGTTCACGCGTGTCCACGCGAGCGAAAAGGAGAGAAACAAACGCTCGGTTACGCAACGTGAAAGTTGCCGGCTGGAATTCATTCTTACTTCCAGCTTGCCCTGACCTCCGAGATAATGAGAGTGATCTGAATATAATCTGGAACGCTGTGTATTTGGCAACGTTCCGCGGGCCTAATGAGTATCGGTATAGCCTGATTTCTTTTCTTTTTTCTTTCTTTCTTTCTTTCTTTTTTTTTCTTTCTTTCATTTTTCGCAACGAACGATTAGCATACGGCTCCGTTCCTCCGTTGTTGCGCAATTCTGGCTAACGTAATTGGTTGTGTGCTTTGCGCACAAACGCGGCGTGCACGTGTGCGAAAGATTGAACGATATTATCTCGAGACGAAGTTGAGTTACACGCGTGTGCAAGTTGGATCTGCTCGCGTGGTCTTCATTGTATCGGAAAGAAAATACGCTAGTTTCTTTCTTTCTTTTTGTGAAACCGTGGGGATGGCTTTAATTGGCTTGATTTAATTGACTTTGGTTCAGGTAGCTCGAGGAACGAGTGGTTCTAGGCAATTTTGCGTGCGATTTGCGTGAGTTTGTACATTGCTTGGAATTAGTACGATTTTACGATAATACAGACTAATTGTTTGCTTGCTTCGTGAAATGTAGGGTGCGACTGACAAGTTTTCTTACAGAAAGAATGAAAAAAGAAAAATTAATATTAAAATTTGAAACTCAGTTTCTAAGAAAATAGAATTTGAAATTTAATCAATACAAAAGTGAATTTGATTGATCGTCGATGGATTACAAGTGAGTTCTTAAGAATATCTAACTCTAAGATTTGGCCTCGTACATGAAAAATTTAAAGCTACAAAAATTAGAAAGCAAAATTAAATGTATTCCAGATTTTTGCGATCCAATATAAATCATCGACTAACGGGTGAAAAGTTCAGAATTATTCTCCGTTCCTGTTTTTGCAATCCCAGCGATTTCCATACAACCGTGTGGGACTCGACATCGAACTCGAATTCGAAGTGAGTTAGGAATAAAGAAGAAGAAGAAAAAAAGTTGAAGAATCGTAAGACAAAAAAGGTTAGCCTCTGTTGGTCCACGAGCCGAAACACCATAGCAAAGAGCCACGACTCGACTGCATTGTTCACGGGACACGGGTTAATCGAATATTAATGACGGAACAGTACCGGCTAGCTGTAACAGAATGAACTGCAACGGCGATGCATTAATGTATATCATCGTACGGTGGCTCTTTTTACTCGTCGTGTTTGAGTAACGGGTCACGGCGTGAAATATCTCGAATAGCTTCTAGTTGAATTAAGATGCTAGAATCCATTAAGACGCTAGTCCTCAGCATTTCGATCCCCTTGAATTTCGTAAAATTTCGTTGCATTTAGACGAAGACGCGATGGCGAAGCGAATCTTTGGAACTTGTTATACTGTTATTATTAAATTCTATTGGGAAATATTTTTCGACATTTGTAGGAACTGAGCGAAGTTAGAAAATATTACACGTGTTATTATAAAACAGTTTTAAATTTCAGTTTAAATTATAACACTAATATTATAATATTAAATAATGTTAATGTTACATAACAAGACTCACTCTCTATCTCACATTTATAGAAACATTTTGTATTTAAACTTTCATCGATACTTCAGCGAAATCGTGGAAATTTACTCGGTACAACGTGCAGTAAATTCTTTGCTTCCTTCGCTCTCACGCACGCGAAACGACAATATTAATAACGTTGTCGTAAATAACAATTTCCTTTTTCGTGAGTAATTAAACCCGCGCTCCATTAAATACCTGTGCTCTGAAACTTATTCAACGCTGAATTTAAAAGCTCCGTCTTTCAGGGAATCAGACTGTAATTTAATCCAACCTGACAGCGGTGGCCGATCGACGATAAATTCGGCGAGCAGCTCATAAAAGCCGGGCATCGCTGTGTATCGACGACATAAAAACACCTACGCGGAAAGGACGGAACAATCATTGGTGCTCGCGCATTAGTACTAGCTGTAAATCAATTCAAGATGGCGGAGGTACGATGTAAACCGCTTGCAAATCGATTCAGCGATTTATACGCCTTCATTGTGGGTATATATACGCGGCCCCGAGACAAACGCCGTGTGTTTTTACGCTCGGCTATAAATTATCGAAAGAGTCGCGCGTGTATCCGGCGAATCGCCGATAAATTATTAATTTAAGGAATCCAGGAATCTCGCGCGTTGCCGATTTTCCAATGGTCAATGATTAGAAAACTCGAAATCGCTCCCTGACGAAGTAATTGAAATTTATAGTATGAAACGAGAGCACGTTATTTACTTGTGTACAATGTGAAGCATCATTTGCTACAAATGCACGTTTGAAGGACTAGGGATCATAGTCACGCGAGTCACTATGATGCTCCTCGCAGAATTTGATGAATCTATAATTTCGAAAATACGTAACAACGTGCAATACATGTTGAAAAATTTAATCACTCTGTTGTTATTAAATTTTCGAATTTAAACACTGCAGATTATTGAATCTCGTCCTCGTAGAGTACATTGACAAATATTAAATTCTATTTCCATTAAACATTTTAAGTTCCATTTCGTGAATTTAAAATTTTGACGGAGGGAACGAATTTACTGCCAGCGACGCGCGTTACGTGCCCGGTCGTTTCGATCTTTCAAACGAACTGGGTCAGAGAGCGACGTTGCGATTACGCAAGAAAAAGTTATCGAGAGATCGCCGATCGAGAGTTATTTTAACGCCAATGGCGCGGACGTGAGTTTATGAAAGGCTGGTTTTTCACCGTCAGCCGAGCAATTGGAACCCGGCCGTTTTCCACGGTGCAACGGATAACGTTTGTCACGTTCGTCTCACGCGGAATGAACCAGGCGGGCGCGTTAACGAACCGCTGCGGCCGCTCGACAAAACAAGCTGTCGGAACGACGACGTTGCACCGGGCCTGACACAGATGCCATCGCCTGCGTGTCCTTCCTTTTCCACGAGAAAGCGAAAATTACTGTGCCAGCTGAACGCGGCGACTTGCGTTTCTCGCGGCAACGAGAATTATAGATACAGAGTGGATCGGTGACCACCGAAATACAGAGGACTGAATGATATATGAAACAAAAATAGCTTTTTACAAACACATACTTTTTTAATTTTTTTTCATTTCATTTGGAAATATAATTAATGGATTTTTTTTCCAGTATTATGTGTGAATTTTTATGACTTAAAATTTTCTTTTTTATGAATTTTTCAAACCCTTCAGTTTTTCACTGGTCACCCTATATATCAGAGGACAGATGAAATTCGCGAATTTTCTTGGTTCAAAAATGTTCTTCTTCCTTTTTTTTTTATGAGGTTGCGGATAAATCTAGTGCAACTCCATCTTTGTTTTTCATGCAACTTATTATAAATAATGCAATAAACCTCGTAGGTTAAAACGACTATACTAATTTTTTACTAAATGCATTCTTGCCAAAATGTATTTTTCACTGCAAACATTTTTGCTAAATATTTGTTTACTAAATACATCACTGGAAGATACATCTTCCAATTGGTTTCAAATTCTAATGAACACTTTTGACGTTGTTTGAATTATATTGAAAAATATTACTCATTTTAAATTACAGAGTTGATGTTACACGTATTATAATGTTATAATATACTTGTATTATAATTTTATATATACATTACTACTATAGTAATATCATATTAACACTAGAACCAATTTCTTTGTAAAATAAAGTTTTTAACTATTCCATAAGTTAACTAAACATTATAAATTATTTTAACCATTCCGGTAGTTCTAGTGTTAATTTTTTTTTTAATGGTAGATCGCAATGAAGAAAATCCTGTATCTAAAAAATTTGAAAAGAAAAGTCAGGTCCATTCACGAGAAAGAAAAAAAAAAAAGAAAATCTCCGTTGATTGCAGGCTGGTTCTCCGTTGTGTCGAGCAACAGTGGTACCGGAAGTGCCAGGGTGTACCGAAGAGTGGGGGCGTTAGTCCGAGCCGGCGTCCCGGCGTTTCTACTCGCTAAACCACTGAGAGCTTACACGCTGACACACTCGAAAATGGGTAAGCTTTAACAACCGTTTAATCCAGCTGTACCGTTACTTTATAAATGACACGTAATTGCACACCTCGCCAGGAAATGTTCTATTTGTCCGCTCGTTACGATCGCAACGCGGTTGAAATAAAACTCTGTACCAGAAGTGTTAACGCAAATGCACGATGATAATGGCGTCACAGCGTTTCTCAACCTACGATACCTCTAATGTCTGTTCGTGGTAAATTTTTATCGAACGACGAATTTCACAAGTTGTTGCGAAAAAAAAAAATGTTTGGAAATCAACTCGTCGCAAGTTCAATGATAAAAGATACATAATTAAAGAAACACGATGCAAAGATTATCAAATATGTTAAATATTATTATTAAATACCTACGTTAAATATCATTTTCTTATACATTATATCGTTCTGTTTGCAGTTTTGTTGGATTTTAGATATTTATATATTTTCTTCTATATTTTTATACATACACGTTGCACGCGTTTTATACACTCTTGCACATTTAAATTTCGCGCGGGTGCACGAAAATACGCAGTCTGACGATCGAATGTGATATTTAAAGATTATTACGAACCGTTAAAGGGTTAAACGCGAAGAGACGATCTTAACGCGATACCATGGGGTCTACGGAGAAGAACTAGCTGGGAAATTTATGAGGGAACGACTTGTTTATGAAGCCATTATCTTCCGCACTTTCGTTTGCTAAAAGGAAGACGAAAAATCTCCACCGTCCGTCGTGGAGAATTAATGATGGTACCGGAGAAGAAGAAGGAAGAAGGTTTCACTGTCGGATGATTATTTTAATAGCGGATAGTGCCCACGTTTCGAGCGTTAGAACTAGCAAATAATAAAGATCGTTGCGCGTAGATCGGTTTATACTGTTTTCGATTAAGTTTTTACGTGTGAATCGACGGGGGAAGCCAAAAAATATTTAATGCTGGATATCCTGCGTTCTACAGCTGCGGGGTCCAATCATCTTTCGTTTGAATGTATGCGTGCGCGTAAAAATATTACGCAACATATACATACATAATATCGTACCATTGCCAGTGCCATAAACGCGTGATTCACTCCGTGCTCCAATAATAATAATCGTTTCTTCGGACAGTTAAAATGTTAAGATGATAATTCATGTTTCTCGTAAGCAACAAGTTCGAGCAATCAAGAGATTATATCGTTAGAAACGATAGAATGTTTCTAGAATTTTGTAAAAATATTAAATATTTCTTCCGTGTGTATAGGATGATGATGTATTTTCTAGTTAAATCAATCCTTTTTATCTGTAGAATTTTCCTTACTCTTTACGTCAAAACATTGAGTGAACGTTCTAAAGGAATACGTAACATGTATAGCATTGAAACATTAAAAGACATGCTTGGTATTATTACATTGCCACAACAAAAAGAGCAGAATCTCGATGGAAAATCATTTTAATATCGTCAGATGTCGCAGAAAGCACTGCGTTTCCATGTGTTGCATACGAATTTCCTGCAAGCGCATAAAAATCTGTAGTCTAATTGTTCATTACGAAGAAATTTGTTTTTCTCGGCGCAAATCCCGTTCAAAATCCCGATGATCTATCTCGTGTGCAATTGAAAAAAAAAAAAAAAGAGAGAAGAAAAGACCTCGGCATAGAAATGGCGTTTCGCGAACGCGTCGCTGTAATCGTTATGGTGTATAATGGCACGAGGGCCGTGCGTATCGTAAGAACCCCAGCGGCTTTCACCCGGGCCGCGTGCCTATTACGATACGCCTACGTTTAAACGCACGGACAACAGCGCGCGCCGGCCACTCGCATTAACAGACACATTGACATTCGTGTCACGGCCAGTCGCTGCACCCAAGGGAATAATTCGTCGCGTCGCGTGAACCGTGCGTGAGTGCACGCCTCGCGTTTGCACGCACTCGAGAGAACCACCCCGGGTGTATCGTCACGTCCTAGACGAGAGAGATCCTCGCTTCGACACGGTTTCACGCTGGTAACCCTGATTGTCAGTTTCTCACAAGCGTCCCTTATTGTCAGCGGATCGTGTTCTGCTTCGTCCATGGTGTACAGAGTGTCACGGCTAAATTTCTCCC
The DNA here is from genome assembly GCA_030673865.1 of Melipona bicolor. Taxonomy (NCBI): domain Eukaryota; kingdom Metazoa; phylum Arthropoda; class Insecta; order Hymenoptera; family Apidae; genus Melipona; species Melipona bicolor. Next base: position 554,858 of record JAHYIQ010000007.1, on the reverse strand, counting down.
TCGTGCTTTTGTTACATTAACGTTATCATCGAGTCCATCGAGGAAAGTTTGGAATTTTGAATCGTTTGATTTTGGTTTCTTTTAATTCGGAGAGTACAAAGTACAAAGTACTAAGTAAGGTAAGACATTTCTGAGCAATATTATCGTCTTGAAAATCACATGCAACATTTCATCAAAAAGAAAACAGTTCATTGATTGCAAAATTAACGAAAAAGATTATTAGTTGCGATCGAAACAACAGGAAATAACACATAAAACCGAGAAAATCCTGCATGGCCAGGATTCCAGCGTTAACGCTGTTATTAGCTCGGATGGTTAGCGAACTGTTAGGAAGAAATTCATTTGGTTGAATAATGGAACAGACTTGGCTTGGAAGGTGGAAGCTAGTCTGTTAATGATAGCGTGGGTAGAGTCAAGTTAGGTAATTGGAATAATGAGGCAGAGGCTACTTTGTTGCGAGCGAGTGCTGTGTGTTGGAACGGCTAGCACAGTTAGAGCACAACGTTCGTGTAATAAGATAGCGGTACGCGAAAGTATTATTGGGTCATATAATAATAGAAATCTGTCGTTATACACAGTTATTAGAAATTGATATATACCGCGAGGAACTTTTTCCAGCTCGGGCATCGCTTATCGCAAAATTTACGGATATGAAAAAAAATTGCAGATTTCCAATTTTTCTTTGTTTAGAGAAAAAAAGGAAGAAAGAAATTGTCTAAAACAATGTGGTTCCCCAATCATTTTTATCACGCGTATGCTTTCCAACACATGTATGGCATATTATTTATTTTTACAAAGAGAAAATTTAGTAAGGCGTGTATAATAAATTTATTTAATCCATATCGAGTAGAAATAAATTTTCATTTCTGCAACATCAAAATATAATGAAATAAATAAATGATTATGTGAAATGAAATTGAATCAATACACGATATAATTTGTTAATTTAAAATGAATGTGGATTGCTGAAGAGTTCATGTGCTATCCCTAATTATTGAATTAGTATCACTCTCAACTTTCAATATCCTGTGCGTTTTTGGAGTCTGAATGAAGGTTAATAATAAATTTTATTGACTACTAATATAGAGAGTTGCATTACATATACAACCTTTCTTTCTTTTGTGTATAAAAACGTGTACCCTCTTGGGTTTGGCATTCTTTGAATACACTACTTACTTCATTATGTTTTAATTTTTCTTTTTGTGATAAAAAGTAATATCCACAAATGTATAATAGTAACAAATAGATTGTTAATATGTATGCATGTAATACTGTGATAATTTACAATTAAATTTTATTTCATTTCTGCGATTATATTAAAGAGACATATGAAACGTTGAAAATTCAGAGTGATCCTAATATAGATCCTATAACACTCTCAATGGGGTATTTGTGATTGTTTTGTTTCTTTATTAAATTTAGGATATGGGGAGGAATGTTTGCTGCAGAAAAGCATACATTATATATGTATGTATATATAATTTTGCATTGTACATTTTATGACAATTAATAATTCATTAATGCCTCACCAATAACAACAACAAGAAATAGTAAATATCATTTACTTTCAACAAATAAAAGTCTCGTCATTCCGGCGCCAAACATCCGTATCATTAAACTTCATTTAATTTTCACACATAAATAATAATCTTCAATTATACTTTGAATTAATCCAATAATTTCAACTCAATTTTCTCGAGGACGCGCAACCTTTTTCTTAAATGAGATAAAAGATATTATTCTTTATTTTCGACTTATTTTCTTCTTATTCATTCTTTTATGCTCTGCATATAATATACAAATAATATGTACATTATTATCAAATAACAGCCTTTTTTTATTAGCAAACTTCATGATGTTTTTACCAAAGAATGTACTGTACTTCCACGACTCAAATTCAGAAAAAAAAGAGAAAAAAGAAAAAGAACGAAACTGAATCAAATTCTTCGCTCTTTCCGAAATCTCTCGTGAAATTCCTCCCCCCTCCCCCCGGATTGGGAACCCCTGATCCAGACCTGATCTAAATAAACCGTCGCGAGCTACGTGCATCGTACCTAATGACAAGTTCAGCCGTTCGTCGTGAGCCGAGGCTTTAAATAGATCGCCATTATCACAGGCTTGAACGTAATAACGATTCAGAGTAGAACGATAATTTCCGTTTCAGAGAACGGCAACCTGAGGGCTCACTACACAAAAACGACGGTGCGAGCCGGGGAGGTTCTGCGACTGGCCGCGGTTTTCCAAGACACGCGGAGGACACCGGTTTCCAGCGGTATTTCCGGTGTCGTTAGCGGCGCGCCGGAGGGTAAGAGTTCAAGGTCGTCGGAACGAGACCAGTACGCGCAATGCCTGGATTCTCACGGTCACGAGTTGTTCGCCCCGCTTTCCGCCAGGGGAGAGTTCTACGCAACGTGTCAGAGCGGAAGCCTCGACACCGGAAGCGACGCGGTGCTCTACAGGGTCCACCAACTTGCCAGAAGGGATCTCCCTCTTAGGGTGAGCTTCGCCAAAGTCGAAGAGTGTCAAAATAACGTTCCGCTTGTTTGTTAGTTTGTTAATCTCGATGGATTACGCTGTTATTATCTGGACGGCGGAAAATTTGATTTCTCTGTTGAATAAATTTTTTTTCTAGATGCAAAGTGCGAGTTAACGCAGCAGAGCCTCTCTGTGTCCAATCAATCGAATACTTTATCATCCGAATTTTCTATTATTGTATTTTATTTGTTTAAATGTAATACAGTGTTTACTGAACTATTTTATATACAAATGAAAATTTCAAAATCTCATCAACAAATTTCATTAGTTTATACGCTTATAAGAGAGTATTGTTTAGGAATTTAACTACAGTGTCAAAACAAATATTAATTTTCATCTAGGTATAATTTCACATCAAAAAATTTTATCGTTCTATTATCCAAGAAATTTATATAGAGGAGGCTCTGTTGTGTGTCAGAAATTGATAAATAATCGAAATAAGAAAAAGAAAAAAAACAGGCAGCTATTAACACGAACGATGTATCCTTCGTTCCAAGTTTTCAACAATCAAATGTAACGACGATCGAGTTTGGAAATTCGTGTCGATAGGTACGACTGGTTGCCGGACCGTTGCCAATACCACTGCCGCGAGATTACAGTGGCCTGATGCAGCTGGAAGGTGCAACCAGGGGCCCCATAGTGTTAGGATGCGCGGTACCTCTGATGCCCGAGAGGCCTTTGTCGAGTTCTACGGTGCCGGAACTGCTGGAACTCGTGGCCACGGGACCAACGGCGCCACGAGTGAAAAGGGCGCGATTGGGCTGCCCTTCCGAGGCTCGGTTGCTCGCGTCGCCCAAAATGCAACGACTACTTTCGGCTTGCAGGTAAAAACACATTCACCGGTTATATTACGATATCGGTGCTTAAAAGTTATTTACACCCTCGCCCAAAATACTGTACATATTCGAATACAGATTCAAATCGTGTTCGAAATTAGACAAATAAATGAATGTATTGATACAGTTTAGAATACAAAAAAAGAATATTCAATATATAAAGGATGTATATATCTAATTATAATATTATATAATTTTAATATTTTATCCGCGATGATAATTCAAATCATGTTCAAAATTAGATAAATGAATGACTTCAGAATGAATTCGAATATATTCAATATAAAAAATATATATATATTCAATACACAAAAGAATACATATATATTGGAATTTTTATATTTTATTATCCACGATGATAATTCAAGTCGTGCTCAAAATTAGATAAATGAATGACTTCAAAATGAATTCGAATATATTCAATATAAAAAAAATATATATATATTCAATACACAAAAGAATATATATATTTTGGAATTTTTATATTTTATTATCCACGATGATAATTGAAATCATGCTCAAAATTGGACAAATGAGTGATTTCAGATATCGGAATGTATTCAATACACAAAAGAATATCCACGATAAATACAGAATGTTAAAAATAAAAAGTGTTTCGATAAAATTTGACTATCTCATCTAAAGTTAAGAGTCCATCTACGTTTGATGAAAAAATTTCACTTGGCATTTCTCCAACTTATTTTCACACGTAAACTAACCTAATATCGATTATTCATTCTTGATCTAAAATTAATCAAGTTCATGCATACTGTTCATCAATCTCGAGCTTTTTTCCAAAAGCCAAGTCTGGATCCATATTTTTCCTCTTGATCTTTCACGAAAAAGGAATCACCTTGCTCTACTCTCCTATAAACAATTTTCCTACGTAAAAGAATTTCCAATCTTCTCGTTAATTTCTAACTTCGCATCCCGATTATTAAATATACGTCAACCTACGAATCGTGATTTCTTCTCGGTGAATATTCCAGAAGAGCGCTAGACCAGAGAGCAACGGAACCTCGCGTAGCGCCGCCGAAACCGGCGGCCAGCGGCGGCCAGCTGAAAGAGCTGCACCTGAAGGAGATCAAGTCCAAGCCAGAAGCGAAACCGATCCTCCAGAGTCTGAGGGAGGGGCTGGAGCACATCAAACGGACGACCATCAGGGATCGTAGCAACGGCCGTTCGAGTTCCGGCAACAATCACAGCTTCCTCGACCGGATCTCGAGGATAGCTCAGGGTGGCAGAAGCAGAAACCCAGCCAAGAAATCCGCCTCGTTCACGTTCGCCGTTCGGCCGGAAATCGGCATGAGGTCCGAGAGATACGCCAGCCTCGAGTCCGAGACGAATCTGCTGCAAGCGTCCGCACCGTCCTCGAGACAGCAGGTTCAACGATCGGTTTCCACGAGCGTGCTCGAGATGCAGACTCAACAGCAGGACCTGGATCCCCCGTACTCCAAGGTCAGGGACAGTTTAACCCCGTTACCGTCGACTCCGCCGTCCAAGACGGAGGAGATCTACGCGGAGATCTGCGACGAGCCGACGAACGCCCGCTCTCCGCAGGAGAAACCACCCCCTCCGCCGCCCGCGGGAGGGAAGAACGGGACCAGAGAGAAGGACAGAGGTTACGTGAAGCTAGCGTTGTCGCAGTCAGAAGTTTCTGACTTGAACACTGGCGACGAGGAAGAAGGGATCTACAACACTGTCTGCTGATGGTGAATTTTGTGGTTTTGTTTTCTCGAGTTGAATTTGCCAACCGCGTGGAAGAAAGCAAATGCAATTGCTGTGGAATCGAGTTGAATTGCAAGAGTGTGGAAGTTGGTGTTTTTTTGGAAAAGGTTATTAAACTCTATTGAAAATTAAGTCGTTGAATTTTAAAAACATTGGAAACTCGCCAAGGTAGAAGCAAGAAAAGTCGACGAGTACGTGTTCGTTCCGCCATTAGCCCCGCCACGTGATAATTGTTAAATAATTGCAAACGTGCCTGGATTGTAGATGTTTGCGTCTCTCTAAAAAATTCAAAAAAACACGAAAGTCTACAAAATCTATTACGTGTGATAGACGTAAACACCTAGAGTATTTTTCACGATATGTCTGAATACTTATATTCTATCTCTTTAATTAAATTCGCAACGTCCGCAGTCTACGAAATTCACATTAACATTAATCTCGCGACACGATATAAAAACTTCAAAAACTAGCGACGACTCAATTCCATCTACGATCCAATCATTCGCCAATTTTATACTTGCGACAGGATTCTAAAGTAATTAAACCTAAAAAGAAGAAATCTCCATCTTCCTACCGCGACGTATACGTTCCAATTCGTATCGAGCAAACGATTTCGTAGATCACCGGTCCGATCCGCGACAAATTGCGGCGCGGGGCTCCAGTCGACAGACTCGTTAACACGACGGACATTAAGCACGAGTGCACACCGGAGCGGAGCAGTGGTTGGTAGTTCATTGACGGGGATAACGTGCGACTTCCTGGATCGGAGCGGAGAACCGTTCGAGTAGAAACGCGGCTGCAGTGCACCGGCGGAATTTACAGCGCCATTTGCCCAAGAAATTATCCTCCCGGCGCGTCTTTTTCTCCCTTTTTTCCGTGGCGAGACATAGAGAAAGAGAGAGAAAGAGAGAGAGAGAGAGAAAAGTGGCGGCGGCGTCCTCCACGAAGAGAACCGGGCCGGAAGATTTACAAGGCTGTTGACCGGGGAGAAATGACGGCGTAATTGCGGTCCACGCGTGCGCGTGCCGGACGTAGCGGGGCATGGAACGCCGGGACGCCGCGCCACTTCCGGTACACCGAGAGGAATCTCCGCTGTGACCGATCGATACTATTAGAATACCGACCGGCGACCCGTGCTCGAGAGATCGCGCGTGCAGCGATGGAACTGATGATAGCGAATTTTTATGCACTCACGTATGTATGTACATTCGAAATACTGACACGAAACAGTAAACAAAAATAGGCGAAACATACTAAAGTGCTAGGTAAAGTAAGTTCTTGTCGATTCGAGTCATTTTGAATGCACAAAAGTCCGCGAATTATTCTGGCGAATGTGTGAATACACTGCGAATTTTTATGCATTCGCGAGAGACTAAAAGATTGCGGGAAGAACGCAAAGATACATGAAACAGATAATAAATTAGAGTATTTATTACACTATATGTATACTGGATAAAATAAATTCTTAAAATCTGCAGTCTAGTGGTGAAAATACCATCGACATGATTTTTCAATCTTTATTTTGTGTATTACAAATGTACACGGCTGTCAAATATAATTGATACTCTTTCGATAATTATATGTTACAAGGGCGATTCAAATAAATGTGACAAGCTTCGTTGAAGTCAGAAAAAGAGGTTGGTTCATATTCTCTTGCGAGTGCAATAATTTTGCAGCTACGTTATTTGTTACTCCATATGAAAGGACAATTATTTTAAAAATTATTTTGCGAAAGACAAGGGAACGCACTGTTCTTTCTTTAGCTCGTGAATATTAAGCAAATATTATTTATCGATCATGTTCGACGTATAAAATTGTAAAATCACATCGATAGTGTCAGTTGCCATCGCCGGTCACAGATGAAATTCGGCGATTTTTGAAAAGAAGGGGAGAACATCCTCTCTGGAGAGGATACAACGAACGACGGAGAAACGTTGCGGAAGAAATAGTTCCTTCTTGCTTGGATTATACCTTCCTAACGGTGTTTATACTTCAGAACGGAATCGTTCCGACGGAATCGATCATTTTGTACAGTTTGTTGGTAACGTTTCTGCGCACGATGGTTGCAACGACGACCAGCGTTTTGTACATTTGTTAATACTTCGTGTACTGGTTGTGAACGCTCGCGAGAAACGACTTGTAATTTCTTTACTGTATAGACATTATTTTGAAAATACACTGATTTGCAGTCAACTCGTCTGATATTTTATTTTTCATCGTAGAAAGTATAACGACGACACACTTGTATATGTATGCCAATTTGTAACAGTTGTAACAACTATTATCTGACATTTTTTCACCACACTTTTTATCGTAGAAAGTTATCGTTCAAATACGCGATATTCGATTACTCGAACAAGCAGAAATAAAATAAAATTGGGAACAAAGTTTCCGGTTGAGAAATTAATCCGAAGAAAAAAAAATAGCAAACGAAGTAAAATCTATGGAGCAATCGTTGCATCTTTCCTCTGAAAGTAAAGTATCTCGTTTGATAAACAGCTGGTCGAGGATAATCGCGGCTGATGATCGGCAAAGGTACGAACGGAATAAAATATACGAATTAAAGAAAACGCGAGAAACGCGTAATAATAGCGTTCCTGATGAAGAGACCAATTTTTTTTTTTTTTTACTATATCCGGTTTCAATTACGTATCATTAGCCTTTCGTTTCTATCATAATAGAGCGCGTCACGGTTGTTGATTTATGGTATATCCAGCCGTAAGGATAAATCATTTGCGCACCACCCCTTCCCGTCAGAAGCAAAACCAGCCATTTGTTACGCTTGGGAGTAACATTTCATCAGCGCGATTTAATGTAATACAATTCGAAACAAGTCCGCAGAAAATGAGATTGAAAATTCTGCTAACGTCGTCGAGAGAAACCAATCTTGATCGTGACACGTGTTGCTCGCCCGCATCGAAACACCCTTGAGAAGCTGTCAAATTGGATCTCCGCGAATTGTACAACACTAAGGAAAAAATAAACGAGTCCGATCCTGCGAAATTTACGTGTTGTAAAAAATAAATACGAATTCGGTGGATTCTTATCTCTCTTTTGGACTAGTTACGCTATTAGTCTATTTTTTTGGACAGTTCTTTGTCGAGAAAATCTTGATTCATATTGTTGGACATTGTAATAGAAGCCATGAAAATTTAAATTTTATATACATTTTGGAATTTTTAAATTATTTTTACTAATAACCTTGATCAAAAAAAATATAAAGTATTTATGAATTAAGTATCTTAAATATAGAAATGATCAATCAAATAATCATCTGTAGCCCTACGAAATTTCATCTGAGGGTTAATAAACGGAAGAATGAAATGTGAGAATAAACTATATTCTTCGAGAAAGAAGAATTTATTCTGTTTCAAGAATTAATAAGAAATCTATAAAAAAAAAAAATTGATGTAAAATACAAAAGGATGAATTAATAAATTCATTGATTCTAGTAAATATATAGCAAACAAAGCTACTGATCCTAATAAATTTAGAAAATATCTCATTGTCGAAACGAAACGTGAAACATTTTTTGTATTCTCGCATTATTCATTTTGCAATACGCACGAACAGTTCACACGTTTGAGTTTAAAGACTGAAATTAGCTCAGCGAGCTGATGTGAATCTAAAACTCCAACTTTCATTTACTGTGGATGAATCATTCGTAATAATCATCTAAAGTGAAAAGGACGTGAATCCAGCTTGATCCTTTGAAGCAAGATCCTCGTATCTTTCACTTTTTTACATTCAGGAAGATTTCAGCCAGCATCGTGCATCTGTACTTTGTCGAAACTTTTTATCTCAAACGGAAACTTGTAGCTAATGTAGCTACAGTCTGTTCAAAAAATTTAGAATATGTTAAAATTCCAAAATAAATAACAACACATTTCATTCTTTATATGGTACTGAAATTTTTGTTAATTGTATTTAATGATCAAAGTTGTAATTAAAGTCAGGAATTATAATTATAACCAGAAAAAGTTCTTTTTGACGAAAAACACAAACTGTTCTATCTTTTATCATTGAAAGTAATTTTAGTAGGGGTAACCCAGAAAATCGGGCCTCTTCAGGTGCAACGCTGATGCAACGAAAATTAGCGATTGGTTGATTTGGGTCACGTGATTCGTGAGGGGGCGTGGGCTAGACCTCGAGTAGGAGTGGCGTAGTCTGGTACTGAGCGATCGCGCCAAATGTTTGCATATCAATAAAATTTTATAGCAAAAAAGTCGTCTTCATTTCCTAGTCAGAACAGTTGCTCGTGGGTCTTTCAGTGAGATGAATCTTTTTCTTCGAGCTCGAACGTTCTGAAAAGAGGGAATTAGCAGCGACCTTGGAAGGACCTAGACTTTGGGTCAACGAAATGAACCTAGACAGCTGCTGATTGGTGCTCATTTTCGACGATTAATCCATCGACTCATTACAGCAGGGTGACCGATTGCTCGGTTCGTGGAACGAACTTCCCAGAAGGGAAGTTCCATCCGGGGCTCGCATGACCGACCGTTCGCTTTGAACGTGTGGTTAGGCGAATTGAAAAACGCTTCGAGGAAGCTAGAAAGCCAGGTGCAATTGGGAACGCCAGTCGTTCAACACGAACGAGAAAGTCCAACAACACGAGCGGCAGAAGAGCCTGTCATGCTCAAAAAATCCCTGACAGGCATAATCTTCTTCCCTTCCCGGCCGTTTTCGTGTTCTGCCGGACTCACGAATACGAAAATTCTTCCGAGAGGCGTTCCGCCTAGAGTAAAAGCTGGCAGAAATAAAGGCGAGAGAGGCGTTCTTCGCACGGCTGTTGGTTTTTAATTAAGCGACCTGTCGCGTGACGACCACGGCGAACACGCTCTTCGATGTTCAACTGGGTAAAAATTTCATCGATTTCGGCCGGACAATTGAAAATTACTGCTGATTCCGAGCTAACGTTATTTTCGAACTATTAAAATTTCTTACTTGTCTAAATCAAATTTGTTTACTGTTGTAACTAGATTCTGTATTGAATGTATATAACGTGCGAGACGTCACTTAATTCGGCTACCTGAAATTATTTATTCATAAAGCGTTCGTTGCATCAACAAATAAATTTCGAGGAAAAGTTCTTGTACGATGAAGAAATATATTGTTGCACTGAACAATTCTCTTACAACAACTTATGACTTTTATTTGGAATATTTTTGCATGTAAAAAATGAATTTCGGGTAATTTCAGATAGTAACGTTAGATGAATCACCCTGTATATTATCATATATAATGTAATTCCATATTTAATTATTATTGCAATTAGAATTACTATCCGCAATTGTTATTTGATTTTCTATTATTTCCTTGCAATTCTATTTGTTTTGTTCTATCGTAACCACACTGTATTTTTACGCATTTATAAGAAAAATTTTGAAGTTCGAATTTGTACAGAACAAATAAAATATTGGTATAACATATAAATACTATACACAATATATTACAATTTATATCACATTAAATAACACAAGATACTAGAACATTCTACATGCTCTGTTAAATTCAACTAAATACCACAAGAGTTTTATAAAATTGAAATTCTGAATTCAACGAAAAATAAAACAAAAGAGGCACAAAACGTCTCGAGAAGAGTTTCTATTCGATCTGGACAACGCTAGACATCTAGCAAGAGGTAGCTCTTCGTTTCACGAAAGCACCCACACCCGTTCTCTCTCTCTCTCTCTCGAGCGCAACAACAACGGTCGTCATTACGCTTTCATCCCGCGACCGGTTCACTCACGATCGAGAAAATTGAAAATGCACAGATAAACACGCCGGCTGGCTCTCTGACTTTGAGGAATAATAACGCGAAACGATCGTCAGCGGCTATAGGTCATTAATGTTTTACGAGCACGTAGCTGCTGCACGGCCTGCGTCCGTTCAATTACAACTAACAGGCAGAGAGCCACGAATGCCCTCCTCCCTCTCTCACTCTTTTTCTCTCTCCTGCTTTCTGTCCAGAGGAACGTTTCCACAGCAGCCGGGGCACAGCGATACGCGTTTATACCCATTAATATTAACGGCTCGAAACAACGATAATAGCGAAGAACTATAGGGATCCGGAGGTGTTTTCCTTAACCATGCCGACTGGAACGCTCCACGGTGTGGTCTCTGACCCTCACGCCGCGCAATGAGGTACGCGTTACGACTCCTCGATCCGTTCTCGTTCCGTCAATTGGACGTTGATTGGTAACCGATACGCGTATCGCGTTACCGAATTTCGGATAAATCGTTAATTCTCCCGAATGGGCGAACCGTGAAGTGGTTTTCGCGCGAACGCGAAATATATTTATATTTCGGGGACGTGCGATCGAAACTTTCGGACTCGAGAATTCATTACAGGCGTAAACAGCGATCGTCGTTGATTGTTTTACCTGCTACCGATCGAGATCCCCTCCACGTCGCGCGATGCTGGCGCAAGAGCTGTTTTCCAGATACGATCTTTTATGATTCTTCCACTTTGCGATGCTTGTTTCCAAGGACATTCTCGACTTTTTCCGTCCTTTCTGACATTGCAATTTGGTGAAATGGATTTTGTAAATGGCGGGGGATGCAAGTGCTTTTCAGTTTTCAATATTTTTCGCTGTTGTCCTCGATAACGTATATACGTACATGCGTTATAAACTTTATATGTGTGTAAAGTTTATTTTCTTGAAGACGAAATGTCATTCATTTTTGTACATAAAATGATCCAGTTCCTTAATATCATAGCAAATATATCGAACATATATATGTATATATTTGATATAACACATGTTAGATAATTTGTATAATTTTACATAATTCTAATACAAAGAATTATATAAATGTATGAAATATTCAACCCTATATATATTTGATATATTCGACACACGTTGAATAATTTATGTTTAATTATAATTTCATACCATTCACGATTCATAATTCATAATTTCGTAATTCGCATTTCCATCCAATTCATGCAATTCCAATAGAGAAGAATTAATAATTAAATCTTTATATAATAACTAAATTCAATTAACGTGCTTTCATCGTTAGCAACTCATAAGAGAGTTCGTTCGCATTATATTGTTCAAATATCAAGAAACACTAATCATCAGATCAATTTTCCAACGTTTAACCGTGACTCTATGAAACTCCTCGTTTCACTTTCAATTTCCACACGCGATCGTTATTAATCCTCAATTTCACGTCAGATTAATCCAGCACTTCTAATCCATCGCCTTATCTCCGAAACGTACTTGCAATTAATTTGTGAAAGCATTTGGTCGTCCAATGATCGAACAAGGATAAATAAAAAAGTACGATTTGTTTCACTGAAAGGCCCAGAAGCAACTGTTTCGACTAGAAAATGAAGACGACTTTTTTGCCATAAAATTTTATTAATATGCAAACATTTGAATGGATACAAAACAAATTACAGGCACGATTGCTCAGTACCAGACAATGCCACTCCTACTCGAGGTCTACTCCACGCCCCCTCACGAATCACGTGACTCAAATCAACCAATCGCTAATTTTCGTTGCATTAGCGTTGCAGCACCTGAAGAGGCCCGATTTTCTGGGTTTTTCTCCCGTTAAAATCACTTTCAGTAATAACACGAAACTGGACAATTCAATTGATACGTACTCTGACTCGCATTAATATTCGGATACTAAATATTTAATGTCGTAATATTTGAAAAACTGAATACTAAAAAAAAAAAATATTTTAACTGTTTAAACTAAATTTAATTCAATATTAAACTTTCAATGTCAAATTTTTTGAACTAAATTTAATTCAATGTTGAAGAATTCAAAACTCAATATTAAATCCACGGTCTAGTTGCCAATAACTTAATACAGACTTCTGATTTCTTTCACCTATCTGAGAAACAAGAAAGTTTCATCTGACGATCATAAATCTTATATTTCAATAAATATTTAATAATGTTCAAGATAATCGGTTTGTAATCCACAGAAATTTTCTGAATCTATTGCATGGTGCATTTCATCAGAGATCTGAACTATCTTCTATAAAATGAAAAATCGTAAACTGTTTTCAAACTTTACTTATATCGTTTTGGAGAAATATCGTAATCTAAATGAAAATCGGAAATTAAACTCATCTAAAATCTCAATGATATCTAGCAGTACAAGTCGATATTCATTCACGAGAAATTCTACGTTGAAACAGCGATAAAAGTCGAAAAAAAAAATACCAAAATATCGAATTCCAAATTAGAAATAAAATGTAATAAAAATCGCAAATCGATACAGAACTGACGAGATCTTAGTAAAAACTGCAACAAAAGTCGACATTATCGCTGAAAAATATCAAATTCTAATTCGAAACAATGCAAAATATCAAATTCCAAGTGAAATGGAAATCGTAAATCGCTACATATGTAACTCTCGAAATCTCACCGACACCTCAAAGTTGATATTCATTCAAAAAATTCAAACAGCGATAAAAGTCCGTACCAAAATATCGAAATTTCAAGTGAAAATTGAAATGGAACTCGGACAGAGAGTGACAGAGAAAAATATTTAAATGAAATCTGCGGCAAAAGTCGATATTGTCGAACTTTCGTAGTAGTGTTAACGTCTCCCTGCCGATTTCCCTGCCTGTTCTAGATCCATCCGGTGGATAACCGAACTAATCTGGAGGAGGGATCGACAAAACTCGCAAGTAACAACCGGAGACTCGGTGCCCGTGGTCGTCCTTTCGTTCGCCGTGGATTCTGTGCAAACAGTGAGTCGCAAGGACGCGATAGGCCAGGTAGTATCGATCGAGACAACGGGGCGCTATCGCGGCCCGGTAATCTTGGTCCACGGGTGCATATTTCAAGATCGGCATGCGTGAACGATCTCATGGCCGTCGGGTTGCCTTGCGGTCGTGTAACTCACCTTTACAACGTTAATGCGACGGCCACGACGAGCGCGGCCCTATCATATTTCGCGGGGCCCCTGTGCTCGCCCGATCGACGGACCCGTGTTTTAATATGCAAATTAAAATGCAAATAATCCGCCTACCCTTTCCTCCTGCAGCGCCCTCCCTGTTTCACCCTCGTTCGGCCTCCGTCTAAGCCACCTCTCCCTCACGGTGGAATAGTTTTCGTTAAAGCCATCTTCTCTTCTTCCTTTTCCTTCTCCGCGTGTCTCCGTGACTCTCCAGTGAATTTAAACGGGCAGAAATTATATTTTGGTTAGCACTTAGCGAGGTCTCTCAATTTCCATTGAAAATTATTGAGCAAGACTCCGTTTGTAATATCGCAGCGTTGCAGTATTAGAGTTTAGGTTAAAGAAAATTCTTTTGATTATCAGAGTATTGTAGAGATAACGTCAGATGCTTGAAATAATTAGTTTGTTTACTACAAACTAATCATCAAAGAGGATTACAACATATTGGAAAGTAAATGTGTCCTTGATTTGTTACATTCTCTTCATTTAGTCAATTAAATCAAAGAGTTATGAAATTATTAATTAAATATAAATCAAAATGTATCGAGTCAAGTCAGAGAATAAATAAAATTATTAATTCTTAATCGTTTGCACTGTGTGCCATAAATATATTATTATTTCTATTTCAGACATAAATTTATCTGTCAAACAGTACATGTCAAAAATTCAATTTCTATTTATAGCAACGGAGAGAAGGACATTGACAAGAAAGATAAATAAAATACTGTTACTTAAAGCTAAGAATAAATGAACCGAAATTAATTTTGCAAAACCTAATATGCTGCCCAAAGTTTGTTTGATTTGTTTCACGAGGTAACTTAAAATAATTCGTACACTATAAAGAACTCCATGTTTTAGAGCTCTAGTAATATATTTTTATGGTTTGTATTGTATTTTAAGACACATTGACACAATACTTCATTATTACATTTTTTAAATGCCTCCGTTTCGTAAGAAGAATTTACGAATTGTGCAGATGCACTTCAATTTTATACAAATCTGAAATATGCATAGCCCTGTCATTTCTTTCATCAGCATCCTTTCTCATAAAATTATACTATTGACTGATACTGTTTTTTTTTCTTTTCGTACGTCATTGTTATTATTTATTATTGCCACTTGCTATAACTATTTTAAATGCGTCATGACTCATCCGTTCGACGAGGATAATATCTCGAAATGATGCCTGGCGATTAAACGCGAACCGAGACTGTATTCGCGATTAATTGTCACGGTCGCGTTTATTACCACGTGGGCCCGACGTCGTAAGCAAATTAATAACAGCACGGAAGAATAATGACATAGAAATTAGAGTTCGCGAGAGCGTGATGGAGAGAAATGAGAAACAGCCTAGATAAATACGCGTTCACAGGAGCTAATAGTTTTACCGCGCGATTTTTAATTTGTAAATTGACCGTTTCCAATAAGATGCGTTCGCCTATAATTACGATCCATTAACACCGTTGCTAATAAGATCTATTATTAACGAATCTGACCAAATCTGTGTAATTAAGATAAGCAGAGAGAGAGAGAGAGAGATAACAGAAATCTCATCGTTAAAGTCTCGTTAGAATTCAATTTTTTCTATCGCGATCGACCATCGTGAATCTCTAAAGCGTCAGCTTTTACAGTTTTTGCTTTCTGAGGTATTATTCATTCGTACAGTCGATATTTCAAAATCTAAATTCACGCGAAATGTAACTACATAGTGTGATAATAATTGGAAGCAAATTCAAACTTTTTAAACTTCATTTCCCCGAAATATAATTATCAAACTGGGGAAAATTTATATGCAATAAAAAAATGGAGTCTCGGTAGAAAATCGTTTCGTCAAATATTACAGAGAGTACTCTGTTTTGGATATTTTGTATATTTTTTCAAATTGTGTGTGTGCAATTTCGCGCTTGAAACTTTTTTTTATAAAATTTTGCAGTCGAATAATTGTCGATCAATTTCTCTAAAAAAATTCACTGATTTATTGGCAAAAAGAGAATTGTACGAGTAACTATGGATTTCAAAGAGTAATATTTGTCGCTTTTATAAATCTTTCAATTTATAATCAGTGTGACCTTCGAACAGTTCAATTTGTGATTTTGACAAATGTAGGTTTTCGTGAAATGTAATTTTAATTATTTATTGGCTTGGTTCTTCCCACTCCCTCCACAATACTCATCAATATTTATGAATTATCTTCCGTTCTGGTACGTAATATTAATATTTTTATAACATTCAAATCCAGAGACTTGGTCGGTCATTCTAAAACACGAAGTTCTTTCGCTTGCAAAGTTTTACTGCTTTCGCGTTATCACGGTGAAAAGTGTACTTATTTCCAATATACTCCTTACCATTTAATTCTGCTCTAATAAATTTTATTTTCTGTCTTAGCTTAGTAACCAACGCCTCCTCGTAGATCGACGACTTGAAAACTGTTGCTCCTTTAGTAAATCATGATAATAGCAGTGGAAGCCATCAGGCCCTTTTTTCATCGATAAATTCGCAATTTCTTATTCGTACAAACATGTTTCTCTGTAAATTGCAAGCGGCACAGTTTACGCTCTTGTTTTCAATCAAGGTTTTTGTTCCAATTTTCGTCGTCCCAGATGTTCACAATTCTTTAAGAGACATCGAACAGTCTTAACATTTGTCGTAACTCTAGCTATTTTTGCAATTTTTCTCGCTGTCGAGCTTGAATAGTACGTTCATTCGGAGTTTTTAGATTAGACACTACGATCGTCCACCACTTTTTCTCTTTCCATAATTATCAGGTTCTTTTAGTAATTCCATTATCCGTCAGTTTAGCAGTTCTGTTAACTGTTTCGACTACTATTGTCACGGGAAAATGTTCTTCGTTTAATTTCAATTTCAGCTGAATTTAGCTATTTCTCGCGACTCAATTTTTCAAATTTATTATGTTAACACGCACTTAACTGGCTGTATTTCGCACGAATGTTACGCTTCCGACAGCTTTCGTACGACTGAGGAGCGTAAATGTTCGAACTTGTTCGCTTCGCAATTGCGAGATATTTACATTTTCGTTTTTGTATTTCTGAGAAATTACGTGTCTCGGCAATAACATTCGACATAACACACGTGCCTAATCCATGCCTAAGGATATTCTGCTCGTTCTTTCTACTTTACGATGCGTAATACAATAAAATATAAAGCGTGCTACCTTTTTATTTATCACGTGTATACGTGTGAATTACTGTACGTACTTTAATAGTTAATAAAATTTATTACTAAATGCAGGGTGTTAAAGAGGACGTTGAAGATCCAAGATAATCCTGATTCAATTGATATTACAAAATCTATATGTACGTTTATCTGTATATTTCACATAGGAAATATCCACCCAAACCTTAAACTTACGCACGTCGAAAATGTAGTCCTCGGGCATCATGACCGTTCAACGGTAACTTATATACAACGTATGTAAGTTGACTCTGCGTTCGAACCATCATTACTATCCAGCATCTGTATAATTCATTCGGATCTCTTCGTTACCAAGTCCATTCGGGGAGAGAAAAAAAAAACCCGACAAAAAGAGGCCGCACGAATACGCCGCAATTTAGCAATTCAAAGCGTGTCGATCCCGCGAGACCCATAAAATTCACTCCCTTGGATCTCACGTCAATCGGTCCGTAAAACGCAGGCACGACGTCGAGGTTTTCCACCTCTTTGCTTTCAACGCTCGTCGACGGTCACTGATCGAGTTAAAGATGCCTCATTATATCGACGAAAGAACGATATTTATTATCGTTGCTTTCTCCTGTTCCGGTTATATCCAGGTTACATTTACCATGCAAGCCTAGAACGAGCCTTCGATATTATTAACGGCAAGTGGAACACTTTCTTTCGAATTTCGAGTCGAATACGATCGTGCGTGAAATGGACGTGCACAATAGAGCGGCTCGACGTGAACGGACACAGCTCGGACAAAAGACGTAGTTCCGACAGTTCCTTTAGCCGTTCTTTTTTTATCACTGAAAGTGATTTTAGCGGGGGTAATCCAGAAAATCGGGCCTCTTCAGGTGCAACGCTAATGCAACGAAAATTAGCGATTGGTTGATTTGGGTCACGTGATTCGTGAAGGGGCGTGAGGTAGACCGCGACTAGGAGTGGCGTTGTCTGGTACTGAGTGATTGCGCCTGCAATTTGTTTTATGTCGATTCAAATGTTTGCATATCAATAAAATTTTATGGCAAAAACGTTGTCTTCATTTCCTAGTCGGAACAGTTGCTTCTGGGCCTTTCAGTGAGACGAATCGTACTGGGGTACAAATCGTGTAGTTTTTTCTTTTTTTTTTTTTTGAATAGTAAAGAACTGTAAGGAGGTCAGAGGAAGCGTGAGTAAATAAAAAGAATAAAGAAAGAAAAAGAATCGGGTGTCGTTTGATGAATCACAAAGGGTTGAAACGCTTTCGACGTAACGTTATCTGATTCGTCGGAGAGGACTTGAAAGAGATGAAAGGAGTGAAAAGGTTTTTTGAAATCCTTCGGGAGGATCTCTTTTGTATCCTACGCTTTGGATGATCCCGGATTTTCTAATCACAGATGGAATTCCTTTCTACGGCGTGCAGTTGTTCACGAAATTGGTCGAATTCTAAACACATTAGAACATTTTGGAATTTCATTCATTCGTCGTAATGAGACAGGATTGTCATGATTATGGTAAAAAAATTTGGAAAAATTTGAAACGAATCTGAAAATGTATAGAGGGTTTATAAAATAATTAATTTCAAAGTGTACATTCAACAAGAATGATCACTTTAAATATAACAAATAAAGACATATGTGCCTATTGATACAATCGTTAATACTCTTATGGCATCCACGAAATACTTGTATTAAATGCTTAGTGCTAATTTAAACAATTTTTCAAAATTCGAATGTATTTAAATACTTGTAGAAATTTTTTGAAATGAACATATTGTTGCTTATGAGAAATTTAATAAATAGAATCATGATATATTGAATAAATATATCTGAAGATATATATTTAAAGATGAATGTATTCTTTATTTGTTGTATACTCCTCATTCAACATCAAACATTTACACTTCTGGCACTTTTAAACGCTCAAAGGGAGCTCTAAACACTGAAACTCTACTGTCACGATGGCATCGATCAAGTTTAGAACAATTCTAAAAATATACGTAGAAATTGCAAGATATTTAACATAAGTATCTCGTAGATTATTAGAACGTCATTAGAATAGGTACTTGCGCAGAGTGCTGTATTAACAAATAGAGTCTAAATTTTTATTTATCATACTGCTAGAGTCTAAAATGGCCGTTCGTACTGCACACTAATCTTTTACTAAATTGATATATCCGCAACAAATGCAAACACCTTGCAAACCCTATAGACATTTCCAAAATAGTTTCAAATTTTCCCAACATAATAATAATAGCGTCTCGTTGCAGTATTAATTAAGAAACTTTGAAGTATTTTACGCAACGCAGACAATACCTTCTTCACTTTCAACACTTTCGCAAGCGACGTCGCCATTAAATCCACGTCAAGGCCTCAAAACCCTCCTCTTTCAAAGCGTAAAATTCTTCTTCCCCCTAGGATAACACGACGCCGCGAACGAAATCCCATTGAAAAGACCGCGACAAACAGAAAGGGGAGACTGCGTGGTTCCGAGGCACCAATCAGAACCGACGTGGAAGCCTCGAAGGATGAAAACCGCGGGTTCCACCCCTGAAAACGCTTCATCTTCGTTCAGAGAGGCGATTCAGAGAGGCCGCAGGCTGCCTCTCGGTTCGATTCATCGTTCGCGATGGGGAGGTGGGGTGGAGAAGAAGAAATAAAAGCTGCGGCCGATTCGCAGATTGCGTCTCAAGGCAAGACCCCTTTGGTCGTTACAATCGGGCTGGCCTCTCGTACACGCTCTCGTAAGCCAAGATGAATCCCCGAGCCATCGTACGCGTAATGTCTTCATTGAAGCAGCCTCCCTATCATAATCTCGCCCGTGATGGACGAGCGGTCTTTATGCGGGGACGCAGAATGGAACGAGATTAAACGAACAGTCATCAATAGCGTGAAAGGCGAACCTTAACGGGTGCGTAAGGAACCCGAAGAAAAAGGAGCGAGCAGGGGGGCGGGGGGCGGCAGAGGGGGCAGGGGGGCAGGGGGACAGGGGGGAGGAGGGTCGAGACGAGACGACTCAATTAGTCGCAGTTCCACCTCGCACGATCTGTCACGATACAAGCGAGACTCTTTCGAGCACGAGACGGCTCGGCTGTTGCGCGCGCGCCGCCGGCGAGAAAGTCCCGCGATTTGCACCGCGTGACAAATAACGCCCGTCGTCGAGCGTACCTCGCTCGCGTATTCCGACTCCGCTGTTCACGTTCGGATGTCTCGGACGAATGTTGCAACCCGGTGTCACTCTGTTGTGCTCTTGGAGCTCTTACTATCTGCTATTCGATGGCTACAGCCGGAGAACTCGGAGTACGACGCGCGACTATCGATCAGATAGGAATTAACGAGAGTCGACCTGTACTCGATAAATTGACTCGAACTTGAACTGTTACACTTCTCGGAAATGACGACTTGAACGGGAAAATTTACGAATGGGTTCGAAACCCAAGGTTTGTGGCTTTCGAGTTCCGAGGATTCGAAATTTTGCGCCCTCCTCTTTAGCGATGTGAAACTTACTCGTAGAAGCGATGTGTCTGTTCGCATTTGTACTCTGATTTGCACGTCCAGCAAAACAAAGATCTGAAAATGACGAATTTTTTTTGTGATGCGAAAATCAAGATTCCGATTTATCTTTAATTTGTGTTTTTCGCAAAACAAATGTTGAAAATATATATTCATATTTACTTAAAAATATGGTTTTTCAAATATGTTGTTTGTACAAATGTACAAATTTTCACAAAATGGATCATTAAAAGACACCAGTTTCGTCAATTTACGCGAAAAACGTATTTCAGGTATTTACGTTTTACAAACGTATTTTCAGTAATTTCCCAGATATTTGACAAAATTGCCAATAAGAGAAAAAAAGCGTCAAATGGTTTTTTTTCGAAAACTACGTTTATGTAAATATAAAATAAAAAATATAATATATCCAGATCTAAACTTTTCAGTATGACAGTCGACATTCTCAAACAATAATCTGGACGAAATATTTCTGTACGTTGCTACACTTTTACTCATATTTTTCATTTAACTGTGATTAAAAAAAGAAAATTTATATAACAATGTTAACTATATAAAAATATCAAGTTCTTTCTTTTACGAAATAGAATCGCTACTTCAAGTTTCGAAAATTTCAGAACTTCGGATTTCAAACTTCAAGGATTTCATCCCTAAAATGATTTTATTCCTCATCTTTGGTATATTTTCTCACTGGTGGAAAATCACTCGCTTCTCAAGATATAAACATCCTGTGTATTTCCTGTATTGAATCGTCGCCTGTAATTCAGCTTGGATCGCGTTAAACAGCCTGCATACGAGAGGCAAATAAACCGTTTCGACGGCAGACTGACGGATTCGCGGAAAAGCTTTAATTACGGTTAACAGGTACCGAGCCGAGTGAGATCGTTGTATTAATTCGTTCGCGCGCGAAACTTAATTCATCGCGCCTTCCCCCTTTTACTCGTGCGCACCGCGTGTGTAATTAAATTGCTACATGTGGACGAAGGGGAACGAAGGGGGACGTAGGCGATATAACGGCAGTAAAATCTTCGTTGGACGACACTCCGTCGTCCACGACGTCGTTCAGTAGATAGCAAGTAGTTCTAGAAAATCACTTGTCAGGGGGGGGGGGGCTTCGTAACGTGTTTGTACGAAGGAGTTGAATGAATCTATTATACTTATTCTCGCTGACTTTGCGGCACACTGGGTCACGAAAGTATCGGCGCGTTCACGACCAAGACCTCTCTAATTTATCGTTGTTACCTCGAATAAAAAGACGAATAACCTTGAAAATCTCTCGTATTTACTCCGCTGCATGTACTCTATACTCTATATAGAGCTGAGAAATTTGAAGTCGCGTTGAGATTTCGAGAATTGTATCACTGAAAGTGGTTTTAGCGGGGGTAATCCAGAAAATCGGGCCACTTCAGCTGCAACGCTAATGCAACGAAAATTAGCGATTGGTTGATTTAGGTCACGTGATTCGTGAGGGGGCGTGGGATAGACCTCGAGTAGGAGTGGCGTTGTCTGGTACTGAGCGATCGCGCCTGTAATTTGTTTTGTGTCGATTCAAATGTTTGCATATCAATAAAATTTTGTGGCAAAAGAGTCGTCTTCATTTCCTAGTCGGAACAGTTGCTTCTGGGCTTTTCAGTGAGACGAATCGTACTGAGGTACAAGTCGTGCAGTTTTTATTTTATTTCTGGATTTGTTTAATTTAAGTTTAACTCTTGAGCGAGACGTTTAAACATTTGACAGCTGTGCTATCCGCACAACTGGTGCTCGAAAATTTGGAGCGTCTATATTTTGGACTGTGTTGAGAATATTGTAATAACTGTTGATTAATTGAAGTTTGAAACATGTGAGACATGAAATATTATGAATAAGATATTTTATTATGTCTATACTCTTTTATGTCTATACTGAATACATATATATAACTTTAATTAACTGTATTAATTATATTTATAACATTTATAATATTATGGTAATTTTATATTCACAAAGAGTGTTTCAAAATTTGTGCGAGAGTTAAAAGTTCAAATTCCCTCTGTATAGTGAAACAACGAAAATTTAAACTCGAGAACTCAGCTCCGAGGGATTTTCAGTAAAAAAGAGATTACTTGATATTTCATTTGAACACTGTTGAGTATATCTACTAACGATTCGAGCCGCGATTTTTCTTCGTCGTATACCTGCAAGTACTATAACGTTGTTAGTTAATTGGACTGACAATGAATCATTTGCCTCGTAGAGTCCGATAATTGGTAATTTATTGGTTGTACATTTATCCATCTAAAACGTCATGATTGCGTCTCAACATGGCCAAGGGAATTGCATTTATTCATACGGCTAATTAACAACTCACATAAATTTTCGTTTAACTGCACAGGCAGTAACCACAGGCTATCAAAATTTACATACATTTTCTGATTCATCATTATTTTTTGCGTACAATTTACGAGGTTTCTTTGCGCGAAAGAATTCAACTAAAGATATAATTAAACCGTAGGTGTACTCGCGGTGGAACTGAACGTTAAAAATGAACGTTGAACGATCGATCGAACGGAAATTTAACCATCTTTCCTTCGTAATAGCTCGAGAAACATTTGTTCTTGATTTTCCAGGTTCGTGCCAATTTACGAGTGTCACGATTTATTTTCAACAAAACAGACCATAAACTTTCGTACAAATTCATATGCTCTTGAAGATGGTTAAAAAAAATTCAACTTTCCTCACACTTTGAATGTTTCACACATTTTTGCATATCCTTCAAACTTCCACAAATGGATGAAAATCCACGGTCTAATTAAAACTCTAACTGATCTTTGCTTCGTCCTTGACCTCTTAAGCGTTTATCTCGAGCACACTCGTCACGTGGACAGAAAATTCACTTTTAAAAATAAAATTTAAGCAAGAAAACTTCATATATTTGTAATTTTAGCACATTTTAGAATATTTGAAACCAACAAAGCAAAACAAAAGAAATAAAATAAAATTAAAAATTTTCCAAAGAAACACCAACAAAAATTTATCATCTCGTTGCAATTTAACTCGAGACTCAGAGCAAGTGTATTTACTGTGTTTTCGTCTCGTCTAAAAATAATTAAGCACACCAGCGCACATTCGCGAAATAAAACAAAACGTCTAAGGAATTAATAAAAAAAAAAATGAATCCTCGACATGGTCCACCACGAGAGGGATGAAACGATGAGGATAAATTTCTACAGCGATTTACGTAACAGTATCTCTCTCTCTCTTTTCTGCGACACGTTAGTCCACCTATAGTTCGTCGATAACGCAACTGCATGCAGTTGCATTATTGCGAGGCAACGATGGGAGAGGTTCGTAGGGGTGGCGTGGAGAGGGGAGCGAAGAAGGTGGCCAGGCCAGGGGAAAAGAAGAAGGAGAAGAAAGAAAAGGTGAAGGAGGCGGAGGAGGAGGAGGGCACGTTGGCGTCGCCTGGAATGCCCGCGGACCACGAACGGTGCCGGTACGACGGGTTTACCTTTTACAGACTACCTACCGGTCGTTTTACTGTGACTGCACCTTCCACGTCTGCGTTACCACTCTTTTCCCTCGACGAATTTCACCTGGCCGGATAAAGGACGCGGATGGCGTGTGTACCAACGCGAATTCTCTCTCTGACCCTACGTTTCTTTCGCTTCTTCGCGACTGCGCTTTTTCTTCTTTTTCTTCTTTTTTTTTTTTCTTAAAGGGGTATTAGTAGCTCGAGAGAAGCCTAGACTGTGGCTATGTGTATTCACATTCGCGAGAAATTAAACCTGTGTGGCGAATAGTCGAGAAATAATCCTTTGTGTCCGGAATTAAATCATCTTTGATATTTTTGTGTCATTAAGTAAATAAACCTTTGATATATCGTAAGCACAAGGAAGAGAGAAGAAAATTTTTTAATTATCCAATGAAGAATTATCTAAAAGAAATTTTCAATTGTCTAATAGTCAACATGACGGACTTCAGAGTTTTAGAGCTTTTCTGTTAATTTCTGTTTCTAAACATAATTGAAACGTAACTGCACGAATCTATTCAGTTTATACCGCAGAATATTTTGGAATATTACTAAATTTAATTCAGTAATTTTCATCTGTTAATTTGACACAAAATGTGCGATATAAAATTGAATTGTCCGTGTCTGAGAGTAGGTTATACGCGACTGAATACAACTTTTAGCCAATTCACTGTTAATAAAGGAATTTACAAATTTAACTGTTTATCTTTTCGTCGCAAATATTCATTTTCTTTTTCTTTTTTATCACTGCGTTTAATTCGATATCAAAGGACAAATTAAAGAGACTTGTTCCATTTGAAACGAAATACACGACGATGTCGAATAACAGTTTCCGATGGTTTTCGTTTCAATGTTTTGCCGTAGAGAGCGTAAATAACTTCTCGCTGGTTGAAACGAGAATGCGATTCGCGCATCAAAGCTCGCAGACGGCATAAAATTTCATAAGAGTCTGGAATCGCGCCAAGATCCGCAGATCCAGTTATCGCGCGGCTTTTAGATCGAGAGACTCTGCCAAACGAAATTCCATCGTAATAAACGCAACGTCTGCAACAACGCAGAAACTTTATTTCATTTTTAAAATCGCGCCGCGAGACGATCGAGGCTTTCATCAACACGTACGTGCATTCAACGTGTATCGAAAGCACGCTCCACGTAGCACGTAGCAACGTCCTCGAAAAATCCAAATATTCAACGTGCTGCACCTATGGCCCATAAACTCTGCCGCGAGATATCAGATTATCTTCCCTCGAACGAGACTGAAACGAGGGAAAAACGCGATTATTTCGCGCCACGGCTGGCCCACGGTTCGTGGCTTAATTATCGATACACCGACTCGAATTAATTAGCCTAGCTGGAGACGCGATTCGAAGAGAAGGGCGGAGGAGGGAGACGGGACGGGAGAAGAGGCCAGGCGAGGATGAGGTAACCGCAAGAATCGTCGCCGAGATGTCACAATTTCCACGATAATGTTTATTCATGATCACGATTAGCCACTTACCACGCAGCCTATCGCTCGGCGGAGCCCCGTGGCTCGTGAATTTTCATGGGCCATTACTTTCTCGTTCTTGAGAATCGATCCGATCTTGATGCACGAAGCCCCGGGTCTCTCTACCCTTCGTCCTGCCTGCTGGAACGGTGGAATCGACGATCCGTTCTATTGCAAATAAATTGCAACGAAAGGGGAGAAAAAATCACGCCACAAGCGTAAGTAAGCTTCAAGTTTACTCGCCGCAATTATTGGCGAGAGAGCGTTGTTTTATTACGGGAGAGACGAGAGTTGTAGTACTCTCGATTTCGAAGAAAAATTGTTAGAACGCAAATGAATGGTTGGAGTATTGTAAAATTCTACAATTGTGTAAAATTACTGTAATATTATAATTCGGTATTGTGATATTATAATATTTTATTGTGCGATACTCTGCATTATATAAAACTGCTTTTTGATTACTTGATATCACAATAAATTATATTATATCATATTATACGTGTTATACAATATTGTAATATTACTATTGATATTACTACTGTTATAATATTGTAATATTACTACTTGATATCACAATAAATTATATTGTATCATATTATACGTGTTATACAATATTGTAATATTACTATTGATATTACTACTGTTTATATGTATATTGTAATATTACTACTTGATATCACAATAAATTATGTTATATCATATTATACGTGTTATACAATATTGTAATATTACTATTATATATATTATTGTATATGTATAATATAATATTATAATTCGAGCAGTTTCACAGAACAAGAATTGAGAAAAATTTCATTCATTGAAACAATCACCTCCACAGTCTACCATCTTTTGCCAAATATATATAAGTATTCCTTCTTGCTCTCATAAAATTTTCTATCTATAGAAAAAAAAACTTTACCAATATCTGCTTTGTCGATAAATTTCATACGATCATCTAGCATTAAGAAAATATAATAGTCACTTGGAGAAAGTCACAATGCAGAAGTATTGTACATAGTGTCAGAATCTTTCTAATTAATTATATGACACGTACATAAAGAAACTTGGACTCTGCTGATTGTAACGACAAGTAAGTCCACCGAAAAGAATATTTAGTAGCAGAAAGAAATTTTTACCCAAACTTCACTTAGATGCTTAATGTATGGTATACTGTGTGAAATTACGTGAAGAAAATTCATATAAGGGAAAAGTAGATGCGTACACACTCCCGCTCGTCAATCCTACTTTTGTTTTTAATATTCAGCACCTATCGTGGATTACTGCGTATGCATATTTTATAATGTAACGTAGCACATGTTACCAGAGTCTTTGTTTCGTATTTATTGTATTTAATTTTATATTTTATGAATTGTATTTATCGTACACATAATAATTTGATAATATTGCACGTTGTACTTTTACATCCTATAATTTATATTGTACTTGCTGTGTATGATCTATGATTCCTACTCATTGTATTATTTTTATTATATTCTTATATTCCTTTATTATAATATTATAATATTATTATATTCTTATTACAACATGCTTGTCCTAAGATTTCTGAGCAAAGATGTATACAGTTGCTCGAAGCTGAAAATTCCTATCGCGGATCCATCAGACGATTGGGCGAATTTTGCTCGAGGATTCGCCAAGTTTAGGTCCAAGAGGAATTCCTTTTCGTGAGGGCGCGCGCGCGCGAGTACTCGTCGGTAAGCGAGACGACTGGTCGCGTATATGGACATACAGGGCAAGGCAAGCGCGATGCGGCACGCGTTGGCATTCTGAATCGCGCCGCTGTTTTCCGGTCTGCGCCTCCGCCGGTTCCGTTAGCCGCGTTATGCGATTGTGCTAATGGGTCAAATTGCGTCTGTCATCTAACGAGCCGCGCACGAACACGTGGGTGGCGTGCCAGGCTTCTGAATGAACGCACGAGATGGTCGCGCGTCGCGCTTTCGACTGGTCTTTACCAAAACTCGTAAAGGTTTTGAAATGAAAACCTTGAGCCAAAGTTTGGTAACATTCTTTGTAAAAATTAATTCGATGCACTTTCTGGATATACGTGTCACTTGTTCGTTGGTTTCGCTCCTGGACATTCGACGAATTTGTTGTTTTCGTCAAATTTCTCAAACTTTCAATCTTCTGAATGAATTTCTACAGCATGTTACAGAAATACGCTATAATTGAACAATTGGCGCAATTTCATCAAAAATTCGATATTGCGTCTCAACGAATGTTTTTTCAACATTAATTTTCATTAATTAATTTTGTACTTTTAAATAAAAATCGTATCGTTTAATGAAAGGAATGGGAAGTGAAGAACTTTTAAATTACACTTAAACGCAACAAAAAGTACGAAATAATACTGGGAAAACGTTCGTCGAGATGTAAAAAAAAAATGTAGCCAAATGTTCAATTATTTACTCACGATAGCGTATGATACAACATGGAAATTCATTCAAATTCAATCATCATCACTGAATGACTATACTTGTTAAGTTTGTTGCATTTCCTCCACTTTCTATCGTGTTCCCTCTAAGCTTCGTTCCGCACATTGTACCATCCCGTACCATCGAGATTGAGAAAAAAGAAGAGAAAGAAAGAATTAATTCACCATGCACGCGGCTCTCGCGCGAGTCTCGTCTCTCGAATCGGCCAACGAACGCTCTCGCGCGTTCGTCCGTCCGATCTAAACGTCGCCACGAAGAAACGACCACTTATCGAGATGAAAAGTGGACAACGTCTCGTCCCGCTATTAGTCGGGGGACGAGTAGCCCGAGTGAAAAGGAGCAGGTAGCCCCCTTCTCGGATGAGAAACGCGGCCGTCACGGACGGACACGCGTGCACGGAAAGAAGAGGATCGTCGTCCGGACAGGTCCGGTTTGTCGAACGCGTGTGGGCGCGGTGCCGCCCTCTTCCCACGATGATCCCCGCCGATCTAACACACAGAGAACGAAGAGATCCTCTGCCGGTGTATGTACCCTTGTCACCGCGAGGCCGCTCTCTCTCTCCAACCGCCCCCCTTTCAAGGATTTCGGCCGAGTGGTCCGCGAGCCAACCGCGAGCCAGCCGCGAGCCAGCGGGTTGAACGCACCCTGAAAGCCAGGACGTTGTCCCTAGAGACGCCTACGTGTTTTCGTCTGCGCGGACGAAGCGCGCGAGAGAGCGCACCGCGTGCCCAGGCTATAGGCTAAACCGCGGCAAGGACCCGCGGTGAATTTCTAAGAAAGGCTATGCAATTTTCGAGGCGGCCTGTTCCGGAGCGGTCTTGTTAGCCGACACGCGAAAATTTATCACCCCGTCGTCGTTACAAGCGGCTAACTATCTCTCGTGTGCCTGCCCGCGCGGCCTCGACCGGACCCGGGTATCATCATCAGCGGCGCGTGATGAGCGCCCGTGGATGTAATGAGCGGAATTACTTCGATGGAAAAGTTCGTGTATCATTCGAGTCGCCGCGAGACGAGGCATCCAGTCATCCCAGCCATCTGTCCTCTGTGGCTAGCGTCGAGACGAGTTCGAATCTCTACCGTGGACTTTATTTGGAAAATTTGCAAGCTCGATTCTTCGTCGTTTTTGGAGATCGCTTGGGAGAATACGTTCACTGGCATGTGAATTTATTTCTTTCGATGAGATTTGATTTCATTTTTATGTCGATTTTATTTTCACCGATGAAATTACCTCGCGCAAAATTTATTGTTGCAAAAGCGTTCGTATAACCTGCGGGAGTTTGTTTAAACATGTATGTGCGAGAATAAAATCAAAATTTTTGTAAAACTATTGAGGATTGCCAATTTGGACTCTTTGCATTGTGATTTTCTTTTCAAATTTGTTGAGCGTCGATTATTAGAATTGTTATATATATTACAGGAATACTTGCAATGGGGTATTATATTATAATACACCGTATGTGACTTGTATTTTCTGATTTTCAAATATTAGAGAATTTAAATGTAAAATTCTAATTCGAGGCTTGTGTGGCATTTTTTCTTTTTTTTCTCAAAGTGACACCATAATTCGTACCACGAGTGTGACTCGAAAGATTAATAACATTAAAAGAAAAGATTCTCAAGTATCTCTTACACTCAGATTTTTTTCAGAATAGATACACATGTGAGCGACATACTGTGCTTGGGATGAAATATTGAAAGGATTTGTAAAATATCGAATACTTAGCATTTTGGAGATTTTTGTGCATTCATAAACTATTTTCAATTGCGAAATTTCACAAAAATATCCAAGATGTAATGCTTTCCACAATATTTAGTACGTTTGAAAAACGATTTTCCGTTGACAGTTTTACTTTCTCAATTAAAATGTGCATAAAAATTCACAATCTATCAAGACCACTGAGACTTCCAAAATTCTAGACTAATTAAGAGTTTCAAGCTTTGAACTCTCCTATATTCAAAATCTAATCCAATATCAAAATTTTTAGTATCTTTGTATGTTATTCGAAGTAGAATTTAAAGCTCATTATTTAGCTGGAATTCAAGGGTATATTATTTGTAGAAATTGTTGATTTGTACTTTTTATCACATATAGATAGATACCTACATATTCCAAGCAATTCGTAATCCATCTACATATCAATTTATCAAAAATCTATATATCAAAACCCTATATACATCTATATACATTTATATATCAAACCTCTATATATCACACATCTATATATCAAAAACCCAAGTTTAGCTAGAATTAGCCCTGTTTTCTATCATTTTACGATATATTTTAAAACTCGCATAACGTTCAAATCTCGTAACGCTCTTTAATAATCTCGCCAAAAACGCGTTTATTCTGATCTTTTCTTTCAAACGAGAGGATTAACTCGAACAGCCACGCCAAATACGGTCGCTCACCCCCGGAGAATCGTGGCTCCGCGTTCTCCACGACGAAAGGCAAAACTGTTTCTCTCAGAACAGAGATTTCGCTTAGAATACTCGTCGTCTCTCGTCGTCTCTTTTTATCCCTTTCGCTTTCTTTTATCTCTTCGCTTTGCAAGAAGCCAGAAACCAGTCGAGTCGGTGTGGAAGAAAGCCGGATCAGCGGCTGGGTTCGTTTACCAAGCGGGATCAAATTAGACGAACGTGCGCGACAAGCGAGGAATTCGAGCGACAAACGATCGACGCGCTCGACGATGATCTTCTCGTCGTGCATCTCAACGCTCGACGCGTTAGATCCAATAAGGATAAGAAAGGAGAATGACGGAAATATTCGTACAGGGAGAGACACGCGGATCAAGTTGTCTAATCTCGTGACACGCTAGAGTTAAGACAGCCTGTCGGAGGTGGAGTATTCTTCGATTTGAAGCGTGGAGATGGACGACGTAGAAATAAAAATGTTTCTGCTAGTTTCTTTTTTCTTAGATCGATAACGTTCCTCAGAGAAGATTGAATTTTAACGTCACGTCGATTGATTATTTAACTTAAATAAATTGTTATAGTTCATTGTGGTCTAAATTAATGTTATGTATTATATTATTTTGCACTATATTGCAGTATCATATATATATATAAACCTATGACACAATATAATATAATATAATATAATATTATACTATATTATACTATAATATCAAGAATTAATTTAAGAAAAGTTATAGAAAATTTACCATGAAGACACATGTTGAATCAATTCTCAAATATATTTAAAGTAAAAACGAAATGAATTAAAAAAATAAATGTTCTATATATATATTTTATTTTCTATTTTAAACAGTCTATAGATATATACTTTTATGTAGAATTATACCACGATTACAGAAACAATAAATACACAAAGTATTGTTAATACACATTAAATAGACAAAGACTTTTCTTTATATGTGCACAACCATTTTGTTCTTCTCTTTTTCAAATACAACCAGAATTTGAAAATTACAGCTATCACTTCAATTCAAACATCTGAGAACCGCTATAATAATCCTTACAAATAAATCATTGAGCATTGATGAGATTATCTAGTATTGAGATTAACTGAGTACAATTGGGATTGACTGACTTTTTTGAGTATTGACACATATTTAACAAAGTGTTTTGTATGTACATGACCTTCAAGTCACACGCAGAATACAGTGCAACTCATTAAAAAAAAAAACAGGGTAGAACCGTCCTGTTCAATGGGCAATTTGCTACGAACTTCCAAGGAGCAAACGATCCGAGAACTATCCAAGAACTAGAACCTATCATTACCGAAGAAAAGACCAATAAACTGTGCCTATTAGCGACAATTAGAGGAGAAAACAGGGTAGCCAGTCTCGTTGGTTTAGAACAAAGAAGAAGAAGAAGAAGAAGAAGAAGAGGAAGAAGAAGAAGAGGAACAATAACCACAGGGCGAAGTTTGCTCGGCTCGTGTTCAGGTCACTGGTGCACAGGCGGACCGTTAGGAGTGGAACATTGTGCATAGCCACGGGCATAATCTTAACTTCCAAGAAACGAGCGCTCATTGATCCTAGGCCTCCACTATGGACGACGACATAGGTCACGTCCACATAACGGTCACCGTTAAAGGACACGTGCCTCGAAACTCACGGCTCGAGCTAATCAACTTGACACCAGCAGGAACTGCCATTGTAATCGAGACCGCCTGCTGCGCCGCTTCTCTTATTCAGAGGCCCTTGCGTCCATAAAGAGGATTTCGAGGTTGTACGCGAGGTGTGAATGCTTGTTTTCTGGAAGCCTTTCAATGGGCATTGTCTTTCCAATGAGTAATGGAGCGGCTGCCGCGACGTAGGTGGATTTGCTCGTGAATACGAAATTTCGAATTGTTGTAGGTGTGAATATTGCCGCGATACGAGTATCGTTAACAGGTCTCGATGGAACACCGATGAAAATAGATATACAATGGTATACCTATGGCTGTGGTAGAAAAAATCGAAAATACTTCGCGTTTTCTATCTATCTCAAAATTATATAACGAAACGAAAGAATTTTTATGAAGATTCTTACGTATTCGTGAAGAATTTCTAAACATACGTGTTCAAACATCACAATTGTACTTGTATTACATTTCTACGTATATTTTGAAATTTGTTTTAGCGTTAATGAAATTTCAAAATGTTTTCTCGACTCACGATACATCAAATTTCTAATTATTTTTGAAAATATCAAAACATTTTATCACACATAACGCATATAACATATTCGTAAAAGGTCCCCACAAGTTAATACTTTTGCAAACTAACGGAACATCTTGTAATTTTCATATATGTAATTTTTCTAGATTCGATCAACATCATCATTAATCACGCTGCGACATCAATGAAACATCAAAATGTTTCTTATCGCGACGCGTATTGTATTAATAAAAAAAGTTCCTACAATTGTTCCGACACTTTCGCGAGTATAACTGTATCTCCTGTATAGGAAACAGATTCTCATCTATAATTAATTTGAGCCGCAAGGACGAGCAGGTTATCAAGTATTTTTTCTTTTTTGCGTTTATTTCTACCGCTCGGACAAGCTTCGACAGAATCGATATCCTGCACGATGTACTACTGACCAGTAACCTGTCGACGGATCGAGGATCCACGATCGGAGGATCATGTATCAACCGTGCACGTTTTCCCATCGTTCTTTACCGCGAGGCCTGATCAGACCTCTGACAGGAGGCCAACACTCGGAATGATACATAACGTGTCACGACATAATAGGCCCTCTCGTGCCGTCTATTTCTGTTGCATAAAACGATCCACTCGATGGGTCGGTCGAGCAGAGATGCCACGAAACAACGCGTCTGTCCAAAAGTCGCAATCGATCAAGCCATTGTAAACCAATTTTTGAGTCTTGACGTCAGCCCCGTGTACCGTGTTTCACGTTCGCCTGCGTGATCGATGGAATTTCGCGTGCTGCCGAGTGGGAATCTCTCGCCGCGATTGATGAAAATTTATTACGACAGAACACATATTATAATAGAAAATATTATTTATCAATAATTAAGTTTACGAAGAAAATAGTAGTAACATTAAGGAGCTGTTTGATTAAATAAAATTAAAAGAGAATGCCTGAAAAATATACACTGTAAATTCGATGTTCTTCAATCTGAGATGTCGTTAATATTTTTAATCAACAAGAGAAACTCGTTTATTATTTAAGTATCAAGAATACTAACCACAAAGTGTGAAGGAAATTTTTTAAGGAGCTACGTGATCAAAAAATTTCGATTGTCAAACGTTTTGGTTACAATAACGATTGCAAGTGACCGAAAATTTTCTTTGTTGTCAATATTATCGACTAGAAAAATTTACTTCGATTCTTCGTAATAATCATCGGTCAGAAAAAGTCCATCGTTCATAATAGTGTAAAGTGTCGATCGAAACAATTCTTTCTTAAAAGTTGTAACTAACAGTGTAAGACATGCGATGCGGGAAAGTTTTTGCAATTTTTCATTGTCAATAATTTGAATAATTTTTTTCGATTTTTTTTTTTGAGGTTTAATTGTGCTTCAAGACGGTGATTATTTGGTACAACACTAGTTAACTGATTAGTGTTTACGTTAAATTATCGTTGGTCCACGACCGGAATACGGAAAATTTATTCCTCGCCAAAGATGTCGTTCGGGCGATAATAAAAAAGCCAAGAAAATGTGCCCGAGTAAGTACGAATAACTCACGAGCGACGGTCGCACGTCCTGCGAGCATAACTCACGTTACGCGCAAGTTACGTTACCGACGTGTACGCGTAATTTAAACGCGAACAAACACCCGTTAGCCGCGATAGAGCGGCGCGCGAGCAAGATCAAGATGCAAGAACGCGCGAGAGAATTATACATTTTCCGTGAAAGCCATTTTCACGCGTGATTAATATTTCGTGAAGCGTTGCACGGGCAGCAACAGGAGGCGTCCGCAGATCGAGTGTCCGAGCATGCACGTAACGTGAATGCCGATTCGTTTCGCGAACGAGCGAAAAGGAACAGGTGAAACGTCAACCTGGCATGGGAACATCCTGTCCAAGATCGCCCCGGGTCGATCGCGTTGGAAACCAAGCGCGATCCACCGAGCACAATCCATCAAGTTACAGTTACCTCTGCTGGCGAACGACGTGTTATCAATCGATAACGGGGCGATAACACGGGCGAGCGTACAGCTCGCTGGCAATTACTGGTCACGGTTTCCCCAACGAAACGCACGCGCGATGACGTTTTACTACATGGGAGAAGGACTATTGACAGTCCGTTCTCTGTCGATAGATCAACGTTTCGTTTCGTTTGCGATCAATCTCGGTTATTGCATTTTTTCTCCGATCGTTACACAGTCGTGCCTGTGAAATGAATTCGCTCGTCATCTACTCCAGTCGCTTTGCGGTTTCTTTCGTTTCGCGACCTTGTGAAATTTTTAAAAATCGAAGCTGCTTTTCTTTTGTAAATTATTAAAGACGGTTCTTAATCCTGATCAGTCAATGACAGTTCGAGTAAAGAAGAGAAGAATTTATAGTGGCAACAAAGTTTCTTTTAATACAACTTATTGAGCGTGTCATTCTTTTTCTCATTGATTTACAATTTTTTTTTTTTTTTCATTAATTTAATTTATCATATTCGATCGATCAACATTGCGACTGTGAAAAGTAATTTTAAGAGATCGCTGAATGTTTCTTTCGTCGCTATTTTGTGTGAAAATTCGCTTTCGTCGTCTTTGTGCGAAATTAAAAGAAATTGATGTTATTCGTCGTGTAATGATAAATTATTTCTTGGTTGCACGTTTAAATTTTACTACGAATTGAAGAACACAAGCTTATTTTAAGATGAATTTGTCATATCGTAATAAATTCCATTAATAAACATATTGATAGATATTAATGACTATACTCGAGTTGAATTTGCGTACAATTATTGACTTGACAAGATATTAATATACGAGCGAAAAATACAATTTCACTGGTAACAAGCCAAATCAAAATGCAGCACATTTCAACCTTACTTTAATCTTATTTTCCGAATGAACAATTTTAACGTCAATTCGAAAAGAAGAAATTGGATAAATTGAGTCAACTATCGAGAAGTGCACAACCTGTCCGTCAATTTCGTTTCGTTTCGTTTCGAACGCGATCCTCTGTCACGGAGGCGGCGAAAACAGCCGTCGACGATGGGAAGCAGAAGTCGGTACCCAAACTAACCAAGATTCCCGGCGATTTCCGGTTATGCTAATTGCGTCGTGCACCGCTATTACTGAAACAGATTCGCGTGGCTCGTTAAACAGCCCGTCTGTGTTCCACAAATAATAATCTTATTTGCCACAGGTGCCGATGACGACCAAAAGTCCCTATCGATGGAAGGATTTCTCGGATGTCTGGAGACACGGTGGCTGCCGCGTGGGAATTCGAGTTTTCCCCTGCTTGACTCGTTCGAGGAACTATTGAGCGCGAGAGAGAGAAGGCGAACCGCCTCTTAGTCCAACTCAGCTCTGATCAGCGTAGCGATTAGGGTTCCATCGCAAACTCGGGGGAAAACGAGTAAATTACGCGTTACTGTTGCATATTTTTCAGAATGGACTTGGAATAATTATCTCGGAAATTTTACGATATTTGAAGGATCAAAGAATGAAAGGAGAGGCTGATATTGAATAACGCGTAATGTGCGGAGATTATTATTAAATTATGAATTTAATACACCAACTCGTCAGTTCCAGTAGAGAGACTGAGTGAAATAAAAAATAAAAATCTTACAGAGATTATTTCCCACGCGCAATGTTACATTGGTTACTCTGAATCGATCGAAATGTTACTTGAAATATTTTTTTCGATATTACAAATAGATACATTCCCTGTGTATCTCAATTGGATTGGATAAATTTAAAATAATTATTATTTATTCCATTATATGAAATTTTCACAATATTTTAAAAATCAAAATACACCTTTAATATTCTATAAATTTAGTATCATTTTAATATTTTATAACGATTCTTTAACTATTTTATATTACTGGAAATATTTTTTTTGATCTTACAAATAGATATTCCCTGTATCTCAATTGGATTAGATACTATACTGAACAAATTTAAAATAATTATTATTTCTTTTATTATATGAAATAACTGCGTAACGAAATTTTCACACCATTTTAAGAATCAAAATACACCTTTAATATTCTATAAATTTAATATCATTTTAATATTCTATAACGATTCTTTAACTATTTTATATTACTTGAAATATTTTTTTTTTTTGATCTTAAAAATAGATACATTCCCTGTGTATCTCAATTGGATTAAATATCACACTGAATAAATTTAAAATAATTATTATTTCTTTCATTATATGAAATAACTGCGTAACGAAATTTCACAACATTTTAAGAATCAGAATCACCTTTAATACTCTATAAATTTAATATCATCATTTTAATATACTTCTTTAATTATTTTAACATTCTATAAATTTAATACAGCAATTTTTTTTAGCAGAGAGATTATTTAATTCAATATTAAGTAAAATAGTATTTGAAATAAAAATAAAAGTACGCAGCGTTGCATTAGCCAACTATCGCTGGCCAACTACCACGTTGAACAATTACTATTAACCAAGTGTTGCGTTGAATAATTATTTAACTTCGTGTTCTCTCTCTCTCTCTCTCTCTGTCTCTCATAAATACATAAATTAGCCGCGCGAGACCGGTCAGCAAAAAGCTACACGACGGAAGAACTAACGGGCGACGATTCCACGACACGCGAGTGAATCGCGGCTGCACGTGGGAGAGCACAAGCAAATAAAGCACGAATAAAGAATAGAGTCTACTACTGTACTACTTGGACGGCCGTGCAGCATCATTAGCCGCGACTGTCCAGCTTCTGATTTCCTTCCCTCGCTCTCCCCCCCCCCCTCCTTCCCTCCTGCGCTCTCTCTTTCCAAGCGCCGCTTGCAAACCCAAGTTAAAATCCCTCTCGAGTAGGTATCTCGAGATGTACCTCGGCTGTCTGCTAGCTTACCTTACCCGCCTCCTCTTTGTCATTCCTCCGCGAGACACTTCCGTTATGAGTTATGTAAAGAGCGTTGAGAACGTAGCTGAGGTAGCATGTTCGATTTTTACCGAGGCTCGGTTTTTCACTCTGTCCTTGCGCGACTCGCGCTCTTGCGAGTTGTGATAATAATTAAACAGATAAAAGATGGATTGTTACTGTATCTAGCATATTACTGTATTTGCACATTTTACGTATTCCATGTATTTTTGCAAATTCAAGTTTCCCGTAAATGCACAAAAGTCTGCGATCTATTTACGAGTTGTGAGACTAAGCAGTACGTTCGACTTTTATCTTGGTTTTATTGCAGACTGCGATGTATTGTTGCTCGTGTTTATGAGTAAACTGCGAATTTTTATACAAATTTATAACATTGATAAGGAGTGCTGAACATATTGAGAATTTAAGAAAATAAAACCCGAATGGGAAATTGTTTTACGCACCAAATTTCACTTTTGATATTTTATATGCAATTAAACATTACGTGCATTCTGTGTTCTTAAACGCAGAAATAAAATACGCAATCTATTTTTAAGTTATGAAAAGACGATCGAGAACGAGTGGCAGATACGTTCAATTTTTATCGAGCTTCAGTTTCGTCGTAGATTATTCGTGGTTTGCTTTCTTGTTCTTAGTTAGAAATCTTTTTTTATAAATTACGTGCAATTTTTATTAACATCTGATTTCGTCTGTTACGTGATTATCTTATTTCGTAAATTACTCGTGACAGATTGCTTTCGATTGACCTTTTTACCAAATGCATACACTTTCGCTTGCTCCGCGACGCGGATGACGCCGATTTCTCTCGTCCTTTGAACTTTCAATTAGTCGCTTTAAATTAAAATTTTTTTTTCTCGTGCGTTACGTTACTCTGTTACAAATTACTTGGTGAAATTTGTCTTCAGACAGACACTTTCGTTCTACTTTGTTTTGCAATTCTAATTACCTCAAGTCCTCTCAATACTACGTACATATCACTGAAATAAATGAATCAACAAATTAAATCTGTTCCATCCGTGCAAAAACTTTTTCAAATAAATCGCTACCCAAAGGGTTAATTTAGTGCATCAGTTTGATCGCTACTTCTTTCGTTACACCATTTCTACCATTTCCAAGTTCACGTATGCATGTACGTCAAGCACAGGCACGCACACGATCGCTCCGCACGAGCACACAGGGTTACAAGCCAAAGGGTCAAACCCGATAATCTCGAGCCCGTTCCGATGCAACGTCAACGCGATGTCCCGCTCTCTCTCTCTCTTTCTCTGAACAGGCGTTCGCCACTCTCGGCGACCGGGCTCGTCGCCGCAGCGAAAAGTAGCCGATACACACCGGGTCGTTGCCTCGGACAAGACGCAGGGAATCAAACAAAGTCACAGGATAAACAGGGGATAGGGGAAGAAGGCTGGCCAGTGGCGTACACCGCAACTACGTAGTACCAACCACGGCTCGCACGAACGAAGACAGAGAGAGAGAAAGAGAGAGAGAGGGGGGGGGGGGGGGGAGAGAGCGTGCAGCATCATTAGCCAGGACGTCCAAGTTGGCGATTTCCGTCTGCTCGTTTGTGGGACGGGACGCTCGCGGGTTTGCAAACGTGGCTCGGCGAGCAAGGTGGGGGCTGATCGCCCTTATCGGGCAAAGGGGGACCCCGGACGACGCTCCGGGACGGTTCGTACCAGGTGAATGGTACCTGGTACTTTGTTCTCGGTTCCCGGTACTCCCGTGCAGCCGAACATTCGAACATTCGAGTTCGACGACCCCGTTCGACTTCGCCGGGGCCGGGCACCGAAGGGCCCCCGCGGGTCCTCTCGCGCCGGTGGCCGAGGCAGCGCCCATCTGCGACTCCGGGAACGCCGAACACCGCCGTTATCCATCTGCCTTCGAGATTCCGCGATTCGTTAACATTCTTGCCGAATTCCCCTCTCGCCCTTCCACGGGGCCACGGACCACCGGACCAGGCTCAACCGGAGTGTCGGAACCGGGAACTCTCCGAGAGCCGGGGATCGTTTCGGTTTTACGAAAGCTCGGTTACCTCTTGTTAGCTTTCCCGCCTTCCGAATTTATTGCTCGCGTACAATTAATGTCTAATTGTCGTTCCCGGCTGGGGGATTCTGGAATCTTTTCGGGAATGATCGGACGGCGATATACTGTTGTAGTAGTTACTGTTTTGAAACAATTTATTTGAATTTATCTAGGAATTGGGATCTAGGTAGAGTACGAGAGCTTACGTACGTGTTAAAGAAATTTAACTTCGCGACAGTGTCTAAAGAGAATTTTGGAGAACTATATGGGAGATACAAATTCGTGAATGTTGAGAGAAACGCTTTTTAACAATTACTGCTATTTTCTATTATTTTATCACTGAAAGTGATTTTAGCAGGGGTAACCCAGAAAATCGAGCCTCTTCAGATGCAACGCTAATGCAACGAAAATTAGCGATTGGTTGATTTAGGTCACGTGATTCGCGAGGAGGCGTGGGATAGACCTCGAGTAGGAGTGGCGTTGTTTGGTACTGAGCGATCGCGTCTGTAATTTATTTTGTTCGATTCAAATGTTTTCAATAAAATTTTATGGCAAAAAAGTCGTCTTCATTTTCTAGTCGGGCCTTTCAGTGAGACGAATCGTACGAGGGTACAAGTCGTGCAGTTTTTTTCGCAAATTTTTGAATGAAACCAGAGATACGAAGAAGCTAAAAGAAAAAGTTTCGACTCTTTGAAATCTTAATCGGAATTTCAAAGTTTCTCTTAATCTCGCGAACGAACAAACTACAAACGAGCTACAACAGGAAAGTGTACGAGGATACTGAATCAACGTAGCTATCAAAGATACAGACCGTGCGACATATTTATAAATCATTTTCGTCGATCTGACAATTAATTTCATTTTATTAATTTTAACAGGGATTCCCTCGGTGAGTTACACAGAAATTAATCTCAAACTCTGCATGTGTATATTGTAACAAATAAATGCCAATTTCGCTTCTAATTTCCCGAGAAAATGGGACGACGATGTTATTAATATGCAAAATCACGCTGCGAAACGAGCAGAACGCGCCGGTTCCGCCGCTTCTTAGCCGCTTTGACGAGATTATCTCGCGGCTGGTAACGATGGTAAGTCACTCTGGCTGGCAAGTCCTTATTTCATTTGCTTATTACTCGCGTGTTTGCACTCTCCCAGTTCGCCTCTTCTCCCCCTCGTGCTTGTTGCGCGAGGTTTAATAATAAAAAAAAAATTATGCTCTGATATTTCAAGCACCGAACGCTTCCATAACTTCGAATTTTAACCGCGAAGAATGTATAAAGTCACTATCCCCCGCAGTCGAGTGCCAATCGTTGGAAAAGATCTCTCCACCTCGCCTCACTTCGTTCGATCTCGTTTTCGCTCATTTTCTTTTCTTTCTTCTTCCCCCGCTGGACGTTAGATTTTCATCTTTTCGTTTGTCTCCTCTTGGTGCGATTACTATGTTGTTGTTACCTAGCATTCATGAAGTCTGGATTTACGCTCATGGTGTCAGGCAAATACGTTCAAATAATAACCTTCCAAGCTTCGGTTCTCACTATAGGGTTTCTGCGTACTCGTGGATGCCACCAGAATGGCACCTGTGCAGCGATAATTTAAGCCGCGTTCGTTGGATTTGAGTCGGCGAGGAAAGTAACAGAAATTGAAAATTGAAGAGTGGAATAAAGTGAAAGCGACTGTGGAACAAATATCGTTTGTCGTTCGCAATTAATCAATATAAAAACTAGAAAGTTGCTGATACATATTCATTCGACTCTTTCGGTACGAGGGTAAAAAGCAGAATTAATTGTATGCAGCAATTACGCGTTGGATAACTTGTGACTCCATTATGAAAATAACTTATTTACGCTAATACTCCGTAAATACGAGCATAGAGTTTGTACAATCGAATTATACAAATCACAAACTTCACAGACAAACGCATTGTTAAAACAGAAGGATTGTATTTACAAGTATCGATCGTTACTTGCAGTTAGTTAATATAAAGTTAGTTAATATTGCATTTGACTCATTCACTGCTTGAAACTCATTTAAATTCTCGAAATAATTTGTTTTATGTAAAGTTCGAATAATGTAAATGTAAGAAAATAATTAAATATCAATCCCTTGCTTTGTTAATTTTCCCTGGAGAATCGTTTCGAAAAATACAAAGTATATATTCGTATAAATAAAGGAACTAACGCTAACTAATTTGGTATACTTTGTTATCATTCAAGAAATTACTGCATCTTCTACCCGAGAATATCGAGATATAAAATATATTTACATAGTGTCTAAATAATTAAATACTCGCTGAAATCCCAAAATTGATTAAAAAATTGATATTCTTCGTTACGTTTCGACCATTAATTTTTTGCATTTTCAAGTTTCGTATTCGTTTCTAATAAATAACCGATGCTTCGTAAAATTTATACAAATCTTTTTAACGTGGCTAGAAAGAATGATCGGAAATATTTGGAGCCATCGAGTCGCCTAATTATCACAATCCATTTAGAAAATTCTCCAGAGAAGAGAAATTCCTTTTATCTAAATTTTATCTAATTATTACAGCCATCCCTTTTATCATTTATTAACTTAAAAAATTCATTCAAACATGCACTTTACATTGCATTAATTTAAAAGTATCCAAATATTTATATAAATACATGTTGCAGATTTCTAAAATATCAAATAAACGAGGATTTCACTTTGACGCTGGAAGTACGAACCGATCAAAGCATAAAATTTCCTTCATCAGAGATATTGAGGTTCAAAAAATAGAGAATATATACGAGCTTTCATTTATATATTTTACGAAAAATCATTAAAAATACACTGTAAAATGTGAAAAATCTGACAGAAATTTTAAAAAATTGGCCATTTCAACTTTAGCAGTTCTAGCGTTAATTTTACTCGAATAAAATAACGAATAAAATATTCGATCGTCTGAAGAATTCACTCGCGCTGGAACTCCACGAACACGCATGTATGTAAAACTGAAACAACTGCTTGCGTGAACGAACATAGCAACGGGAAGACGAACGCACCCCCGAGCATAGCAAAGAGCAGCCAGCAACCAGAGCTAACCGCACACGCGCGCTCGTGAATCCTAGAATTCATGAAGTCGTCCCGCGAACCGAATAAACTTTGTAATTAGTGAATGGCGAACGGGGGTCGAGGGACGTTCCCTCGTGGAGAGAGGACTCTGTTCCCTATTGAAGAAGAAGACGCGCCATTGATAACGTCTCGCTCGCGGACGAGGCCTCTCATTGTCTTTTAAATCGAGCACGCCATTAGGGGAACAGTCGGCGCGGCCCGAACCACTGCAATGTTAATGTCTAAAGTATGTTTCCTCTCGCGCGCGCGTGTATCCGGCTTAATGGTCGGCGTTCCTAAACTGGAAAAGAAAGGCTACGAGCCACGACGATGCACGAACCCGAGCGTCCGAGCCTGCCCAGGCCAGGCCTACGCTCGATTCAATGGCATCGGAGTTATCGGCGAACATCGTTCGGCACCGTTGCCACGAAAAAGCGTTCCGCGATTAACTCTAAGTGCCGCTTTGATCCGCTGACGCCAATAGAAGGCTCCCCGCGCACGGACCCGTTTCCACGCGAGGTGAGGTCTCCTCTCTGCTCCCAAGAGCAGATTCTCTCTTTCGGTTTTGTCTTTTCTCCAGTCTCTCTTCTGATTAAGGTTCAATTGCTTCCACGTTGAGCGAGACTCGATCTGAGTGAATTTTACTCGAAAGATTCGAGATCAAAAGCGACAGTTTCAACTATGAAAATTTAAAATTCGAGAAGAAAGACTCTCTGTTGTTTCGATTGTGAGACAGATTTTCATTTGTATAATAAAGTTATTATTAGAAACGATACGAAATATTCCGAAATGGTTGCAGTGAAATTCAGAAATTTGAGAGATTTGGATAGGAAACTCTGAAACGTTCCATCTTTTGACGCACAAATTATCACCAGTTTGAAAATTTGGGAAAAAAACATTTCGAAATAAAAAAAATAGGTCTCCATGAACTTTATTAATTCCAGACCGTGTAATTGTTTTGTAAATGACGCAAATGAATTAATGAAACGTTGAAAAAATGTTACGTACATTGAACGAATATATTAACAATATTTAAATTCAGGCCAAATTTGAAACCCAACTTTTCCAAACGACCTGACATACAAGTCGTCATTCAATTTTTTTAGCATTCTATTAAATTT
The DNA here is from genome assembly GCA_030673865.1 of Melipona bicolor. Lineage (NCBI taxonomy): Eukaryota > Metazoa > Arthropoda > Insecta > Hymenoptera > Apidae > Melipona > Melipona bicolor. The sequence goes on along the minus strand of JAHYIQ010000007.1, from coordinate 511,001 downwards.
GGTTTCTATTTTCACTGACCAATCCCTCCATCGCCATTTCTCACTAAAATTACCAAAAATCTAAAAGTTGAGCAGAAAGCGTACGACAGCTTGAAAACGCATATTGCGAGTTATTCTCTTTGAGCCTCCAACAAGCAAACTAGTAATTATATTAAGCATCTCAGATTATCCGCACGATACAAATCCGGTATGAATTAAACACCCAAAGGGTTAAGTTACGATCTTAATTAAGGCAATCGATTATCGCAACGCTCGACACGCGGTTACATTTGTTTCGATAAATAAACAAGATAAGCGAGTAATTAATTATTCGATCGAACAAAACGAAGGTGCGTCGTTTGCTCTTGTTTAACCTCCGGACTCTAACAAACGTCATTACAGTAAATAACACTTTTTACGCGCGAAATTACGAAATCTGATTTTTCTTCAGAAAACTCCGATCGAACTGATCAAACAAATTTCTCATTTGCACCGGGCGAAACAGGAACAAGACGAACGTGGTACACTTAACGCGTCGAGGATCGTCTCGAGCGAGCAACGCTCCATCGTCGACGATAACTCATGCAATATGGAATTGCTCGTACGCAGCCAGGGAGAATGGAACGCCTCTCGAATAATATCCTCGCATCTTGACAAACGCGCGCCCTGTCCAATCTTCGAATCGCTTCGAATCGCTTCGAATCGCAACACTAACCGATTTCATGTAAGATGATATTTTATAAGAGCGCACAAACCAACCCTAATCACGCTGAAAATTCTTCACACCGTACCAGGAGCATGTCTCACAATCAGAGATTTAATCTCCTAACATCATCTCGAAATCCCTGTCACTTTTTTTTTTTTTAAATCATCCAGTAATCCTATGTATCGTGATTATAATCCTTTGACACAATATACAGCGTTTCGTACGGTCTTTTCATGATACGAGATTACCAAACGACGCAACGTTTCTTTATAAATCATTAATAAAACTCGGAAGAACTTTTGGATCTAGTTAAATTTAACTTTCTTGATATTTGATCTTTTTTTTTTACGTTTCATCGTTTAGAATTACTCAGAATGAGTGAAAATCTTGAGTCTGAGACGAAACTTGGCACATGTTCTTCTTCTTTGATAGGATTATTTTCCATTTATTATAAAAACAAGGTGTGGGTATTAAAATTACGTTATTAGGAGAACGAATTAATTTGGTTAATTTATTATTGCCCATTGTTTAGATCTTCTCTAAATGTTAATTCAAATTATTTCTCTTTCATTCGATCAGCAAAAAATTTCACTCTGAACTCTTCTCTTGCATCCTTCAATTTTAGAAATTTACAAATTTAACTTTGAACTGTATTTCTCTTGCTGCTTTCAGAAACGACCGCTGGGACTACTAAACCAATCCAATTTGATATTTGTTACGTACTTTATTAATTTCTTAGCTATTTTTCTACCAACTTCTCGCTTCCGATTGCGGCCACTATAATTTTTGTCCTACGCGTTGCGCGCATCGAAAACTCGACGAGCAAATTAAATTAATTTAATTCAAGCACCCTCGTAACACGGTCGCTCGAAACTACCAACTTCCATTCAGCTCGCTTCTATGATTTTTCTTGCACGCGTTGCGAGTATCAAACGTTTGACGAGCAAATGAAACGAAATTAAACGAACGCGATCGCGTGGATAAGTGTGCTTGGGAATCAGAATCGTACAGAGTCGAATCGATCGAACACCGGACACAATCGGCCCTCGATCGCTGTCATCGCGCCAGCGCTTCGACTCGTAAATCTCAACCGCGGCGAGAGCGGAGAAAAATCATGGCGTGCAAAGGGAAGGACGTGCGTGTGAGGCTAGTGAATTTTGTATGGGCGTGCCAGGGCCGTAAACCTTTAAAATACGATGTTCCCGCGGTGGACACGTTAATTGCTACGTAGAATCGTCCGGATGAAAGCGGCCGTTGATAAATTGCGTTGTTAAGCGATCGTGTACCACGGGGTACAGGCGTTATCCACGCGATACCGTGTTCGTGTCTATGATCGCGCGTGTGTTGCTCACCTGGCCTGATCTTTCGGCTCTGATAAATCGCCCGCCGAAGAAACCAAGGGGTCCACCATCGACGACCTCGAGGAGTCGCCTCGCTCAGCCTCCCCTCGATCAACGAATACTCGCCCCTCTTCCACTTGCTTTGCACGCCCAGCGGGAAAGATCTGAAAATAACGAATTTTCCTCGTTACGCAAAAAGCAAGATTCCAATTTTTCTGTCATATTTCTGCTTGACAAATATTCACTTTCACTTGGGAAAACCATCAAAACATTATGAAAAATATGCGTTTTTTAATATGTTTTTTAAAATGGTAATGGTTAAAAAACACTAATTTCATCAATTTACGCAAAAACTATATCCTCGGTAATTTCTGAGACATTTGACCCCCAATTTTAAAGGATAATTTTCACCCTTTCGACATTGACGATTGCCAATAAGAGAAAAAATACGCGTCAGATATTTTTTTCGAAAATTACGTTTATGTTAATATTTATGTACTCGTATTATATTACTATTTATATACTTATATACTACATATTACTATTTATAAACACTTTGTTTTTGTTGCCAAAATAATTTAGTGGCGCATCGGAGCTCACTTGAGAAAAAATTGGCACAAAAGTTTGGCCATTCGACTATTCTCTCCAAAATATTATTGCAGACAGACAGACTATCTAACTTATCGTTAAAGTTGGACCGAGCAGAGTTTTGCTCGAGCAACGACGGCTCCCTCGACGTCGCGGTGCTCGAGAGCATGGCCGACGGATAGGCATGCGTTGAATGCATAACATTTTTATCTGATCGAAAGGAACGTGCAAACGGCGAAATGCGAACGACCGGGCGAACGCCCGAAACCTGGAAGTAAAGAAGGATTCAAGGACGCGGAGGATTCGACGCGATGTCCGTGGATTCGGAGCGCGTGTAGCTGATTGTCGAGACACTTTGTTTGGATAATGTTCTTTGTGTCATCGCTTGAGACATTATAGATTACACTCGTCTTGCGAGTAACGTAGTTGTTGGTTTTAAGGTTCTCTATATTGATCCACTTAAAAAAGTACAATTTCGTAAATCAAAACTTTGAGCAGAATAATTTGACAACAATTTCATTTGATACCTGAATCTAACGAAACGTATTGAAGCACCGTGTGATTAATTGTGAAAAAATATTTTCTAAATAGCACCGATGATCTAATTTAAACCAATTTCTTAATTTAAATCAGACTCGGTAGAAAAGTCAAAGATTGAGAACAATTTCAGCATTATAATACTTGATGCATAAATCTAAGAAAATGTATCGAAGCCATGTGCTAGGTTACGAAAAAACATTTTCAAAAGAATATCAATAGTTCAACTTAAATTGATTTCTTAATTTGAATCATTTTTGGTAAAAGAGCCAAAGTTTGAAAAAAATTTCAGCCTTATAATAATAAAGCTAATAAAACAGATCGAAAGACTGCGTGGTTGATTTATATAAGAAATGATTTGATCTAACCTGGATCAAGCCCATTTTTCCATTATTTTAGATAATATCATATTGTGGATAGAATTCAAGATACACTAGTTGCGTGTCATTAAATGATCTCGAAGGTTTCGAACATCAGTTTCGCAGATTAGATAAATTAAAAAGAAAAAAACTGCACGACTTGTACCCCAGTACGATTCGTCTCACTGGAAGGCTCAGAAGCAATTGTTCTGACTAGGAAATGAAGACGACTTTTTTTGCCATAAAATTTTATTGATACGCAAACATTTGAATCGATACAAAACAAATTATAGGCGCGATCACTCAGTACCAGACAACACCACTCCTACTCGAGGTTTACTCCACGCCCTCTCACGAATCACGTGACCCAAATCAACCAATCGCTAATTTTCGTTGCATTAGCGTTGCACCTGAAGAGGCCCGATTTTCTGGGTTACCCCCACTAAAATTACTTTCAGTGATAAAAAAAACAATAAAACACATGAGATAAGTGTACTTCTTATGCTCAATGTGTGAAAAGGAACGGAGGAAATTGAGAATATATTCTTTTTGTCTCTTTTATCTGTGAATTTTATCTGTGCATTTTATTTAATCGCGTTAATGATATTTATTATTTTAGTAAAACCTGTTTCTATTTACTGTAAAGAATTTTTTGTCAGTAGCTTATTTCCAAACTTGAGTGTTCAAGAGCGTTCTTTGCTCAGAACTCTGATTTCTTAACGAAACGGGTCTCACATTGAGCAACTTTGCTCTACAAGAATTTTCACTTGAGGTTAAACAAGTTTCGCAGATGAACGTTGTGCAAAATAAACGTTGCAAGTTTGCAACAGGATTAATCTCTTGCGTGATCAATGATGCAACTAAGTGATCACACAGTTCCCTCTTTCTCTTCGTGACCGACAAGGTTCTTCCTTCTGATCGCCAACTACGTTCAACGTATCTGGCAACAAAATCGCGTTGTCAATTACAGGCTATTAGGTCTCGATTCGAAATTCAATTTCATCTCGCGCGAAATCAATTACCCGCGGCAGAACTGAAATTTATTTGGCGTTTCGAATTTATTTCCCTCGTCCCTCGTTCATTGCGCCGTCTCCGATTAACTTTCATTATCCATCCACCGCCGATAATTGATAATCGGAAATGAACAACAGCCTGCAATTAAATCGCCTGTAATTTTCGCTTTTCTATCGTGTTCGATCTCTACCTTCCTGGATCGCGGAGGAACGAAAAGGATCGCTACGATCGACCGTGCACGAAAGAAACGTCATCGACGCACACATCGCGTTTTTATTGCTCTCGGTTTCTCCTTCAATGATTCGCGAACGCGCAATCGACCCCGTCAGTGGTTTACACGGAACGCCGGCTCTTTCCGGAACATTTCTCGCCGGGGGGAATTCCGCAACGCGGTAAAATTCAAAGCGTCACGCTTCACCGAGAAAAGTCGGAACGAGAAATTTTCACTGGGAGTCGGCTGCCGACTTTCACTCGCGTTGACACCGTGCTCTGTGAAATTCCACCAATAGAATCGCGAATTTTTGTCCTCGACAAACTTTTTTTGTATCACCTAGCAGCAATTTGAGCCATTTGTGTTGAAAGTGGTCCATTCTCCAAAAAAATTAAACTAGCCGTTTCTTTTCATTTTTAAAATTGCAACTAATACGTTTACAATCACTAAGATTACGTAGACCGAAAATTAGCTGGTTAATAGAATGGTAAAAATTTTTACTTTGAAAGTAGCTCAAGTCCAATTTCAAGAGTTTTAAACTGATATGAAGTACATATATTGTGCAGTAAAATTTTATGAGAAAAGAGCTATATTATTTTCATTATTAAAGTACAATAGTAGTGTTCGATTAACTCGGATAGTGATTTTTTAAATAGTGACAACTCCATTAAATATAGAGGATTTCATTTCAAGTGAACCTCTAGAGAACGCGATTTTAAAAGATTAAAAAATGAAGGAAGGGCAAATTGCTCAAAAATATGTCGATTTTTGCTCAATCTATATTCACACAATGCAATAAAACGTACGTACGTACGGGTTCTAGTTTAGGAAAGGAAAGAACGAGCATGTGAGATTGGTCGCCGACGTAGAAACCGTGACAAAGTGACCGAGGTTAATAAATACGGTGAACCGGTCACGCGGAGAGGACCGGTTAGAGGTCTCAGCTTGGCACCAATCTCTTTCGCCGGCGAAATTCCACCATAATAGGGGGATGACCTACGACTCGATGACGTAACAACTTCCTAGACTTTTTAATAGAAACGCCGTTTGATACCGCGCATTATGCCAACACCTTCAACCTTGCCCACTCGTGTGCTCGTGCGTTCGCGCGCGTCCTCCATCACTGACAGCTAACACATCGTAGAACGTTTCTTCTCATTGAACGCGACGATGTGGAAGAGCTTTGTTGCAAGGAAGATAAACGAGTTATCAGGTTCGTTACTTCACCCTCTGCAAGCAGGTTCGATTGTATTCGAGAGTGTTCCCAGCGTGTTCGAGTGTGCTCGAATGTATGCACGTGTTATATGTACCACTGGTAGCCAAACTTTGTCCTGACAGGAGCTAGGTCAAAATAAAACGAACGTGTGTTGGTTATACGCGGTCTTTAGGACTGATTAACTGTAAATATTATATAAAAATGAAATAAAGATGATGAAGATTAGAAATATAAAATGCTAGTGTTGCTTGATTCCAAAAGTTACTGACTGCAAGAGGATAAAAGTTGTTGTTGCTGTTATGAGATCCAGAAATGAATCAAGAAAGTTTAAACTTGCAGTTTATCGTTAAAAATTTAATAGATTCCATATCTGATAGAATTCAGGAGTTACATAAGATTTGAAAAAAAGTATTTTCTGTACTTTTTAATTCTTTTTTTTTTTTGTAATAACTGATGGTTTAATAAAGTGGATGTTCGTTTTATTTTGACGTGGTATTGCATATAAGGTGATGAGAAGAATAATAAGTTTGTAATAAGAAATGAACTAGGAAATATTGATTTTAATATTGAAAATATTGATCTTGAAATAGTTTTCTGAACGAATTACGCCAGAAAACTCAAAAATTCCTGACCGTGTTTTATTTCACTAGCATTTTGTATTTTCTGATGCAATTTATTTATATTATTTATCGTTGAAGAATATACTATACTATAGCATACTAATATACTATATACTATACTAGAATATACTAAAAATTTGGAAACAAGTTTGAAAGTTATGAATTTTTTATCACTGAAAGTGATTTTAGCGGGAATAACCCAGAAAATCGAGCCTCTTCAGGTGCAACGCTAATGCAACGAAAATTAGCGATTGGTTGATTTGGGTCACGTGATTCGTGAGAGGGCGTGGAGTAGACCTCGAGTAGGAGTGGCGTTATCTAATACTGAGCGATCGCGCTTGTAATTTGTTTTGTATCGATTCAAATGTTTGCACATCAATAAAATTTGATGGCAAAAAAGTCGTCTTCATTTCCTAGTCAGAACCGTTGCTTCTGGGCCTTTCAGTGAGACGAATCGTACAAGTCATGCAGTTTCTTATCAATCTGTATCATTTATCAGTAGTACTCGAGATACATTTTGCTTTTTACAATTTTTAAATTGCATATGTAGTATATATAATACAATTAATTAGTTCATAGTATATCAACACTTAGTAATTGTTCGTTGCATAAAGTATTATTTCATTTTTCCAATTTTGAAAGTATAGTACAATACTTATTCTGAGACTTTACGTATGTACCTGTGTGTACGTGTAAGAGAAAAAGTAAACGAAATTTCATTTAGTAATTGTTCAGAAAGCGACTTTGATTATTTTCAAATATAGAAAACGTAGAAATCAAAATATTTTGAAGAACTTTTTCCTACATCTACATGTATAATCATCTTTCAAAAAACTTTCATTGTCATTGTAATGAAATCTGTCTAAAATTATACGTTTCATTTCGCTGTTTCTTTAAACGTTTTCCAAACTACAAAAAGAATTCGTAATACGTCAAACATCGTAAGGAGAAATCGCAATACGCATAAAAAAAAATTGTCCGTGACGTTAATACCAATATCTTTCTTTCACGCATGTCGTCCCTTTGTTTGTTCAACAGGTTTCTTCAAACCGAACTCTACCTAAAAAGAATTCCAAAAGTCTGAGCTACAGTTGCGTACATACGTACTACGCGTGTGCTCATCGAGAAGCGATTTACGCTCGGGATTTTTCCCGATTAGATCCACGAAACGAGATGCCTTCGGAGGAGATATCTTCGGATCTCGGGGTAGTTGCTTTCGCGAATGAAAAAGAGAAAAAGACATTTTTCTCAGGCAGAGATAAAACTCACTTTCCAGCGAAGGACGACCAAGTTCGTCTAGAGCGCCATTTGTGCTTATTGGAGAAGATCGAAGACGAGATGGACGATCGGTGGTGATGTCAGGTATGATTATATGTATGTACGGGCGAGCGGAGTTAATGAAGGTGTTATCGGAGATTCGTGAGTGATACGTCGATTGGAATTTACGAAAGGAATTCTGTTGTAACTCCTCGATACCGATCTGATCTGATCGGAAGGAACGATCGAGAGTCTGTCAGACCTGCGTCTTGCTCTTTTCTCTCTCCCTCTCTCTCTCTCTCTCCCTGTTTCTTTTCCTTTAACAATCTTCTTTCTCAGGGATTACGATTCGCGATTGACGATCGGCGGCCGCGTTTTTCCAAATAGTACGAGAGATATTCCCAGCGTGTTATGTTGATTCTTAACTAAATAGATCACTTTCCTAATGCGCCGTGCGTTCCCAGGATTCGTTTCGCGTTGCAACATCCTCTCGATCGTTATCACCCATGCGAAGAAGCGTTTGATAAAATTGAAAATAGGTATGTACTACAATTGGACGATGTTGGAAACAAGGCGCAATTTTGCAACGTTGCAAAACTGCAACTTTTCGTTCTCACGAATATCGAAACAGTTTTTAACTTGAATCGCGAGCTGAGTGATTTTTATTGTCAGACTGCGAATTAACGATTAAATTGACTATTGAAAAGCACAGAAATGTGTATAATCCTGATTTCATGTGTTATTTGCGCACTCATTCGTGTGTTTATTTTTTCTTTATATTTAGTCAAATAGTGTCGAGCGTACAATAAATATTATTATTATAATATATAAAAATATACGAAATACATAAAGTATATCAATCGTTATAACATTTTGAAAAATGAATGAATATTTTTTAAATCGCGTATGGGCCCATCAAGATCCAAATTATTATACTATTACCTCAATTTTCAAAAATTTCATAAAATTACAGACTCTAGCTGAAAGACAAAATTATCGCAAATTTTTAGAATTTTCTTCCATCGTTCAATATTAAGAAATTAATAAAAATAATATAGAATAAATTGAAAAGAATGACAAATGAAATGTTGCATTGATACAACGTTGTTCTTTAATGTATTAATAGATAAAAATATTTTCCTTCTCTCCAAGTATTCGATTTCTCTTCCACTAGATTAAAAATTTTCTTATGGTACACGCATCATGATGCAAGATACGATGCAAAATATTTTAATTGACATTTGAATATTCATTTGCCAATATTTTATAATTGGCAATTATCCAATGAAAGACCGTGACGTCATAATAAATCTGCCAATTTTTATATTCAATTTCTGCTCGAAATTTTCCGACGATTGATTTTGCTTTGAAAGATACGGTTTAAATTTATTCGAGTAGGAACGATATTAAATTACAGAGCGCTTAAGGCCTCTCAGACTTGAACGTAGGAATACTAGTAGAGTAGTCATAAATCATCGTTGACAACATTCTACGTTGTGCTGTTTTTCAGTGAGCGTCACGTCTACCCACTAAGTTCACAAATGATCCAGAGTAGAATGGATTTAATACGCGGCGCGTTGCTGCAAACTGGATTCAGGAATTGCCGTACTGTTGGTAAGTTTACGACACAACGCGTTAAAGAACAAAGAGGCTGGAAACGCAGAATGTAACCGATAGAAACGCGGAAGCATAACCAGACGATAATATATGGTCGCTCGTATCTGTTGATCAGATAATTTTAAAACGTACTCTCTCAAAAGTCGCGGCGTTCTGTTGATTATTCGCTGGTACAATTTCAAGCATTTGGGAGAAACTGGAAAATGCAAAAGTTGAATATTCGTTATAATACAATAACAAATTATAAAACATTTTTTCTTTTAATTTGAAAATGCATCAAAATCCACTGAGTCAACAGAGAATTTTGAATTATCGTACGTCGAAAGACGTGATTGGGGTTCTTTCAATTTTCAAGATAGAGTAAAATTTTCACTGACAATAAGACGTAATCACTGGAATTTTGTTTCCAAAAATTCATGGCAACATTTCTCTTTCGAGTAGATAGATCTGCAAGCTGATATTGCCCTGTTATACCGCACTTTAGTTAGACAACAAAACTAGAAAATATAGCTCGGTCATTTGATCGCCCACGCACGACAAATATGAAAGAATGCGTTATAAATTCCTCGAGTTTACGGCTTTCAAAATGGCTATCGAAACGTCGGATCGCGATTATAATTACTCACGATTGCTATTTATTAAGCATTTAACGACTCCTTTGAAAATCGCGGAATTATTTCCAACCTTTTCCTACTCGAAATTGTCAATTAATTGTCCTGCCCCGTTAGAAACTACTATTACTACTATTACCAACTTAGAAACTACTAATTCATTCTAATCTATTCTTTATTGACTGCCACAGTCTATTGGAACACATTAGAAAAAGATCGACATTCCTGTCACTATCTGTTTTATGCTTTCTGCAATTCTGTAGACGGAATTACAAAACTGGCAAACACAGGATTTCTTTCACGGCAGTATAGAATTTTTCGAAAGGAGTTTATCTAATTTCTTTAAATATAAACTCACGCGATATTATGTTCGTCTGTTTTGTTAAATTTTCTTCTTTTTGTTCGTTTTCTAATATCTTTGCATTTTGTGTATTTTTTTTTCTCCGTATTTTAATTGTTACAGTAACAAACGTTAGAAATATTAAAGTAAATTTTAACATCTAATATTTTCTTAGAAACGTTAAAATAAAATTTATCGATCAGAAGATCCTCGACAATGTGAATGACTTGTCGGATAAAAATTGAAACGTTTTACAAAGTATTTCAATCTGCTATAATTCCAAAGGCCAAAACACCTGCGTCAAATTCGCGCGATAACCAAAATCTGCGAGACGATAAATAACAACGATAATTATTCGTTTGCACTTGAAAGAAGAAAAAGAAAAAATAGAAATCCTCGTGCTTGTTACCAATTAACAATCAATGTCCAACGGATGGAAAGAAATTCCAAGAATAATTTATACTTGGTTATTACTTCAGAATCTTTCGTGGAGCCGGGCCAGCTGGTAATTACATCTCGGTTAACAAGCGATAAACACGATTATTACTAATCAAGGGAAGCTTCCTCGTAGCAAAGTTTAACTGTCCGGCCGGGCCGCCAACAATTACCAGCAGATCAGAACCGCGGAAGGCCACACTTAGGCGATTGGTCTCGGATCCGTCGATCGACCCGTTGGATAAACGTTTTCTGCCCCGTGGGCCCCCCGTAAAAACGCCGTTGCACCGTTAAAGGGGGCTGCAGGGACGCGTGTTAAATCGGTGTGGGACATCGAGCGCAACGTCGCTAACGACCCGATAAAAGCCCCGTTGATGAAGACCGTAACGTCGATCGAACGTAATCAAGTATAATTGAACCTGGCCAAGTAACTGTTCGATCGTCTCTCAACCCACGAATCCGCGTGCGGCGAACGACGGGTCGGACGTGTCGTCGTTCGTACGTCGCCAGATTCTTCTCGACTTTTATTAATTAAACTCGCGTTTTCGTTGATCTGACCAAAAATAGGATTTTTTCGTTTCAATTATCGCGGCGCAGCATTTCGATACAACGGAGAAAGTACAAGTATAATGGAAGAACTGCTCGAAGAAAGATCTTTGGCTGATCAACTGCTTAACCCGATGATTTGTTTCGATCATTTCAATGTTTTGCTTTCATATATTTTTGTACGTTGCACACGATATTTCACATGTTCAAATTTCCATTCAAATTCTGTTAAATGGAAATGAATAAGTAAATGAAATATGAGCACAAATGAATTAAATAGGAATAAAATAAACGGAAATATAATAACAATGAAAAAAGTATTTGAATGAAGAAGGAAAAAGACGACGTTGCCTTTGGCGATTAATAGATCGGATCATGAGATTTGTATGAAAATTTATTTATTTCTGTAAAATGAAACCTGCACTCTGAAATTTTGCAGACTTGCAACTAAACGAATGATGTCCTCAAATGACAACCTATATTATAATGCGTTTAAACCAAACGTACAAAATTCCAATAGAAATCGTACTCATTTATTATACTAACACCTGTCCAGTGTAATAAACGTCAGATATAGCACGAATTCGTTTCTAACATATTGTCTGACCAAACGAACGACCTGTTAGTGCAATAAGTGAGCGTAAGAGACGACCGACTGTTCGTTCTAAAAATTGCGCTCCTAGCGCAAAATAACACATTAGAAACTAAACACCGTGTCCAATCTACCACACTGAGCGCGTATACGATATCTGCACGCGTTCAGTCACTGATAAGAGATCTTCCCTTGAAGATCTAGCGCGGATAAATCACGCTTCACGAGTCAAACAGCTAAGCTACTTGTTGTTAACATAACACCAAGTTAATCATCAATTGAGACAAAAATCCCCGGTTATGACTGCGCATCCTCTGCCGTCCCGCGACACCCAGTTTGATATACGACGTATATATTCGTCGTTAATTTCTGCGACAGTAACTAATAGTCCGGCGGAGAGTAGCCATGTAGTACCAGTCGTTGCGCGTGAAATCGCGCGGAAAAATTCCCCTCGCGTTGCTCTCGCGCGAGATTTACCGATAATCTTGGCGGAACGCTGGTTTCCTGAACGCCGAGGCTTTTAAGCCGTAAAAAGGGTAATCGACTACGGGCTGAAAAACTCGCGCCGGTACATCGGTTTATTTTAAGATGATCGCACCGTAGCGCACACTCGATAGATCTCGATAGGATGCAGCTACAATCGCTGCTTCGAGAGCAAGGTACTCTATTTAAGTTCGAGAGGAAAAGTCCGACCGTTTAATTTCGATCAAAGGATGCTTCTCTCGCAAGTAACACGAAACGCGAGCGAAAATTACGTGTACTCGGTTGCAAGCGTGCACGATTCTTTGTGATTCTTCGTAAAAGAGCACAAGAAAGATGTTGTAGATGTATAAAATATTTTAAAATTTCACTAACACTCTAACGAGAACCTTGAAGGTATTTATAAAAATTACAAGATATTTAGTACATACACGAGACACTTTTAGAAAATTCTTGAACGCTTTGAGAACTTTTTATGAATATATTGCGTGTATTATACAAAAAATTCTGAAATTTCATTAACAGCGTAACGAGGCTCAACTACCATAATTATATTAAACAAGTTTATGATTTATGAAACAAATTTAAAAGTATATATAAAGATCACAAAATATTTAATACATTTATAAAAGATTGTATTTGTAATTTCTGTAAAACATTAATAATTTTATATATATGTATATTTTCAAATGTTCAGAATCTATTATATCAATAAGCTTTGAAATTTATTTATTTATACATGCTTCAGATTATTTACGCTGTGTACAAATTTTTAAATATCTTGTAACTACTACATACATTTTCAGATTGATTTCAAATTTTGTCAACATAATCGTAATATTTATCTCTCATTACAGTGTTAACTCTTTAAGTTCTTCAACTCTCCAAGTTACAGATAATCTTACAATTAGTAACAATTCATTTGCTTATTGGAGTAACATATAATATTGCACACCAAAAAATATACGGTTAAAAATTCTTAATTTGTTACGTGCTTCTAATTCAATACCAAACTCTTAAATTTTTAGTAATCTTCAGCATTTAAAGGATTATTGAACCTGTACAATGTTTCATACAGAAACAGTACGGAATAGAATATTTTCGTTCGAGCCTCAGTTTCCGAGAGAATCCAAATTGAGAGAATTTAGTTTATCAAAAATTAAAAGTGAAACTTTTATCCCCAGTAGGGAAGTTCGTCGAGAAACGAAACCGTCGATCCAATTTCCCCATTTTACAAATACCTGTGTCGCACACTGCAACCGTTCCGAATTTCCACACGCGGTCCGAATTCCACGGGCAAGCAGAACTCTCAAAAGAGTAGTCGGCCTTTCCTTTTTCAAATGACCGTGCTTCCACGAAAGTGGAAATCTTGCTAGCCCGTGGCTCACCGTTCCACTTTCTAACGATTTATCGAGCCGAGCAACGATTCTCGTAATAAGCCCGGCCCGTGGCTCGCCTTTAGCGGATCGATCGCGTAATTTCGCATTGTCGTCCACCACTGGATTTTCAGATCGATCTTGGATATCGTGTGTATTTTTATATCAGAGAAATCACATTTCAGATAACTGAGCACGTCGAATTGTTATCTCTTCAATCACGGACGAAACAAGAACTCGCAATTAAAAATCTTATATCGTTTGTTCTCAGAGCTTCTTAATATCTTTGAGAGAAAGCTCGAGAATTTATTTATGTACGTGATGTAAGTTTTTAAAAAGAAGAAAAATATGTATGTACGATGTAAAAATAAGAAACTGCACGACTTGTACCACAGTACGATTCGTCTCACTGGAAAGCCCAGAAACAATTGTTCCGACTAAGAAATAAAAACGACTTTTTTGCCATAAAATTTTATTGATATGCAAACATTTGAATCGACACAAAACAAATTGCAGGCGCGATCACTCAGTACCAGACAACGCCACTCCTAGTCGCGGTTTACTCCATGCCCTCTCACGAATCACGTGACCCAAATCAACCAATCGCTAATTTTCGTTGCATTAGCGTTGCACCTGAAGAGGCCCGATTTTCTGGATTACCCCTGCTAAAATCACTTTCAGTGGTAAAATGCTACAGTCATGGATAAAAAAAAGTTTACAATGAGACTGCTACGAGTGTCTGCTAAACTCTGATTAAAGGAAAACGAACAAAAAGAGGAAACGAAGTCGAAAACTAAATGTACCGAGGAAAGGAAACCAAAGATCTACGATGAGAATTAATTTATTTTCAAATTGTACTTCGTCCTGAAATAGACAGGTACATTTTACCACTTATATTTATAACATTTCTCTCGCCGTACATGATTCCATCCTCTAAAAATATGCTAAATTCCCGTTTTCTTTTATCCCTCATTCTTATTATTAACCGATTATAACGACGCTCCGATCTTCGCCGACGATTCAAAGATACAACCATCTCCGTGACTCTGCACGTAACTCGTAAACCGTGCAGAGAGATCGTAAACGTTGTCCCCTATGGACTTCTCCTGGTTCTCGTGTTCTTCGTGGCTGAACCCGCGACGTCGCGCCTCTACTTGAAATTATCGTTACTCGCCGCCGCTACGTCGCGGAATAATTAGCGTGCACGCGTACGCCAGTACATAAAGAGATGAGTCGTGTCGGTGCACGGCTAAAACGATTACGCGGCAATTAAGGTTAATTGACTCGTTTGTATGTGGGGTCCGGTGCGCGCCGTGGCGGAGAACCGTTCGGTATTATCGGTCCACCGCGTTCCCGGCGATTAATATCGAATAAACGGTGCGGCTGCTCCGGCGATTTCTGGAATGCCACACCGTGATCGACGATCTCTTCGCTACGCTTTGAAGATCAGTCTCGTCAATGTTGCGAATCAAAACCAAAAACAGATCGTACTTTAAAAAAAAAAAAGTTTGTGCAATTTTTTTTTCTTTTTTTTTTTGCTGACGGCTGATTAAAATCGAATCACAGTTTCGGTAATTTATTACAAACGTAATGCATTAGGCTCGAAAATGAAATGTTTGTATTTATTCGAGAGTCGTCATTTTTTAATATACTTTTGAATATAATATAATACGTAATTCGTATGTAGTTTTCAATATGGAGTTCATAAAAATGAACAGCGAAAAATTCGTGACTTTTAAACTCGAACATTTATCGCATATGGAAAAGTAAAGTGAAGATTTACGGAAGCAGAGTGAATTAGTACGAAGATTGGCGCAACGAAATGAGGTTTATCGGTGGAGTAACGGTATCTGACATAATTGGTTGTAAGCAATGGACTCGCTAATTTGACGCACGAAACAACAGCGACGAACTACACACCGAAACAAAGAGGAACAATAGATTAGAGACATATATGTGTCCGCAATCTAGGAGTTCTGGATCTTAAAGGCAACATTGAGAAAATATTACAAAATATTACAAAAGCACTGTACGTTGGTTGAAATTATAATGAAAAGACATCATCGATCATTCAATCGCGTTGCAGTTCCACAATAACTACGCGTCAGAGTAAAACAAAATTACGCTATTAAGTCAAAGGTCACCATAGCAAAATATCGTAATTAATTAAATCTCTGGCCTGAAGAGTTGAATCATTCTCTTTCTTCTTTCTCCGTGTATATCTGTACCCATATATCTCGCCTTTACGAAGAACGAGTCGCTTTGAGAATAGAACATTGCAAGCTACGGATTGGATTGGCCAAATTAAGACACCAAAGAGAAGGATAATCTGAGATTACGAGCCTCTGCGTAATTAATGGTCTTTTGTACGTAGGTTAGAACATCAGGCAACGAACGTTAGCGTTTGAGCAGCAAGTCATTTTATGGTCTTTAACGTTTCATTTTCTCAGGCCATGAATTATAATAATAAAAAATTTCAACTAAATCGAATTCTCTTTTAATCTACCATCTCTACTATAATCTCTACTACGTACAAAGAAGACGAATTTTGTTGTGAACGAAAGCTCCATTTTGTTTTCAATTTTCTGTGGCAGAAGTTAATGATACTTGAATAATTTAACTCTATAATATTATAGTCTTTAACAAATAATGATACTTAAATTAAAAATCTAAATCTACTTGTTGTATTACATAAAAATGTATTACATGAATACAACCAAGTTTAAAAAATCTGAATATACTAAACTTTCACATTCTTAATAAAGATCTTTGTTAGTGAGAATATTATACATTTCCTAATAGTTGGTACAACAAGTTCCAATAACACGCGAGGGTTTCTTTGCGTCTGTATAATAGGTTCCCAGGACAAAGGTTCGTTCTATGGCCACGTTCCACGTTCAGTAAGAACCGTGTTGTACATAACAGAGAAAAAGTTAATTGCCAGTTCGCCGAAGGGAGGCTTAAAACTTCGACCACAAGGCGATACTTAATAATGTTTTCTCAATGGTCGAGTTGTATATCCCGTTCCTAACTTCAATACATTTGCCTTTCTTACAATCGAAAAAAGATATTAACGAAGCGTGCGCTAGATAAAAATGATTGGCCGTTCGTTACAGGTGTACGGAAAAATTCATCGAAGCAAACAAAACGATGCTGTGCGTTGATTGGCTATCGTGTTTTACGTCATACGGTGCTCAAATACGATGCCTTCTAAATTAGATCGACCGTCCTTGAAACGCTAAATATTTGATCGATAGAAATGTTCAAATTCAAGTGAGGTTATGTTTCTCCATTAATCACCTCATTTACAGCGATTTTGAATGAAACGACTTTTAAATACTTGATCAAAATAAAGTTTCAAATCTGACAATAAGCGAGGTTATATTCTTTCACAAAGTAAATCATTCGTAAACAGTAACGATTAACATCATAAAATCACGCGAAGAATCTACGTGCAATTCTGCAAAAATCCAAGACGTTACAACATACGAATTCACCTCAAACCTTGTCAATCTTGACTGTCCGTAGTCGCAACATCTCCATAAGCTGCGCGATCATTTTTTCAATTAGCCAGCTCGACGTCGTGTAATTGCCAGGCAAGGTGGATAGATAACACGTACGGAGAGTTGTTGCCTCCCCTCGTTGACCGGGCAGCGGGTATGCAGCTGGTAACGAGTCGCCGCCGAAGGAATTTCACCTCGTTCCACATCGTACGCGAGTAAGGTTAGGTCAGGGAGTCGATTAATCCGACGCGATCGCGAAAAAAATCGAAATTTCCTAGAAGCGGCGCGTCTAACACGGGCTCGAGACGTCACGGTAAACGAACAAAACGAACTCGCGCAGCGTATAAATTATTTAAGAAACTCTATCGCGGCATCGCGTAATGGCCGATCATAAATAACGCGCGCGAAAATACGGGCGTAGCGGTGAAAAAACGCGCATGCGCCCGTGCCGCGGCTGCGCGCGCATCCGACGCCTATTCTTTTTGGCTAATTGCGCGCGCTCGTTTATCATCCGCAGGGGCGCGCTTTATAAAACAAATATCCGCTTGTCACGTTCCCTCAGCCGTGTGATTCGCTCGTCACGGAACTGTCTGCCTCTCCGTGACGTTCGTTCGTCCGCGGCTGCCGGCTCGACGCGTATCTCCGACAGACGGATCAACCATTTACTCTAATTAATTTCGATCGATCTCCGCAGAGACGAACGGTGGTTCCCTTATCGTTCTTACAGATCCTCGGCTTACGGTCCTTCCTGACTCTGCTTTGTTGCGTTTGTTGTGATCGGCTTTGCGATGGACGCGGGCAGACGAGCTTGAGTAGTGGTATTATCAACTACTAGTGGTAATTCATAGCATACCTAAAAGACTTGTCTATCAGAGACGAGAGTTTTAGCGACTTGCGTCAGCTCTTGTTGCGGGGAAAATATTTATCACTGATTTTTTCCGTATTTTCCTCCGCTTTCTTTAATGTCGTTGGATTCTTATATTTCAATCTTACTTTCATTTCAGGAAATACAGAGTTTTAACACTAGAACTACCAAAACGGTCAAAATGACCAGTTTTTGTTAGAAATTTTATAGATATAGAAACAATGTACATTCAAAGATTTAAATAATTTTTCGCAAAATATATAAATTAAAAGCTCGGTTAATTGATCGTATTATAAAGCTCTTTTGTTTCTTTACTCTAGTATCTCCGATAGAAATTTTATGCTTTAGTCGCCGGTAGTTCTAGTGTTAAGAAAATGTTGACCAAGAAACCTTATTGTACCGATACAAACGTTTTTATATTTTGTTCAAGCTTTGAGACACTTTTTATCGTTTTTTAGCAAATTTTAACAAATTGTTGCATAAATTTATCGTTTATATTATATCTATAATTCATTCGATAAAGAACTAAAAAGTGAAAATGTCGAAAAGATAAAACTGAAAAGAAGAGATGGTATAAAAAGCAAAGACTTGAATCGTGCGAGCGAATTTTTTAAAGATCGTCGATCGTTTATCTGCTCGACTACCGACCAATGTTCGCGGCACTATTCGACGAACTTCACGTAGCTATGCAAATTCAGCAGCAGCGTCATTTGTTCGTTAATCTCGCTCGCAAACTGGCTACTACGCGCAAGCAGCCAGGCCAGGTGAATTCCTCGTTTGTAAGGAAAACAGCGCGCGCGCTGCGGCGTCGTGGCTATTTTAGGAGTTCTAACTAAACGAGGATGCGAAATGATTACTGTAATCGAGTTTGCGGCGAATTTATTCAGAGGCAGCGGATCTTTTCAGTGAAACTGCGAGACCTTTTTCTTCGTGGACAGGGCGTTTAACCGAGGGCGGTACGGGGTAATTTGTCTTTTATGATGAATAGCGGCGAAACGAGGTTCGTACGTTTATGAGGGGCTACCGGTTGAGACTGCAAATGCTGGCGAAATTAGCGTCATTTGTTCGGCGAAATTAATGTCGTTCATTCGCCGGGCACTCGTTTACATTCCGTTTTATCTTGGGATTAATAGGAATGTTCATTAGCGGTCTAATGTCTCTCTTTTTTCTCTGTTTCATTTTTCTTTCTCTCCGTACTTTCGGATAAGAAATACCGTGAAACCGCGTCCGCGCGGCGAATAAACGCAATTTAGCAATTCTCCCGTATCGAGCGGGAATTTTATAACGGCCACCCGGTGAAATTTAAAAGGAAGGATCGCACGATTTGCAGAGGAATTCACCACAGCGAGTCGCTAGTTAAGATTCGAAACAAGATAATTTTCATACCGAGAGCCGAGATCTCGTAGGAGTTACTTACTGACGTTCTCGCATATAGAGCAAACGATTTAAGACGATGTTAACAGATACTTTATATACGCGAAAGCAAAATCAAAGATCCTTTTATGTAAAGTCGAAGCGCCACAACCTTTCAGATATCTCCAGACGGTAGCAATTGCATTGATTAAGAACATTTGCGGCTTACGTGTTTACTTACTTAACTTGTTGACGCTATTCCGCAGAGTCGAGGAACAACTGTTTCCCCTTCTACGAGAGACGTCGACGTAAAATTATACGCTTCGATGGGTATTATTTGCAATACATCACGCGTGTGCCATTTTTTCCCTTTTTCTTTTTTTACCAGCACGGTAAATTACACTTCAGGATTGTGGTTTTTTACAAGGTTCACTCCTTTCGCTCGAGGGCACGGGGTCGCAAAGCCCGTAGGTACGTACTAACGCTAATAGGCCCCCCGGAGGAAGAAAGTATAGATCATACGTACAACCTGCAAATGAAATAGCAAATAACAACAAATTAAATTGCCGTGTAATTTTAGTATATTTTATACGAAATTTAGAAACATAAATTACGAAGAAACTATAGTAGAACTTCTTGAAAATGGCATTTACATATTTGAACTTTATACCATTTATTTGAACCAAATAGTCAATACTTGATTAATCTCTCTCAAGTTTGTTCGTCATATGTTACGCATACGTTTCTTCGTATGCATAATTCTATTTCTGTCATATTTTTTTAGGGAGGAGAAAGATATTAGTATAGTATTTACCTAATTTTTTATTAGCAAGGAAGTTTTATTACTAGTGTTTTTTTGTTTAGTATTTAGTTTTATTACTAGTGTTTTTTTGTTTAGTATTTAGTTTTATTACTAGTGTTTTTTTTTTAGTATTTAGTTTTATTACTAGTGTTTTTTTTTTTAGTATTTAGTTTTATTACTAGTGTTTTTTTTTAGTATTTTTCATTAGTAATTACTAGATTTGAGAAATTTTATGCGTCTATACGAAATTTTTAAGTGTAAAACAATATATGAAAATATATATATTCCATTTTGATCTATCAATAATAAATATTTATATTTTCAAGAATAAAATCCGCAGTCTTAATTAATTACAGAAATGAAACATCTTAAACCGCTAGATTCAATTTATTTAAATCAATCATCGTTAAATGAACACTTTCTGATTGAATTCACTCTGAACCCGAAATCTTATTTTACGAATAAAAAATCACTAGTGGAGAGAAGAAGACTCCTGTTATATCAGTAGACTCCTATTATACACGCTACAACTTTCAACCAACGTAGCTCCACCGTGCTAGAAGAGAATCAACGCAGCTGGCGCTTCTATCCCGCGATTGGAGGTTCGAAACTCCGGGACAAAAGCAGCGTCAGGACGTTCGAAGGACGGGTAGGTGCCAGGATCGAGGGTATAAATTCAGTTTGGCGTGCAGAGGCTGTGCAGCGCCCCGTTCTATCTCGCCACGAGACACCCTTTCTCCCCCGGTGGACCTCGGTGTGTAGCACCGAGGCTCGGCCGATAGCGTGGCATACCAGCCAGATACTGGCCGGTAGACTACAACGCTGCAACTATCAATAAGTTTGTATCTGACAAGGGAAGGAATCGAAAAGGGCCTTACATCAGCGAAGCCCATAAAACCACCCACGGCGAACAATATTTTAGTACGGTAGCGCAATGCGCGAAACCGGCTCCAACTTCACAGACTGCTACGCGATCGGCCAAGTGGCGAACCAAGTGGTTGCTTCGCCGAGCCGATCGAGCCCACGGAGCAGTGCCCCGGCCACCTTCCAATTATCAGATTGACTGGTTGCCCGAGTTATATACCACCGATAAATATGCATTTCCAAATATTTCCTTCGCTCGCGATGAACGATGCTGATGATCAGGTCTGTGAAAGTGGTTTGGCTCTGTGTACGGAGAATTTTCAATCCTGCTGCGAATACTCGGACGCTTGAAGAGGGAAAAGAAAATGGATTTACGATGTTCGGCGTGAAATTTTATCAGGTTTTACCAAGTTTTTTGCATTTTGTTTGAGCTTGTTTGAGATGTTTTCCTTATGTTTGAATGAGAAGAAGAAACAGAGAAAGATCCATCCGTAGAAAGACATGGATTTAAAAAAAATATATAACTCATTACTCGTTACTCATTACTATTGTTAAAGCTACATAAAGGTGCTATAATAACCAAATGCAATTTGAGCCACAACCTTCTTCGTTCATAATTAGCGACAAACTGTAAAGTGTACTTATGGCAAACAATTCGACTCGTTCCGAATATGATTTGGTATCTTCAAACTCTTGAAGATCTAGCCTCGAATCTTGAAAATCTCGATCAATCTTGAGTTTATTAACAACATATTTTTATATTAATGTAAAATTGCTTGAAATACCGAATACTCCTTATCTACCAAAACAATATACCACGAAATATAAAAATACTGAATACTCATTATCTACCAAGATGCGAGAGATTTTCAAGATTTCCAATAAATTTAAATACTCCGTGATTATTAATAATAATTGCATTAACCTTTAAAATTATATCAATTAGATGATTTAGCTGGTAAAAACACCCACTGACGTTTTTTCAAAGAGAACACGCACGTATCGCTCGATACGGTTTCCTTAAAGCGACACGAGTCAGCTGCTGACGCGACGCCAGATCTCGTCGCGATCTTTTTTGCGATTTTCTGCCAGGAGGCTCTTAGGCGTGTCGAGCCGATAGTAAGTCGGGACAAATCGCGCTGGTTATTGCGATATCCTTTGTCAAACTACCGTCCCGTGGGTTTTCGTTCGATCGCGTTAGAACGGGACACGTTCGGCTGTAACTTTGGCAGATAAGATCTGGACTGACTGTGTTACCGCGTGGACGGTTCGCGGAAACTCTTTCCTCAATCTCGACTATTTTAGTAGCTTTGCAGCGCGATTGATCGTAGAGTCGCTGCGACTCCAAGTGGGTGTTAATGGAATTCTATGCTTTTTCCCGCTGTTTCTCAGAGCGAGCGCATAACGGAGCAAAAGAAACGCTCGACGACCGACAATTTTTATCATCGTACGTTACGCAAACATTTCCAATGAATAAATCAACGCTTGTCAGCGTGTCGTTTCAGGTGGGTGTTTTGAGGAGATTATCGATATTTGCTATTTAAAGTTTCTTGTTGTTCGATAGAAAGACTGTTTGATCTCTTGAGAGTATAGTTTCCAAGATTGTCTTGAGTCTTCATTGAGTAGCAGTTAGTTTTTTCAGAGTGTTTCAGAGAAAGTAAGTTTCAGAGGCTGTAATTTTGGTAGAAGTCTATTAAATTTTAATTAGAAAAGAAGAATCAAACATTACTGTAAAATTATTACACGACGTTAGAAAATTCAGTGAATAAAGTAATTATCATAATTGTAATAATCATATTACAATGTTTCAATTATAATGATGTATTATATTATATAATATTATATACATATAATTATTATACCTATATACCTGCTACAATCATTTTCAATCATCTACAACATACAATAAACACATACCTCATAAAACAAATTGCAATAATAAAAAATTTCAAATCAAATTATGTAAAGGGATTTTTATCTGTGACTAGAGTAACTGTATAATAGTAATATTACAATGTATAATAAACATATCGTTAAAAGAATTAAAATTAATTGCAAGAATTAAAGTTGAAATTGGAAGAAATTAGAGCAATTAGAATTAAAGAGAATAAACAGCACTCAAAAGACTTTGTCTTTTAGCTCACACCACGGTCTATCCACGGTCTCTTCTCTTACTCCCTCCCCCCCCATAACCCTCTCTACCTTTAATTAACGAGCGCCGATTTTTCGAATCGCGGTCTTACACGAGAACGTAGCTCCGGTTGATTGCACGTACCAGCACATCGATCTCATCCAAAGTCGACAAATCACGGCAAGCATTGTGCAAGCATCGCGCTCCAACTACCGTCTAACTACCACAGATCGTATCCCTACAGCCGGGGCCTTCCCTACAGGAAGGGACAGAGAGAAAACAGCCTGGTCCGTTCGCGGAATGTTCTTAACGAGTGTTGTGCAGCGGATGATCTGAGGATCTGGCTGCCGGGTGTCCCCCTACCCGGGGGTAGACTACCGTCCCGCAATTCGATCGCAAGAATCACGAATGGATTAACGTGATTTAATTCGACAAATAGCGGTGGCCTTACAGAATCGTTAAGCCGGCCATTGGGTGTTGCGGCGACTCATCCTCAGCCCCGGCGAAGGCGAAAGCGAACGTTTCTCGATGACTGGCAGTCGGCACTGTCGCTTCCCCGTGGTCGTGTTCGCGGTTGATGAGCTTTCGGAAGGCTTGTTAGGCCGTATTGTGAAATCGGAATACCGAAACGAGCCGGATATTTCGGTTTCTCAAGGTTTCTCATTTTGTAAATCAGGGGTGTCCAACCGTGGCGCAATGCGTCATTATTATTATTATTATTATTATTTATTGGAGTAAGTTATTTTGTCTTTTTCTAATGTTCTTTTTACTATTTATAGACACGTTTCTGTTGTTGAAATAATTTTTAAGAAAGAGAAAGAGAAAAAACTGCACGACTTGTATCCCAGTACGATTCGTCTCACTGACAGGCCCAGAAGCAACTGTTCTGACTAGGAAATGAAGACGACATTTTTGCCATAAAATTTTATTGATACGCAAACATTTGAATCGATACAAAACAAATTACAGGCGCAATCGCTCAATATCAGACAACGCCTATTCGAGGTCTACCCCACGCCCCCTCGCGAATCACGTGACCCAAATCAACCAATCGCTAATTTTCGTTGCATTAGTGTTGCACCTGAAGAGGCCCGATTTTCTGGTAAACCCCGCTAAAATCACTTTCAGTGATAAAATTGGCACGTAGGATACAAAAGTTTGACCATATCTGTTATAAATGTTTGTAATAAATACTTTGATCTGTTATTTGTTGCCAGAAACGCAAAATAACAGTCGCTTTGAACATTCTTTAGAAGAAGATCATCGAGTAAAAATTATGAAAAGAAGTTGTTAAATTTATATGTAGTTGTCAATTTTTGACAAGAAAAATTATTAAAATTACGCAAGTACTTGAATCTAATTAATTTTAATTTACCTCGTTCTTATTTTAAGAATATATATTATTCAGTTACCAGACTTTACACTTTCGAACGTTTCGCATTTTGCTATTTTTCGAGAACAACGTGTTCGGTTTATTTGGCATTCGATGATTTAGTGCTAATTAATTTGCTCTCCATTTAACTCAGCTTGCTGCTCACTTTTAATTGTATTGTCTACAATTTCTGTTCTGTACGTCACTCTGTATCTTTGTGTCAAAGAAACACGTTTACTCCGTACAAACCGAAATAGTAAAATCAAAATAATACAAGCTCAAAAGAACCCAAGAGCTCAAGGAAAATTATTTGAATCTGTAAATCTAGAAAATTCCTGCAAATTAAAAATTGGCCATCACCAGCCCTCCATCGTCTGTTGAATATTCCAGATGCTGAAATTATCAGTTCGATGAGTAGCATTTTTCGCGGAAGGAACGCGCGTTGACGATCGAGGACGAAAGCTACGCGACCCAGTGGCAATAATCGAGGGATGCAAGAGGCCATTTCGGTTCAACGTCCAACGTAAGCGTCGAAGGGTCGAGAAACTCAGCCACCGACTAACTGGGCATGGTTCAGCCACCGAGGCAAGTTCAGGTTAGGTGATGCGAGATGAGGCGAGGGAAGGCGAGACACGACCGCTGTTCAGACTTCAAAGTATCCACGCTGGTCCCGTGTGCTCATATCCAGTGGTTCGATGACCTTACGATTTTCAAGGCCGGGCGAAACTCATCTGAATACGCGGAACAGATTTGAGCAGAAAAGGGAGAAAAAGGAATGAAAACGCCAGACGGACTCTGGCTGACCGAACACGATAACGATCTACTGGATTCTTTCTCTGAATGAGAGAGAACTCTGCTCGTGTTTGTTTCGATACTGAGAGAAAAAGTTCCAGTTTGTTAGCTTCAATTGGGGAGAGGATGCGTCAATCCATCTACAGTTAATTGTATGAGGTTATTGAATCTACTTCTGAATATTGGGTATCAACGAACAGGAATTAAATAGTTTTAGAATTAAGTCTTCATTATTTAGTGATACACGACTAAGTCTTAAATTTCATTGTATATAGTATACATTACGAAGATGATTATACACTTAAAATTTTGGAGTTACTTGTAATTTACCACTTAGAAAATTCCCTGCTACGGATTCCATAAATATGTATATGCTCGCAAGGCACTTTAACCATCTAACAAAATTTTGTTTATTCACAAAAGACAAAGATCGTTAATTGATTGTGGTGTATTTACACCAATTTAAAATCTGTGGACTAATTGTACCAAGTAAGGTATATTTTTATAATATAACATGTTGATAAAATATAGTAGTGAAATAATAAATTTCAAAATGTAAAAGATTTGAAGTGTCAGATTTTTGACTAGTGTTACACGTCGGATAATAGATCCTTAATTGGTAATTCATAAACTTCTGCGCAGTTTTTAGCAAATATCTGTAGATTAACATTGGATTCACAGTCGGTGAGAACTATCAACTTTTTCACTGGGAGCCAATGATGATGAAGAAAATCTCGCGTATGAGCTGCAGAATATGGTGTTAATTAGATACAATTAAACTGCGATGCTTGAGAACGGAGAAAATGTTGATAGAAACAAATGAAGGAAATATAAATATAAAGGGAATTGGATGCACGCTTTATTCACTGTCAGTTACGTCGTAATTAAAATGAATTAACGCTGATTAACATTCGAATAAAAATTGCTCTGCCAATTAACCTAATACTTTTATTATTCACACTACGTGTTAAGAGAGGCCGAGGCAACCTTTTAATTATTGCAATTTTCATTTGAATTAATTACTTGATAAAAATAATTGGCCCTTCCTTTTTGTAATATAAACTTTGAGAAAAAAAAATATACAAAGTAAACTGAAGAATATTTATCTCTGATGAAATAAAAATGCCCTAATTTACTTCATTACACACATAATTAACATTATTATTAATAATTATTTTCATTAATCATGGTTACGACGTAATTGTAATTGTAATGACGAAAAGTAAAAAAACGCATACGACATGAGTTGCTAAGTAAAAAGAACAAAAAGAGTAATATCCATAACCAGAAAAATAATCGCTCTAATTCCAACTCTATTTACCGACCGATCAATTCGAATCTTATCGATACTCGTTCATCAACGCAAAGAATAACCCGAGGAATGCCAGCCAATCTTTTGAGCGAATCTGAAATTCCATCCATAAATAAAGTGGACCGTGAGTCGTAGAATTAGTCAATATACGACCTACAATAGATTTCAATCCAGGAAGCAGTGGAGACACGGGGCAGATAAGTCACAGTGTGGCATAAAATGAGAAATCCGAATGAGCCGACAATAACCGTATCAATGATGTATCGGTGGTCAGTAGCGGGGGCTCGCTGGACCGTGAACGATCTTTACATTATTTTCCACGATCCCTGGCGAATTTATTAAGTCGTTTCGAATTCTGGTGACCGCATACCAGTTTAGGTTGCACCTAAATCGCGTCAATTCGCATTTAGGTAGACGAACGAGCAATTGGTCGAAGGGTGCAGCTCTATTTTTGACATGTAACACAAAGAATCTGGTGCAGATTTTTCGACAACAGGTTTCATAATAAACCTCTTGATCCATTTCGACAAACAATGATGATAAGCTAATTCAGGAATAATATTAGTTTTTATTATCGTATTTATTTAACAAAGCAACAATAAATCAAAATAAATTTATTTTGCGCTGTTTATTGTATACTTTGGCGCAGATTTAAAAAATTCGGCAAAAACTATATATTATTACATTATAATTATATTAATAATTATACATCATTGCATATTATATCGTAATATTTTTCAATTGAAAAAAAATTCTCTTTCTGATGTTAGCCCAAAGCAATAATTTTATAAAATTATTCAGACTGTTGTTCTTCACATGCTTCCATATAATATATTTCTTCATTTCATACTATTTTATTATTTTATACATTATTGTGCACTGTTATTACTTTACTGTTTCATTTCATTATAGTATCTTCTTCCTTGGTTTTGCACCATTTAAATTTCTTGTTTCACATTTTAAAGTATCTATTTATTATGAAAATATACTCTCTCTAGTTTCAAATTAGTTTCAAACATCACATTATACTTATTTCGTTCTTTGTCAATTCAGAAGATTTATATTCTAATTCTTTGTACTTGGACTGACGTTAATTTGATGGAAAGATACAATTTAGGATTTATATTCTAATTGTTCGTACTTGGACTGACAAAAGTATAAAATTCCTAGTTAGACTGATATTAGTAGATTTTGTTAGAAAAGAAATCCGAAGAAAAGCAATTTCACATGACAAAATGACAATCTGAAGAAACGGCAGTCTACGCGGCGTGTAAAAGCAAAATTACGTTACTTTCGTTGGCTTCGAACCTCCGAAATGTCACCGAGCAGTGCCATCGAACGCGGTGGCTCGAGTAAGACGTCGCGGACGAACATCCGTCGAGCAGATTTACACGCGTGTAAACGCGCGAAACTTTCGCCGGAAGAGGATTGTCCCCGACAGATGAAAAAGGAAAAGCGGACGAAAAAGAAACGAGAGGAAGAGGTACAGTCGCGCAGGCCGTGGCGGCTGTCGATAAATTACGCGGTCACAGGTTATCGTAGGGCCAGATTATGCGGATGAACAGCGCCGATAACGAGTCCTTGGCCGGACCGAGGCGTTTTTCCCCCTCGTCGAACGCCAGTCGCACGGAACATCGCGCGAGGGCTTCGAATGCCTTTCGACGATTATTATCGCGGCCCGCGTCATGTATCACGTCATAGTACTTACACGCTGATAGCGGCTCGGCCGCGTTCGCTCGCCAGAGGATGCTACCTCCCGATACACACCGAGGAGAGGACACCCGTCCTTGTACACCTTCCTCTGCGATCTCGCGGTGTCCGCGACAGCGGAACAGCAGAGACGCCTATCATATCGACGAGCGAATAAAAGCAAAACGAAAAGTCTGAGGTCGGTTCGTTGTTCGATGCTACACAATGCCGTGGGATGAGAAGCCTGTTCTTTTTTTTTTCTTTTTTTTTCTTTCTTTGGACAAAATTCCATCCAGCTTTTGTCATCTTTGCGGTAGTTTTTTAGGGCATTTTATATTGCGTTCGATCCTTCCTCAAGCGAAATGGATAGAGCACAACACATTCCGTGTTGTAAAACTACATAGTTGCACAGAAAACAGTGTGATGGAATAAATATTTGTATCGTCCGAGTTTATCGAGTATATTGTGTTGAAAATTATATTTGTGATTCATTAGTAATAATTTCGTATTTGTATACATCTACACTACAACTATCTATCTATCTATATATATATATATATATATATATATAGATAGATAGATAGATAGATAGTGTAGTGTAGATATATACAAATACGAAATTATTACTAATGAATCATATACATATATATACACAGATAATTTTTTATACAATATACGTTTACATAATCTGTAATATCATATAATAAGTGCAGGATGGTTACAATTATAATTTCTTCTTGAAATAATTTTCAAAACTCAATAAAAAAAAAATAAAAAATAAAAAGATATATTCCCAAAAAAGAGAAATTAAACTCGTTACAATCCCAAATTAGTATGTTCTACTATGTTGCATTGTATATTATATGTTATATACGTATATTTGTTTACTTCTAATATTTACTATATTTGCTTGCTTAAACTTTTCGAATCCGGAATACACGTCCGAGAATAGTTCAGATATATCGAACAATGACATTTTGCGACCACACTGAGAGGGGCGATGTCGAGAGAAAGCTTCATAAATCTACGGGAGAATCGAACCAGCCGGTGCGCGATGTGTCGTGTGGCCCTCTCCTCGCTGTGGGAGGACCACACGACCACCAGGCTGGATGCCATCGAGGAAAGTGAGAGTCCGTGTCGAGGAACCGTGTCCTCCCTTCGATGGAACAGCTCGCCAGCAGCTGGCTGCTACGGCTGCTACATCGAAACCCGAATCGTGAACCCGGTGAAAGGATCATCGGATTTTGTTTACGGAAATCTAAATGGTGATCGCGCGTTCCCACGATGCGTGATAGGAAAAATGCACGGTGGTTGGTAAAAGCTGTTGTGACACATGAATGTGAACTTTGATCATCCGAAACGTTGTTTCTCGAATATCTTCGTATTTAAACGTTGCATTGCCAAAACGGAATGTCTACGAGTAACTGAAAAATCCATTAGTTGACATTGGAGCCATTGGGGCCATGCTGCCAATATAATATGGTACTTAGGTATTCAGATGATATGATCCTGCTACGAGAGTGATAAGCAAGAATGAATCCGACGAAACAGCGAAATGGATGATCATTATTCTTCATTGACGTTAGCGGTTAACGAGGCCAAGAGACAGAGAGTGATTTCACTGTGCTATTCGTTGAGATGGTGTTTGAAAAGTTTTAATACTAGGTTTAATAAGAGGCTTTATGAAAAAGTTTTGATGATTTTATGTAATTGGGTTTTAATAGTGTTTGTATTTTACGTATTACCAATACACTGTATGATTTTTGAAAATTTCTATCTTATTAATATCGATGATGACAATAGCTCTTTCTTACATTTTTCTCTGATTTTTTTCTTGTTCTTTGGACGTGTGTAGATAATGTGGTAATTTGTTTTAATGGACATTAATGACAGAAGTTGAGAAATTTAAAAAATTTAGAAATCTGGGTGAGAAATATAAAAAATATCATTTTAATTGTTATTACATGGTAAACAATTTTGTCATCCAAAATTAATTTACTCGGAATATTTTATGTCATTTCCAACGACAAATTCGTGAAAAAGAAGAGTTAGCGATAAAAAGGAAAGAAAAAAATGTTATAAATTTTCCACGTACAAAAAAAGAAGAGAAAATTGAACCGATGAATTTTCCATTTGAATTTCCTTGCAAGGTCGCGAGCGGGAACATTCTACAAATAAATTCCATAATCTTACGCAAGATCGAAAGTAAAAAAAAGAAAAAAACAAGCTAACAATTTCACATGCTAAGAATCTCGTAACTGTATTTTGCAAAATGTTCCGGTAAGTTAATCTTTCGTTACAAGGCCGTTAACTTTTCATGCACGGCCTTCTTCCGTCGTGTTTGCACAATGTACAATTAATTACGGTTCTCACGTTTGTTTTCGTTCGAATATCAAGCGCACCGCGATGTAAAAAAGTGCATTTATTACACCCTGTATATACTACGCACGATCGAGTTCAATCGCAGAAATACAGCCACGTAACGACAAACGATTGCGATCATTAGCCTTTAACCTCGCGATAGTTCTGACGACATCTGTAATTTCATAATGCGAATTGACTCGATCGCGTTTTCCAGAGTATTTTTTAGAGATAAAGTAAAATTTATGAGAGTATTTTTCAATTAGAGATAAAATGATTGATTAATTTTTTGGAATTATTCATTGGAATTGTTGCTCAAATTTATCAATTCATTAGAATTATTCCTCAAATTTTTAATTTATTAATTCTTTAGCATTATCCTTTACTAAAATAATTTATAAATTTTCTAAAAATTATTCCCAAAAATGAATTTGTCAAATCTTCGCTTCCTTAAAATTGTTCCTTGAAATAACTTATTAATTCTTTGAAACAATCTATCGATTCTTCACAGTTATAGTTTGGAATAATTTATTGGTTTCCTGAAGCCAATTCTTAAAAATAATTTCAACAACAAACACCGAAGAAACACTAGTTTCTAACTAGATCTTCATGCACCTACGATAATTTTACTCGAGAAATATCAAAACCAATAGTTTATTTCAAATTAAATTGGGTACCATAATTAATTCATTAATTCATTAATTCGCGTTAATTCACGTACATAAATTCTTATATTTCATCACAACCTATGTGCATCCAGCTCTCGAGACGAAACTATATATGTAAGTGATCCTCTAATACCATACGCGGAAACAGTTCACCACGTTTTCATAACCAGAAAGAAACCAGAGTTTCCCTACAAGGCGGCAGTCTGCTAGTTTCGTCGTTAAACAAAAGTGAAACTCTCGCGCGGCGCATCGTTCCCAGCGATAGCATGCCCAATCAACCACTAGATAACACATCTGCACCTTCGAACAGATGTGTCGACGATCTCTTACGCAAGGAATTTTCACTCGTTCGTTTTTTCCCATTTACGCAGACACTCCGCGTTTCGATTATGCGCATTGAGCTGTTGTACGTGCACACATGTACATACAGTGAAACGAGAAAGAAAAATTGATAGTCACACACGCATAGACAACAACAACTTCTATTATAAAAATTTGACAAAACAAATTACAAATTGGTTTTGACCATTTTGGTAGTTTTAGTGTTGAATGTGCTATCGGCGATCGACCATCAGAGACGTTAAAGTAAAAAAAAATAAAAAAAAATTTACAATACACTGAAATGCACAAACTTTTATTTATATATTTTACGAAAAATCTGTAAAAATACACTGTTTCGCATCCAACAAAAATTACAAATTGGTCGTTTTGACCATTTTGGTAGTTTTAGTGTTAAATGTACTATCGACGATTAAACCGTAAAATTTCCATCAGAGGTGTTAAAGTAAAAAATAATAAAGAAAACTTTACAATACACTGAAATACACAAACTTTTATTTATATATTTTACGAAAAATCATATAGATCAAATCTCTAAAAGTACACTGCTTTTTATATCCGACAAAAATTCCAAATTGGTGGTTTTGACCATTTTGATAGTTTTAGTGTTAAATGTACTATCGACGGTTAAACCGTAAAATTTCCATCAGAGACTTTAAAATAAAAAAAATAAAAAAAACTTTACAATACACTGAAATACACAAACTTTTATTTATATATTTTACGAAAAATCATATAGATCAACTCTTCAAAAATACACTGTTTCACATCCAACAAAAATTACAAATTGGTCGTTTTGACCATTTTGGCCTTACAAAATTACAAATTGATCATTTTGATCATTTTAGTGTTAAACGTATATCTCAATACACAATACGTAACATACCATATATTGACTAATTGAAGCAAATACAGTGAACATCTCATAACTCAAAAACCACGTTCATATGGTTTTTAACGTAACGAACTCACCATCTGTCTCAAGAAGCACTCAAGAACCATGCGATATAGTTTAAAAAAATGTTGACGCTTCAAAAATTTTAGGCAACAAATTTTGCAAATAGGCACGTCCCGTTTCACTGTACGGTGCGACACACCGGCATTCGTTCGTTCGTCTTATCTTTGCGCAATCAGCTGAAAACGAACGAGCCACGCTTGGGAACAAGAAAGTTCCATTTCCTATTTCGCCTGGCGCGAAGGGGACCCCGACGCTGCCTGTTGCTCCGCTGTTCCCTGTTGTTCCGCGATTTGCATCGGACTACAATGCGCCGCATGCGGCTCTCGTTTTGTATGCGGCTTTGTCGCGCGTACGCGTACGCGACCTGTCCGCGTTCACACGACGCCGATTCCCATATCAGATATTCATCTTTCCCCTACGCGACTTACTCCCCTTCCGAATTCGAAGGATCACGGTACGTTGTGGATGGAATCGCGGGTGGTGAGTTTCGAGGGTGAGTATTTTCTTGGAATCAATAATCTGTTATTTATCGCTGACAGAGTTTCGATGCGAATTTTTAATTTATTTATGGGAAATGTGCAAACGTGCAAAAATATATAAAATATCCAAAAGAAAAAGAGAGCATTAGTTATTAGAAAGACCGATTTTCTACTTAGGTTTTCTTTTTTCTTTGATAATGTAAAAACGTGTGAAACGCAGTCTAATTATTAACCTACTTATTATTAGATTGTATAACGAGTCCGTTCGACATCACGTTTCCGAGGAATGTAAAAATATATATCTAGATTTTTAAAAGTATAAAAACTTGAAACTAATGACGTTATTGAACATTTATTTTATAAGAGTATATGGAACAAATTTTATATTTGCCACTCTTGATAAATACGAATAAATTTATTGCGCAATCTATACGATACATATTTGTAGTATAATTATAGATATTGTGTAACACTATTATTTAGATTACTATTTTGCACTATTTAACATTTTACACTACTGAGATCTATTCTCTCATAATTACAGTATCATTATATGCGATTAATTGTTACATTAGGCTATCGTTTATTCTTCTGATAAGTCATCCAATCAACTATTGACTGATAAAGTACCTATTACTGAACTTACTATACGTTAATTTCTATACGTCTATACACTAATTCTATGAAACTATCGATTAACAGAGACATATACCTACTTTAGAAAGTAAATTAGGATAAAAGGGACGTAACTCACTTATTCGCTGACTCACGCAATTAGACAGTTAGTTCAACGATCATCTCTACAGCTTCAAGTGAGACACGTTCCTGTGGTTCGCGCGCAATTGCAAGATTTAGCGTCGCCGAAGCGACTTCCGGTAGAAGGTCGTACGGGAGCCGCAGGTTTAAACCGCGAAGCGCAGAGCGCGAGATGCGTAACGCGTGCTAGCCGGGACACATTGGGATCATGATGTTGCGTGACAGTGACATACCGTCGAGAATGTCTCGTGTACGTGCGGTTAGGCGCGTATCGCGGAGAGAAGCTGATTTATAACGATCTTGATAGAAATAAAAGTCGCCTGTGGAGTCGCGAGCATTACACGCCGGGGATAGCACGCGTTCATAACGCTTGGCGACAATGACATATCCTCGAGAATGCCGGCAACACGCGAGAGGGATTCTAACTCTCTCCCTCTCTCTCTCTCTCTCTCTCTCTCTCTCTCTCTTTCTCTTTAGATGGATACGGTTTGCAAAAGTTTCGACCGCGCGGGATAAACCGCGCGTACGATCGTTTGTACACGCTTACAATGTTGCTCGTAAGTATCCGGACGCTTTGCTTCATTTGTATCGGGGTCGTGTAACGTATGAAAACGTTCGTTCCCTTTGCTTAATCCTCTACAAGCTGTACTAGAATTTTGCTTTTCACTTTTTATTCCTTTTCCCTTCTTTTGACAAACCTCGCCCCGATGCGTTTCGCGCTGCAGGATCATCATTGTTACTGATCACGGGGATCGAATGAAATTTTCGCTGAAACGTGTAGAATTTTTGATTAATCGTAGCACGGGACGGTATAATAATTGTAATTCTTCTTGTTCGCTGAAACTTTATTTTCTTTTCTTTTTTTTTTCTTTGCAAGAGATCTTTACTTACTTCTTTAGAAGTGGTGAAAAATTTTAGTTGGACAAGCGCATTCATTTCGCCTTGAAAAAGTCAAAAAGAAGATTTTTTTATCCCTGGCTACATTCTCGAAATCTTAAAAACGTAACAGGGGAATATTTCCTCTATAGAAAATACCTTCCGAACGAATTTCGCGTCACCCGGGCTACTTATTCACTTTTGATCCTCACTGTACACGAGCGAGCCAAAGTTGTTTGGACAGGATCGGGTGGTCGGGGCGTTTTTTGCAATCGTAACAATGTTGCAACTTGAATTTGTATGAACTCGTCTCTCACGCGCGAGAGAGAACTCGTTCTCGAGAGGCGTTTCGATTAACGATAACGCAGGTTCTACGATATTGAGTTTAGCGTAAACGATGCGTTCGTTCTAGATTCGTTCGAGCGTTAGTGACTCAATTACGAGGTAAAGTGGCTCCGTTAATTAACGAAAGACGTGGAAGAATACCCAAGATAATGCGTTCGAATGTTGCGTTAATTCGAAGAAATTTGCTGTTGTCTCGAATAAGTGGAGAATCCGACGCGACGTGGAAACTTAATTATGAAACGCGTGTTTCAGCCAAATTTGTTGCTTACGATTTTTATTTATTTACTTGATTGTTTGGTTATTTGCACAATAACGTTATAATAGTATTATAATATTAATATAATATTATATTAATTACATTACATTAATTATAATATTATAATATTATATTAATAGTATTATTAATTATAATATTATATTAATAGTATTAATATAATATTCATTTACATGGATTAACACTATTTAATTACATAATCAAAATCACAATTTCTCGAGCAGAAATTCAAGTTTAGATCCATTTCAAAAATACAATTCAAATATTGGGTTGGCAACTAAGTGATTGCGGATTTTAAATAAGAAGGAAAATTTAAAATTTTTGCTTAAAAATATATCTTTATTCAATTGGGTATTGTCCGTTTTTGTCGATGACCTTTTGCCATCTTTCAGGCAGTGTCATAATTCCATGTTCATAAAACTTCTGATTTTTGCCAGCAAAAAACTGAATTAGATGTGATTTTACATCATCAGCGTCATTAAAAATTTTATCATTTAAGGAGTTCTGCATGAAACGAAATAAATGGTAATCTGAAGGCGCAAGGTCAGGGCTATATGGTGGATGTGACAACACATCCCAACCTAGTTCCAATAATTTTTGGCGAGTGACTAAATATATGTGGGGCTTTGCATTATCATGCTGGAAAACAACACCCTTACGATTTGCCAATTCTGGCCGCTTTTCTTGAACCGCATCGCTCAGTTTGGCGAGTTGTTGAACGTACACGTTTGAATTAATCGTTTGATTTCTTGGTAAAAGTTCAAAGCGCAGAATTCCTTTATAATCCCACCAAACTGACAGCATAATTCTTTCTTGGTGAATCTCAGCTTTTGGTGTCGTCTGGACTGGTTCATCCACGATCTTTTCCGATCAACGTTGTTATAAGCTATCCACTTATTAGTCGCCAGTTATCAGTCGTTTCAGAAATGGATCAATTTCGTTGCGTTTCAGAAGCGAATCGCAGATGTTAATGCGTTACGTCAAATGAATTTCCTTTAGCTGATCAGGGATTCATAAATCGAGTTTCTTGACATAGCCAAGCTGTTTTAATTTTTTTTTGAATGCATGTATGCGATACATTGAGCTTCTCTGCAATCTCACGTGTTGTGCTATGACGATCTGAATCGATAATGGCCTTGATATGGATCTCATCAACTTCAACTGGACGGCCAGATCGTTGCGCATTTTTCAGTGAAAAATCACTAGAACGAAATTTGGCAAACCAATTTTGACACTGCCTTTTTTCAAGGCTTCATTCCCATATACGGCACAAAACTTCTTGTGTGCTTGCGATGCGTTCTTGCCTTTTCGGAAATAATACAATAAAATATGTCTGAAATGCGCGTCTTGTTCTTCCAATTTGTTAAATTGGGATAAAAACGAAAATAAATAACTAATCGATACAATCTTTTTACTAAATTAAAGGCTGAAGTCCAAACAACAAGAAAACAATATAGGTTAGGTACTTTGAACACGTTGACAAAACAAAAGAATGTGCTAAGGCCATCTATTGACGAAATCCGCAATCACTTAGTTGCCAACCCAATATTATGTCATTCAAAGTAAATGAATCGAATAAATGAAAACAAAAATAATATCTCTTTAAAACCCAAGATCAATGTTTCAAAGAATTTCACAGATTTAGAAAAAAAGTTCGTGGAATTAGATATTTAAACGTTCCATTAATCGAGTCTGAATGTAATAAAGTGGATAATTTTGTCCATTATTTAAAACAACAATGAGGAGGAGGAAAATTACGTATCCTCGCTGTTTCTCCGTGATTAAATGTATTAAAATGAACGCAGAAAATAGACTCTGCATAAACACATGGCGCAGAATTTTTAGTACAATAATAAAATTTTCAAACGAACAAAAAATGTCAAATACCAGTTTGAATATCGTGTTCCTTCTTTGCTGTCGCGTTTCACTTCTGTACATCGCACCATCACGATCAGTTACGTAGACGTACCGCAATTTTTCAACCTTTCTCTTTCACTTGTCTGTTTCTGGACGTCGTTATTATTCCAACTGTATTCTAGAGAATGATAAATGACAAGACACAGAAGCAGCCGTGTCATTCTTCTATTCTCTGTGACTCGTTCCGCGATTATCCGTCGTGAAAAATTGGGCCAACTGTTCCTTTGAATGTACTGACACGATGTCCAGCAAGTTGGACAACTTGGACGAACATGTGTTCAACCACGCTCAGAGAAAGATATGACGATACACGTGGTTTCGAGTTTCGATTCTGTGCGAATATTTTACAGCGATACTCGAGCAAAAGATCTTAGAACGCACGCAATAATTTTTAATCGTTGCGCGATTCTTTCCAATCAATTTGTATATAATTCTACTCTTTTTCGCTTGATAAATATTTTCTCGTCGTTGTGTCTTTTATAATTTTACGAAAAAGATTGACACGTTATTGCTTGGCCCTTAATAGGATAAATTTTTAATTTATTACATTTAACCTTGTGTTCCACTTCTGTTAATTTCGACTAACCGTACTCTAGAAGAAGGCTTATGGACACTATTATTATCTTTTTTATTGTATTTCTTTCTTTTTTTTTTTGCTTTTATTGAGTTAGTTAAAGTTTAAAGTAGTGGTTTTCAATTTTTTGTTTGACTATACCCTACTTAACCTTTTTAAAATCCTAATGTCCCATCCTATATAACGTATAAATTTGTATTATTCAAACAGTGAATTTTTGACGTGGAGGAAGCTTAAAAGGCTAATCAACTTGGTTTAAACAAGCTTCCAAAGAACACGACATCCACAAAAGAGAAAAAAATTAGATAGTTAAATTTTCATTTAAAGAAATGCGAAACATTCGCTGTACAGCAACTCATTCTCAAATTGTCCTGTGGACACGGGTTTAAAAGTTTTAAGGTTAATTTAAAGTTCTCTGTTGAATCAGTTTCAATTATATGTGCTATTTAAATACATATGAAAATATATAACATGAATATATTCACTTTCTGAATTGAATTTTTCAAACTGTAGCTTACGAATTAATCAATTATTCTTAAAACCTCGTAAAATTATAGAAGACACTATAATGAGAAATCCTTGAAATTTTACCTCGCTGAGTAATCTGAAGTTTTTACATATAAAAATATGTCATTGATCGAATCTTTCATTCATGATGTAAGTATTACAGCGCGTTTCAGTCGAGCGTTTCCAGTCGAGTCAACTGGTTTGTACATGTTTCTCATACGCCCGCACCTCGTTCTAGAGAAATCCAACGGTAGTTACGCGTTTTTTGGTCATTGAACTGCTCCTTTTCTTTTTTCTTTTTTTTTTTTTGCGTGCGTGTTATTTCATTCGACTACAAATTGGTTAATACGCGTCTTCATCTTGTAGAGCAAGAGAAAGTAAGGTCACTGTGTCAGGATAGCACGACGGCGTTATCGTTGAATGTTAAATTCTCTCAGGTTTTGCAATTCTTTTTTTTTCAATTTAATCAATTTTCAGACCACGTTATCAAATTTGGTCAATTTGCGTCATCAAATTCTATTTTTTAATTTATAACACGTGAAACGTAAATTACAAAATATCTTTTGGAATATAGGAAAAAGTAATTGTCATCGCTATTGTATTATCATCGAAGAAAAGCACAGTAACAAATTGTTAATTACTACATATTGCGTAATACAATTTTTATATTAAATACTTATTTAAAAGTAACTGTTTGTCAGAAAATCCACCCTCTACAATATTAATATTTTATATAATAACCACTATGTGTCTATAATTCCGTGAATTGATTTATTGTAAAACCCCTCCCTTCCCCTGCCTGTAAAACGAGAAACAAATATCTCGAAGCGCTCGAGAAACTTCCTACTCGTCCTAATAAATTCGCATCTTCGCTTTTACGCGCGACAGGGAACCTGGATAATCTCGACGAGCTTATAATCTCGTCGCACGCAAACGCGGACGCGTGTCTACTTTCGTTTTCCTTTCTTTCCTTTTCGCT
This sequence comes from Melipona bicolor, assembly GCA_030673865.1. Lineage (NCBI taxonomy): Eukaryota > Metazoa > Arthropoda > Insecta > Hymenoptera > Apidae > Melipona > Melipona bicolor. The sequence continues at coordinate 471,461 of JAHYIQ010000007.1, read as the reverse complement.
AGATCTATCTAAGGAGGAAATGACCGTGGTGGTCATCGATCAATCGACGCATATGACTGATTAATTCGTCCAAGCTGTCCCTCGTCTGTTATTAACACGAGACCGTCCTCGAACTCTAACAATAAGACTAAAACTCGGTTGGCTCGCGCTGCTAAACATGCCACTATTCCCGGGGAAAACGTCAAACTAACGACTCAATAAAATTATCCGACGCGCGACTGGAGAAGACGTTCCTCGCGTTGTCACGTGTTTTAATTGCCGGCTCACGGCTGATCTGTCGATGCAAGCTGAGCCTGCAACATGCACGCGTTCTCATTGAATTTTTTTTTTTTTTTTTTTTTTTTTTTTGAGAAAGTCGACGGGTTTGTTTGTTATCTGTTTGTTTCTGTTGCTTAATGACGAGACTTGTTTTTACTCAAATCGGTGAAACTATAATGATGGATGAAATTATAAGTAGACTATAAATTTTTATGCATTTGTGGAACGATGCAAAAATATATAGAATTCATAGAATGTGTGTGATACGCGAAAATGTATAAAATATGTAAAATATTACACTGTAATAAATATAATATTGCACGATTTATAATATTTTGTTGCAACATAATTTATAGTTTACAGTTTTTAATAATTTTTACTTTCAGGTTATAGTAACTTTTGTAGTTTAACTTGTAATATTCAATTCATAATACTTAATATCATATTTAATTTGTTTACTATTTCTATTTGACAAATCTCCATTTAGGTTCCATTTTTTGACATGCATAGAAATGCGCAGTCTACTTACATATTTGTAAATTTCTTTTTAATCGAGCATAATGTAACTCTATGTTCTTTTTAAATAAACAAGGTATCTAACTCTGTATAATAGAAATAAAAATTGATTTGAGGTCTTTCTTTAAATAAACTTGCCAGTTGGTTTGTTACCTTTGAGTAGGAAATTGTTTCTTGGATCATCGCTTGTAGAACCAATTCCAACCTAATCCTGAAAGTAATAAAATAAAAGCCGACACGAAATGTTGAAGATGCAAATTATGTTAGTTCAACGTGGACAAAATACTTGCTGGAATACTATTTTGAAATGCTTCAAACACGCAAATGGCAAAGAGGAAGTTCCTTCGTTGTTGCTTCAGCGAAGACGAAGCTTCAAAGTGGACACGAGGACTCAAAGTGGCGATTCGCCCACGTTTCATAATCGGTAACATGACTCGCGAGCCGTTTCCGATCCCACGATCAACCAACGACAGAGAAACACCATCAGGGAACAAATGAAAACCGGGTATCGCCACTTTGATTCTACGCGAGATGATCGACAAACATCTCAAGTCCAGTTAGAATTCATGAGAATCGCCGTAAGAGAACAGAAAGACATCGGTGAAATTACGATCTGCTATCATTGTCAAGAAACGATCGGATAGGAACATTGGCAAAGTGAAGTTAGAGTGACATTCGTGTAAAGGATTTTAATACATGGAATAATTCTTCTACTAGATTTGTTACTTTTAATCCTTCAATTGTCGGCGACGCTGAAATCACGTTCTATTTTCTATTAACATCAACTAACCGTGTTATTATTTTTTCGAGGAATGTTACTCCTCCTCTGTCGAATAAATTTCTCGAACTGTAAGTTGCAAGTTGATTCATTAATGACAATTAATTTCAATGGTAATTTTCATCAAAGGTTGGCAAATTTCTATTAAAAATTTACAAAATCTGATCTTTGCTGTCGGCAGTTGTGAATCTATAAGTGAATACTGATTATAATTCGTTTCTTGATGATTGCCCAATCTTTAAAAATCACGTGACGCCGCAATAATGTTATCGGCAATCGGTATTGAGAATCACGTGACACTGTAACACTGTACCTCTAATCTTCAGAAAATGATAACTAGACTGCGGATTTTTATGAAAAATGTTTACAATATTACGCAATATCTAAAATATCCAAAATATACATAAAATATATAAAACATATCCAAACGAGATATATTCACTTAGCTTTCGCATTCGCAAAAGAATCCGCGTTAAGATTCCTCGCAAATTTCGCAAAACTGGAGAATCTGGAACGAAACGAAACAAAGAAACGACGACGAAAGAAAGAAAGAGAGAAAAGAAGAAAAGAAGAAGATACTCTCAAGTCCAGTTAGAATTCGTGAGAGTCTAGGCCGCGATAGAGCAGAAAGATACGAAGGTGAAATTACGACTTTGGAGAGCGTTGGTGAGCGCTCGTCTCGTGTTGCCGGGAAATTTAATTCGCGGCCGATGGATCGACGCGACACGACGCGAGGATCGGAGGGCAGGAGGTGGATATACGTACGTGGAGGAAGAGACGACGGCCGGGATCCACCATGCGCGCCAGACTATAAATCGCGCGATCGCGTAATATGAGCGCGAGTATTCGGTTTCGCGCATAATTCTAACTAGCGGCGCTAAATTGTCGCTGTAAGCGATATCGTGTCCGGCGTAAACTGCTTCATTCACGAAAGCAACACTTCATCCCGCGATCGGAACACCCGCTCGGGGTCTTCTTTCTTCTTGCCTTCTTCGCCCGTGCAGCAGAGGGCACGGTGGCTAGAATGGGCGGGTTGTTGAACGTTGGCAAATATTTGCAGAAGCGACGGTAATGGCCGGGGATAAGCTGTTGCCGAGTTATCGCCAGTTGTTGATGAGCGTGGATTCCCCTCCCCCCTCCCCGCGAGAGAGGGGAATTGATGTCGAACGTAGGGAGCGTCGAAGCCTAATATTCCGCGTAATCGTCTTTGGTTGTTATTTTGCATGTTATCCCAAAGTTATCTTGCATGAAATTGAAGAATTTTATTATTGAGCAAAATTTAATCTTAATAATTATAATATATGTTTTTTTCGTATTAATGGTATCGTAAGTGCGTCGATTTGTTCGTCGATTTCATAAAAGTATTAAGTAAATATTAAATAAGCTGCTCGGAAAGAATTGCAAATGAAATACTGCATTTCTTAACAGTTTAATTATTACATGTATAGACGTATTGCATGATATATTATTGTTTATTATGATCATTTAGTATTTATTGTGAAAGATGTATATATTTTTAATAAAATTCGATGTTAATCCTTAACTGATATCATTGGACACTGAAAGCCATAAGAATTGAAGTTTAGACTAAGTTAAACTAGAATTAACTCGAAAATACAAAATAAAATTAAATATTTTATATATTTGTAAGATAATACAAATTACTGCAGCCAACTGTGTTCCTTCAAATTTTACTAAACACGTAAGATGTTGAAAATTAAAAGTGATCCTAATTCAATAGCTACAGACTATACCTTCTCGAGGATGAGGTCGTATTATGGACAATCGTTAAAAAAATTTATGACACTTTTTAATTTAATTTTCAACCAGCATCGTTGATTCGTAGACAATCGGGATAGTAAACGCAATTCAGTTGTTTTTCACACGAAACAAGAAACGAAAACGTAACGAGCAGAGTAACGTCGAGGTTCAATCGCCACCAACTATCTCAATTCGTTTCATGGCTTTTTTCCTCCTGCGTAACGGCAAAATCACGAGTGAGACCAACGCGGATCGTGAGGCAGTAACGATTTTGATTATAACTAATTTTAATCGCGATCAGTAGCAAAAAAAGAACTAAACTACACTTCCGTGCCTGGAGGTACTTTAAACGTAATGAAAATTATGTGGCAATTTTCTCATTTTACAAATCTCGAGCTTTTCTTGTTGGGGAGAATTTTTTTTTCATCGGAGAACCTCGTAGAGAACCGCTTTAAAAAACGAATTCACGTTCTTCACAAAATTCGTTAATCTGTTATCAATTATTAATCGTTCACTATCTCAATTGATTTCAGCTCAATTTTCTTGAACTGAATTGAACTTGTTGCTCATACGTATCACGTCTAACGTCGAAATATATATATTGTATTTTATATTATTATTAAACCCTATCTAACAATATCTTAGTAATAACAATATTCTATCACTCTAACAAAGTTACCAGTACAAAGACTCTCTTTGTGAACTTGCATTTAACTCGCTGTAACTTACATTTAACTTGCTGTTGCCACCAAGTAACAATACATCGTCAAACAAAGACATATATCATCGGATAATAACGCTAAATACCGAGATCAAATATCGCCGCTGTCCACCAGCAACAAGTAGTTTCCGGTTTGGCCTACCCCCATAAGTCCTTCGTGTAACGTGCACTATCATTCACACTGTTTATCGCACTGTCGCATCTAAAAATGAGAAAATATCAGCTGGATGCAGGGAGCTACGATATCGTCACTTCGACGGCGAGCTTTGTTTCTTTGTAACTTTAATAGCCTTCGTTTAAACGTAACTCCCTAAGGCAATGATTATTCTCTCTGTACTACATACATGTAATTCAGAGTTTCGAGTATAGTTATTGCTCGTATAATTGTCATGTTACAGATACGTACAATATAATCTATCAATGATCAAAAATTTGAGATTAACGTACGCGTATTTGTTACTATGTGTGATACCGATGTTACTATATAATTTTGGAAATTAGTTATAAAGATTGTGCACCTTCTTCATTCTAAAAGATCGTCTGCAATGAATATTTAATATATTTTGTGTTTTCCCTGATAAATAGCAATAACGACAACATTTATTAACAAATGGATAAATTTTAGAAATATAATAACAGATACAAGAATTAGAAAAAGTATAAAGAGAAAACTGCACGACTTGTACCCCAGTACGATTCGTCTCACTGAAAGGCCCAGAAGCAACTGTTCTGACTAGGAAATAAAGACGACTTTTTTGCCATAAAATTTTATCGATATGCAAACATTTGAATCGATACGAAACAAATTATAGGTGCGATCGCTCAGTACCAGATAACGACCACACACCAAAGACCACTCCTATTCGAGGTCTATCCCACGCCCCCTCACGAATCATGTGACCCAAATCAACCAATCGTTAATTTTCGTTGCATTAACGTTGCACATGAAGAGGCCCGATTTTCTGGGTTACCCCCGCTAAAATCACTTTCAATGATAAAATAGTGTTATTATGTATTATGGTACCAAAGATTCATTTTGAACGTAACTGAAGAAAAAGTCAACATTGATAGTATACTTATTGAGTAATTTAGTAATACTAAAACTGTATTGATTCTCGAGAATAATATTTATTATTTAATAGATAAATTTTAACAAGATACAACAATGAAGAAAGAAATTTTTTCAATTTTCTAAACCTATCCAGAGTGTCGAGATGTTAAAGAATATTGAAGAGCTTCGTTTTAAACGTGTCCAGAGAAAAAGGTGATAATGTATACATAGTACTACATTAAGTAACTAATTTATTGAATGTAAACCTATTTATTACATTTTAAGAACTGCAGCGTGTATTAATAATTGATGGCAACAATGTCCATCATTACAGAGTCTAACAAGATTCAACGCTCACTTACTCACCACCAGATCAAAGTAAATCCCTGCTCCACAATTTTCCTTGTATTGCATTAACAATTCTAGAAATCATAGTCTAAACAGTATTAAATTCTTGGACTAATTCTAATGATCTCCTGTACAATATTGTGTACAAAGTAAGAGTTAGTAACTGAAACACAGTCAGAGCACTGCGTAACGTTGTTCGCAGATCAAACGACAAGCAATTAATTTCAAACGTGCGATATCGACTACGGTCGGAGCGTCAACTAATCGAGCGAGGCTACTAAACAAAGTAGAGAAAAAACCTTGAGACTTCGAACCTGCAACTTCCACGGCGACCAGTTCCACCTCGACTCTCGACTAATACCCGCAGCACCTACGGAGACAATTACCGTGCGCCATATACGTGCTGTTCGTCCGCGGAGTTCATCTCGCATAGATAGCCCGGCAGCCAGAAGAGAGAGAGAGAGAGAGAGAGAGAGAGAGATTAACTAGTTACCTGCGTTCGACATGTCAATCCAAAACCTTATTTCGATGCGGTTGACGTGTATGCTCGTCATAAAAAATAAAGAAATTATCATTTACTTTAAAAACTCCAAATAAAAATGTTTCCTTTATGTTATCAATAAAACTGCTATGTATTTTATACAAAAAAAAAAACTGCACGACTTGTATTTGAGTACGATTCGTCTCACTGAAAGGCCCAGAAGCAACTGTTCTAACTAAAAAATGAAGACGACTTTTTTGCCATAAAATTTTATCGATATGCAGACATTTGAATCGATACAAAACAAATTACTGGCACGATCGCTCAGTACCAGACAACGCCACTTCTACTCGAGGTCTATCTCACGCCTTCTCAGGAATCACGTGATCCTAATCAACCAATCGCTAATTTTCGTTGCATTAGCGTTGCACCTAAAGAGGCCCAATTTTCTGGTCTATCTCCGCTAAAATCACTTTCAGTGATAAAAAAGTTTGAGTCCGTAAGAAATCACGATACTGGTGCATGACCTGCGAAATGACACTTTGTGTGGTACTTTGCTTCGAAAAATACCGCGCTGAAATCAACTGAATTTCTTAAAATTATTTCTTCTCGTCAATTTTTCTTGTTTACGAATTTTATTATTTTTTGACCATTTTTTGGCAATAACCTTCTCAACAATGAATTTTCAAATTTTTCCTCGAATAAAAATGTAATGTCCTTCCTCGTTTTAATTCTTTCGTACAATTTCCAACACGAGCATTTGCCCTGCGTTCGACGTGTGTGCTCGTCACTGCTTAATTTTAATTACGCATCCCCGTGAGAGATTTTTAAAACTAAATTCCGCGATTAACTAGTTAAAATCTCTCCGAGTTCCGTCCGTAGGATTCCTGGCGGTGGCGCAAGCATCCGGCAACCGGCAAACACACAAACGGGACTACCTACCATCGGGTTCGACTACAAACGCGCTACAGAACAGATACAACGCGCAGGCCACGCACAACCGTTTCCTGTTGGCTGTTACTCCTGCGCGCAAGCGAAGCACGTAGCTCCTCCGAACACGACGACGCGCTCTATCTCCTCCAGAGCTGGACAATTTGCTTGCAACCTCGAGATTTATGCGGTCCCCGCGCGAACACCGCGCCGGTACTGTTACTTTCTTCTTTGCAGAATCGGCCAACGCGAGGGAGAGAACGTCCGCCGACGTCTGTCGTCACCGTTCCCTCTGCCCTTTTACTTCTTCCGGTGCTGGCGTGCTGCCACAAAGTACGCGACGCGTTTGAATTTGAAAGGCGTCATCCTTTTCGATTTTTGACGAGATGTACGATCGATTGGAAAGATATAAGAGCGTCTGTCTACGATAACATTTCGAAAAGTAACAGCCGAAGGGTCGAGCTTAATTGTGGAATATCATTGGAGGCAAAATGAATGAAGAATGAACTTTAAGTTCCAATATGATGATTTTTTTCAAAACTTTTGTTACTAAACATTCTTCATTAAACAGATTGTGTGTCTGTTATATCAGAATATTGCAATTCTTTGACAAGAAATTACCAATAAAGTACAAGTGCAATAAGAGCGATTGTAACGAGAAATAAAATAAAATATACGTTAGTTTATATAATATAGGAACAAATGATGTGTAGGTACATGTTGGCTGCAGAGATTGCAAAAAATCTTCAATCACCCCTTACTAATGAACTTTCAATTAAATTAACCCTTCGAGATCGAATATCTGCTCCAAAGTCTATTTTCAGCCTTCGAAACAAAAATTTTGGTAGTATTTATATCGTACTGACACTAGTCGAGATACATCAAAGTTATATAGAAGAATACTTAATGAGACTTTGCAAGTTTTATTTTATAATAAGCGTAACGAAATATTTTTACCTCATGACAAATATTCAATAAAGTGTAATTCTGTGACGGATAGAGACCGTGAAGGTCTCACAACGGTAGAACAAATTGTTGATAATTCTCGTGACGCGGCATTTTCGCAGCCTGGAGAGATCATCGTCCTCGGATAAAGAGAACAGGTTTAATGGCAGACTATATTAAGACACTGTGCGTTCTAATCGAAAGAAAACACTAAATTAATTATTTTTATGACACACCGAAAACCAGAAAAACTTCACACTGCTGAATGTTTGTTAAAATATAAGATTCAAACGAAAGAAAGTAATGAATTTTGTATTCGTTATATTGTTAGTGTTCGATGAAAATTAAATTCAACAACGACTAAAAGTACGATGTACAATAAAATAATAATGCAATGAAATGATGTAGAATACAATAACACAATAATAAAACACAAAAATACAATAATAGTAAACATAAATTCAACGAAAAGGGTTAACTTTTTTATTCTCAGATGTACAATTTCGAATTATTAAAATTATTCGAGAAACTCGTTCAGAAATGAGAAATAAAAGACGAGGAATGTAATCAACAAGCTCTGTTGGCCGGCGCTGCGCGACACACGTCGATTGTCCTCGAATAAGGGGCTGCTCGACTTTCCTAGCGTCCTCTGAACAACGTCGTATTATCGCTATTAGCGTAATGCGTATCTCACGCCCAGGAAAACTGCCGCAGTTTCACATTCTGCAAACCGTCGGCGCAGATCTTGTCCATGAACTCCGTTCGAAACAGTCGATTTACCGTTCGCTCGGAGCCGTGTTTCACCGACGTAGATGCTGGATAGCCACGGTTTTCCCATACTAATTCCACCGTATAATCCCTCGTCGCAATCTGGTACCGTGATAACTATCTGATATAAGCCACCCTGTCCCCGCCCCACCCCACCGACTCCCTCCGCCACCTGCTATCTCGCGTGGATCTTATCATTATGCTGATGAACGTAAATTATTATAATAGGTCGCCTAGTGATCGTAACTTTGTGGATCCTCGGTAGAGATGGGATCGAGTACCTCACAGGTCGGTTCGAGACCTTTAGCTTTTAAACTCGAATTCGTTCTAATAAGTATCCCTAATGACACATTCAAGTATAATCGAATTTAAGCGGGTTAGTTTCGAACGTTTCGCGAATGTTTGCAAATACTAATATAGATAGAGATGGGATGGTGCAGTTCGAACAAGTAGCTTCCAATTTTTTCACAAGTGGGGAACAAAGCTCCTTCCTTTATTATTATTATTATTCTTACAATTTTTTCTTTTTTTGAAAATATTAGGAATTTTTGTTTTTCTATATTTCGCTTAGTTTTTTCTTTTTTTTTTTGTGTGTGTGTGGATAGTAAAATCACTTTAGATACCTGACATTAATAAAGAAGATGATGTAGCTCACAGATTCACAAGTTTCAAACTTTCTAAAGAGTGATTTTTGACTAAAGGAAGCATATTTCCTTGTATTATTATTTATCATTCTTACAATTTCTCTTTGCGAGTTTTCAGTCCTTGGAATTGAGGAATGTTAAAAATTTTCTCCCTTCCATTTATCGTTTGCTTCTTTCAAATCAGTCGTACTAAACGCACACTGCAGTTTAACTTCACAATTAATGGAGAAAAGTATATTTAAAGCAATGAGTACATCTTCTAGTTTAGGGAGCCCCCACCCCCCTCAATGTTTAAGGTACGAATTGACGATTTTTCATTTATAAGAAACATCTACGCGCGATTTAAAATCAAGAACGTGCTTGATATCCAACTACTTGTGAATACATTTTCAAAACTTATAAATAAACCAATTGTTCTATAATTCGAAAGTAGCTTGCATAAAATGAATACATTGCAAGTGTGCTCGTTGAAGCATCTTTATCAGGTTGTGTAATAAATTCGTTTGTCTCTTGGTGTTCCATTTTAAGAATATTAAATTTTAAGAACGATACACAATCCATCAGTAGATATTGAATAAAGAGATATGTAATATCAATGAATATTACTTAATGACAAAAAATTGAAACATTATAAATATTTCAAATTAAATACAATACGAAACTAAACATAAAATATAATACTGGAATATCGAAGAAATTATTCATTATTATAGAAAATATCCTTTTTACTTAAATTTATACTGCACTATTAACATCGGAATATTGATGGTTTCTTATTCTTCACAAATTCTGTACTGTTATTATAATATTACGAAAATATTAATTACATAATAATAATATTCTATACTTTATTATTATTATTATAACATTCCACAGAACGTAGACATACATATAATGTACCTACAATTTCTCGACAAAAATACCAAATCTTTAAACTAACTTTAAACTAAAAAGATACTCAAACAAAACAATATCGTCATCGATATTGATACGAGTGAATTTATTATACAATCTATTATTTTCGAGTAGTATCTAAAATCCATGAAGACGAGACATAGATATCGAACTTAACTTGGATTCGTAAATGCCTACATTCGTATTGGACTTGATCCCATCTCTGATCCTTAGGCAGCATCCATCAGACGCGAAGTCGATCGTTTATTTATCGGCCTGAGTGATCGTGTAACGCGGTTTAAACGACGGATCCTGTGTACGGATCGTATTACGGCTGAACATCGATTCTGATGAGATAATGGCCCGGTACGCGACCGATCTCTAATGCATAATAAATATCGGGGGCGGCGTTGGCTCGCGATAAGCCACGAGGAAGCGATACGTTAATCTTACGAGGCAATATCCGAAGGGTTAGCAAACATTTTTCCACAATGTGTCAGGGAGATGTGGAGCAAGGTGTATGCATCCGTCGATAAAATCGCGTCATTAACTCTTCGAGCTCCTTCGTCAAGTGTGACTTGTCGATTTAAATTAAAAATAACTTTGAGTAGAGTAAGAAGAAAAGAGTAATAAACAATTTCACTTTAGAAGAACGTCACTGAAGCATTTCTACATTAGTATTGAAAAAGAAGAGACTAAATAAATTTTGTCTATTTTTTTTTTTTTAATTAGAAGAACTCAACCTGAATAAATCACAAATCAAAAGTTTAAAAGAATTACTGTTCTAGCAATGCAGAAAATTCGTAATACAAATCCAATCCGAATAAATATTTAGTAAATTGACAGTTTGAGAGAAATTCTTAACCCGAACCTAATCCGAACAAATTGTAAGTTAAAAGCGTAAAAATGAAAACGTTACTATCGCGTCAATGGGGAAAGTTCCAAATTCATCTTATAAAATAAAACCAAGACTAAAAATTTGAGAGCAAAGTAATCATCATATATATCACGTTAATGTGGAAAATTTCTAACTTAAATAAATCACGAATTAAACAAAAAAAACTGCACGACTTGTACCTCAGTACGATTCGTCTCACTGAATGGCCCAGAAGCAACTGTTCCTACTAGAAAATGAAGACGACATTTTTGCCATAAAATTTTATTGATATGCAAACATTTGAGTCGATAACAAATTACAGGCGCAATCGCTCAGTACCAGACGACGCTACTTCTACTCGAAGTCTATCCCACGCCCCCTCACGAATCATGTGACCCAAATCAACCAATCGCTAATTTTCGTTGCATTAACGTTGCACTTGAAGAAGCCCGATTTTCTGGGTTACTCCCGCTAAAAAAGAAACACATTATTATGTCAATCCGAAAAATTCCAAACCTTCTTTATCATCGCTCATTATCGATCATTTGACTGAGGGACACTCCTCTCGTATCTCATAGATCAGGACGTTTCTTTAGACTAATATAGAATCCCGAGAATCATGGTCTCTCGCACGTCGTTTCTTCGTGCACGTCCACGGAGCAACGACAGAGAGACGCTCAGGGAATAAAATTTATCGCGATCGGTCGGTCGACTGCATCGACCGGTTGCCAACAAAAATGGAGGGGCATTTATGATCGGCCTGCTACCGCGAATCGGCTCATTGTTCGCGCGTTCCCCTTCACGGTACCGTTTACCGTTATATTATGCAATTGACACAGGTGTGTTTTCGTATACGGTTGTCTCTGACAGATGGGAAACAATGAACCATTTCTTTCGCGATTTCGACGAGTCTTCGCGATATTGAAGGTGAGCCGATGCGATCTTCGATCCGGTTGATTCGTACGGTAGGTACATACTTGGGATTTTCTTCGCGAGTATCGAGAAATTTAAAAGATGATATTAAACAATGATGATTTAATTATGTGTATAATAATCTACATCTATTAAAACACATACGTGACATAATCAATATAATGTTGTAATCTAATTACATATACACATATATAATTACGAGTTTATTAAATATCATGTAATTTGTAATGTAATTAATTATATGTTCCCAGGCTTTTATTTCTGTATTTTTTTCTCTCGTAATTCCGTGAACACATATAGATTGTGTATGTGAACAATTATTATCTATCAATCTAGCGAAACGTTCAAACCTCAAACAGTATTGAACGCAGCAATATTATTTTTAACAACGCCAAGTATAAAAGTATTGAGAAAAAAAATCTCACAAATACTTTCATTCATTGCCATTATACTTGGAAGCTTGAAATATATCAATATTTCCAAAGAAATTGCTTTCTCAAGTAAACATAAATACCAACATATCTCATTTGGAATATTTTCAAGCATCGAAACTCCAATTAATTACATCCGAAAATAAATCTTAATTGCAATATTCGTGTCCTTCTTCGGAATTTAACCGAATTCTTCATTTCTCAATCAAAGACTTCCATAATTACAAAATTAGTGACCGTGGTATTCTGGTCTAATTTCTCCTAATGAAAATGATATCTTGGAAAGAAAGGATAGATCTACAAATAGAAAGATTGGAACGAGAGTGACACGAGTTAACACGTTCTCGGTTAACGAGGTACACTCTTCCGTCATTATTTCCAGTAAACAACTTCCACTTTAACCTATTTTAACCTACCACGTAATAAATTACTCTGGAAGAATCCAAATATCTGCGAATCGACGAAAGAAACGCTACAAAATCTCGTTGGACGAGGCAAAAAAAAAAAAAAAAATAAAGAACCTCCGAGCAATATCTCGAACTCGTCAAAGGAAAGACGAGCTACAAACGGAGACGAGAGACCCTGTCAAGGCTGTTTACTACAGTGCAACGTTTCCATCGTGAAACAGTGTTCCGTTGCACGCCGCGGTAAATCGGTAATACCAGCAAATTTCCGTTGCGCTGCGAAAACGCGGAGGAAGGGGGCCTGTCGTTGCGTTCATATGAACGACAGACAGGCCGCGTCTATCGAGATAACGGGCGAGATGGATGGCGGACCAAGTGCAAGGTTCTGCACGCTGCTGCCACTTCTGGTCACGACTTTCCCAACATTAGCTTCGATTCAGAATCACGCGGAGGGGAGGGAATGGGACTGGGAGCTGCGGCGGATAGAGTACCCGGATTGACGCGGAGTCAGGTTGGTAATGGCACGGAAAATTGTGCGACCGGTTTCTTCCCCAGAGGTGTAATTGTCGCGTTTTTCGAGAGAATAGCAAAGGATTTGCAGCGCGAAGGCGGGGCAGTTACGTAACGTTCTCTGCTTTGTTATCGCGCTTAATCGAGAGATACGTGGCCTTTCGTTTGTAACGCGCCGAGAAAGAGTTCATTAACACTGCAAACTCTTCTCGATTTTTTGTTGTCTCTTTACTTGTCTGAAATTGTCTGAAAGTGGAGCTCTGCTTCTTTAACTATATTTTTTAATGGTAGGCTAATGATAATGTGGATATTAACAAGTTTGTTGCCACATTTCTCCTGGAACGGTTAATTTTTTAAAAATATTCCTTGATTATGCAGTCAACTAAAACTCTGATTATCGAGTCAACTAAAATTTTTAGAGATCAAATGAGACTGTTAAAATTTTCAGTTAGTTATGAAATAATTGTGATTCGTTTCTATCGAGAGAAAACTATTAAATTCTACTAATTCTAGTTTTTTGTACGTCTATAAATGAAAAATTTTTACTTTTTAGAAAGTGAAAAAACTAGAATAAAAACGTTTAAAGTGAGAGTACATTTCCTGAAAATTGGAGCAGACGCATATATGCATCTAAAGTTGAAACCTCTTATTCTTAAACAATAAAATAAAGCAATTTATCACAATCTACTTTCTCTTTTATTATATTTATTCTTTCAATTCTTTAAGTGATGCTAATTAAAAAAATATTCCTAATTTTCTAACATTCAATGACCTTTCAGAATTTTTAATAATCAAGTAAAACTGTACTGATACAAGAAAGTACAAACTTAACCCTTAGTTAGTATCTTGGAATTACAGATAACTTTATTAATTTATGTTATATTTTATCTCATTCGCTAAAACTGTTTTATATTTTATATTCTTCATCATAAAAGGAAATTGGAAATTGGACCTAACTAGAAATTCCAAAATAATAGGTCCAACGATACCAGTTGAGAATTAATTTAAAACAGAAGTAAGGATTTATTTACATTATTTCTTTTTTGTCTTAATTTGACGTGATAGAATTAAATTTAATTTCGTTTTAATTCTCTAGTAGATAAAAACATAAAATACAGAATAAAGTTAAATGCTGTTTTAAATTAACCCCTAACTACAACAACATAATTTGATCATTGAATTTTTAATCGACTCTAATTTCTTGATAAAAGAAAGCTTGACAAAATTAAGATAAAATCCTGCCGAGAAAATGAACGCAAAACTATACATTACACTTATCGTATTACAATCTAGTATAATAAATATGAACGCACATTGTAATAACCAAATGATAAATAAATAACAAAATGTAACGCTTAATGACAACTCTTAATGCAAATACAGGTTGTGCATCGAACTTTCAACTTTTGAGAACAACTTTTAACAATCCCATTCGACCCTGCATTTTCATTTCATGCCCCTTTAACAGTAAACAGAGCCAGCAGTCATTAACCAACGGAAAGATGCTAATAAGCAGGGGCGATAATTAGCGGAGGGAACGACGCAACACGGTTGTCCCCGCGAAACAATAGCTGACAGCAATCGGAGCAATGATAAGACGTTTCTTTCGCGACGCGCGGCTCTTCCCCGTGGAAGTTGCGTAAATCGTTCGCCGATTCGCACGAGTCATCAAGCCGAGACGAAACGAGACGAGTTAGTTGACGAAACAAAAGTGACTAGCAGTGGGTGCCTAGCCCCATGAGAAATGTGAAAGCTGTCCCAACGCGACGCGTGGATGCAACCGATCTCACGCACGATTTCCTACGCGTTTGTCCTCGACGACGCGACGACCCGCCGTGAAATTGCACCTACAAGCAGGTTTATTGGGAAATTTCGGATCGTCTACTGCATGGACTCGCGTGATCTCTCTCGCCACCTGCGAGCGTTACTCACGTCCGGTGTTGCGATTATGCGTGGCAACGTCACTCATCAGAAACGAGTTAACGATTAAATTTCATTAAAAGGAAGTTTCGCGTGCGAGGAAGAAGAAAGAGATAAATGGTGTTATTACCGTAGTTCTTCGTGATTTTTAGTAAACACAGTGAAGAGCATGAACCATTAACTATATTCCAGATAAGTACCGTTTTATTACCGTTTCATTTCTTGTGAATTTCTGAATTTCTAAATTTGCAATTTCTTTCTTATCAGCGTAATAGAAAATGAATATATATATAAATTGAAAAAATTGACTTTTGGCCACGAAAAGCGAGTTTCTAGTTTGTCTGGCGTTTTTCAGTGGTATTTTCGATGACAGGGTTATCTAAAATAAATAACATCTCGAATTTTGCACTTTTGTACTTCAAAAAAAATTCTTTTCACATATTAAGTTCCAAACATTGACGACAAAAAGCGAGTTTCCACAAATATCTAAACACCTGATCGTGAGATTATTTAAAATAAATAATATCTTGAATTTTCCACTTTTGTATTTAAAAAAAAAAATTCTTTTCGCACATTAAATTCGAAAAATTGACTTTTGGCCACGAAAAGCGAGTTTCTAGTTTGTCTGGCGTTTTTCGGTGGTATTTTTGATGACAGGATTATCTAAAATAAATAACATCTCGAATTTTGCACTTTTGTACTTCAAAAAAAATTCTTTTCACATATTAAGTTCCAAACATTGATGACGAAAAGCGAGTTTCCACAAATATCTAAACACCTGATCGTGAGATTATCTAAAATAAATAATATCTTGAATAATATCTCCACTTTTGTATTTAAAAAAAAAAAATTCTTTTCGCACATTAAATTCGAAAAATTGACTTTTGGCCAGGAAAAGCGAGTTTCCAAACATTCGATCGCAGGATCATCTAAAATATAAACAACATCTTCTACACTTTGTAAAAAAAACGAAAAAATTCTTCCCACGTATCAAAATACGAAAAAATTGACTTTTGGCCGGAAGAAGCGAAGTTTCCAGAGTGTGTGCGGCGTCTTCCAAGTTCTCCCGTTCGTCCTGTTCTGTAGCTTTAGCCAGTGTTACATACATACACACACATACCCCTGTTGCCCGCGCGGGCAACGTATAACGAGGGGCTACAGCCTGTATACAAATAAGCGTCGCGTCTTCCGTGCCCGCTTGGCAGGCGACGTTATTTATCACCAGGAAGCATAGAACTCTGATTAACGAAGGTCAACGCCGGTATAGAGTCCTCGGGCCGTTTGCCCGGAGGACGGTTTAAAACCCTTTGGTCACGTACACATGTTTGCGGATAGCGGTCTGCACGCGACGAATTCGAATGGATTTCGTGACAGCGTCCACGTCCGCGGATAATTGAGTCAATCACTTGGAAGGGAGCATTGGTCAACGTCGTTAAATTTTATGGGAGCCAATAAAGATTGGGCGAACGGTGCTTTTAATCGAAATAGTCGCTCGGACGTTCGCAAAACACGTACCGTTCCATCTGCACTGTCCCTGATTTAAACATTTCGCGTCCAGCATTTATGTATATCCGGAAGGTTGGTATTTTTTTTTTCTTTTTTTTTTGAGTGTGCAAAATTGTTTCTTTCTTCGTTGATTCAATCCTTTGATTAATTGACGGCGAAGAGTATAATCAAACGAATAACTATAGATCTCGCGTTCTAACAAATTATTCTTCGTTTATTAATTTAACTTGTATTGATTTCAAACGAACGTTCAAACGCTAGTATTTTCGAATAAAGTGAGCTACAACGTAACTCAATTAATATAGTTAGACTGCAGATTTTTATATATTTATGAAAAATTTTATTGCACACATTGCAACATACAAATTACAATACATAAAATAATACCCAAAGTGCAGCAGTCGTTATAATTTTTGCACATGTGAAATGAATCTCTGTACGTTCTCCGTATCGTTAAACCCCCATTGCACAAAACCATGCAACTGTATAAAAAGTTGCAGCTTATTCGCAAGCGAAGGACTGAGTCGATCGCAGTGGTCTAAGTGATTCTTACGACCCGTTTCTCGTTGTAAATTACGTTTTGCGTTTACTATTATTGCTTTCTTGTTTAAACGGTGAAAACGACTCCCATTTCTGAGTAATGAATGAAGTTATAACAATGGCTGGCCATGAAATACCGGAGCGTTCGACACTCGAAAAACGTTATTAACTCAAATTACAAAAAAACTCGGGCTTGCACCGTTGCGCAGTCTCAGCCCTTCGAGCGACGCCAACCACCATCACACTTCGTCCGGATCCCTTCGTGCATCTCCATCGCGGTTGCAGAGCGATTAAGAGAAACCATTGCGAATCAAAGAAATATTTACGCGCATCTGCTCTTTTTGCTTCTCTCTGCTTCTTCGAAAATAAATGACGCAACGAGGTTCCCCGAACGCGTGATCGTCCGAGCGGGCAACATTGTTGCATCGATGCAACATCATCCCGTGCGTCAGGGGCAAAAAAACGGCCGGCACGAGCACCATTTTTGGCGAACCCGATGACGGGGCCCGGTCGTTGATCGCACAGTTGCGAAAGAAGCATACTCGAAAACGCAACTGACTGATCTCGGATCACTGTTCTCGGACAATTCGGATGAAATTCACGTGAAGAGCGGAATTGAATCGACAACGACGAACAATATTGTCGATATTCTCCAAAAAAAGATCATATAACGATATCTATTGTATCGTGTTTTAAAGAGTAAACTCCTCCTTTTTTTACACCGCGTAAAAATACTGGTGGGAAAGTAAGGATGCTTTTATTCTCGAAAATTGCAAAATTCGAACGTTGAAAAATTTGTTTCGTGATCTTGAAGATTGAAGTCTCTTTTTCTTGGAATTTCGAATATTATTAGACGACTATGTGTCGGAATTTTTTAAATACACGTAGTGGTGTGTTACAAAGAAATTATTTGGCTTGTGTCGCTAAATCTGTATCACATTATATTATAATGATATTATATAATATTATATTGTCAGACATGATGGCAGGCATACATTATAGATGTTTTTTCTTCAACGTTCCTCGAAATTCTTTAACAGTGTCAGAATATTTTCCAGACCCTGTAACTACGATCTACTGTAGTACTCTTCGTTTATTTCTCCAGTTCGGAATGCACCAATCATACAATGTTAAAACTGCTCAATTTACGTTCTTCCCTCGCGCGAATTTGTCAACGGGGCCCCGCCTCAGTGTCGCGTTTCGCAACGAGATTGACCGAACCCATCTCATTATAAGGGCAAAAAAAGATCCGGCTCGTAGGAAACGGGACAAGTCCGGATTGACCGATCATAAATGTCCGCGGGGCCGGTCGTTTTGGCAGGCCGAGAGGCACCGGTAAGAAACGGTGGCCTAACGCGCAAGAACGTAAGAGAATAATGACAGGCAACATCGTTGCCGAGGCGAGCGCCGCTACCGCGATCGTAATTGACGTGCGCGCACTGTTTCGCGAACGTTGCTCGCCGCGTGCTTTGGCTCTGGCTCCGAAAGAAACTCTCCGAGAGCCAGCCCTCCGTCGCTCGATCCTCTTCTTTCCTCCGCCGGTTCCGCGGAGAGCAGTCGTAAAAAAGGCTGCACATACTTTCGCGGAGTCTACGCGGGGCGATATATAAATTACACGTCTGGTCCCGGGAGCCCCCCGGAGGAACTAACGGTACCACGAACAGGGGCTCCGATCTTGCGTTAGCCTGCTTCGCAAACGTCCTCCTCTCGCACTCTTCTCTCCTCTCCTCTCCTCTTCGTTCTCTGCTCTTTTTTCACTCGTTTCTGCTTGCTTGCTTGCTTGCTTGCTCTCTTCTCTGCTCTTTGCTCTTTGCTCTCCTCTCGTTGCCCGTGACAGCGGGAAGGGAAGAAAATCTGTTTACTCGGGGTAACCCCTGGCGAGCATCGGCACCGAGCGCCGAGAAGAGTTGGAGAACCGTCCGGTTGATCGGCAGCCGAGATTGCGTGCCGGAGTTACGTCAGCGTCCTATTGGTACACGCGTAGGTACACACGAAGCGGGTCGATCAAAGGGAGCGCGGATTCGTTTAATGGCCGTCCACGCTTTCTGTCGGGATTTCCTACGAGCATTGACGCGTCGCTGATTTTCCGCCTGGACGAACCACGCGGACTCTCTCTCGTGGCCGAAGCTGGCACGAGCAGCGAAATTTGGAGGCACGCACGCACAGTGGTCCAGAATCATCAAATTTTCGATTATTTTAATAAAATTCAAATTTAATAAACTGAATTTAATGAAACTGTTAAACTATTGATCTTTACGATGAGATTGCGTTCTAAACAGAGGTTAACAGCGATTATTCATTGGTAGAAAAGAGGGAAAATTATTCAAATTATTATTTAATATTGTTTAATATATCATTAATATATTGTTCGATGTAACCGAATAACCCTCATTCTCCCTTTATCCTTTGATCTTGACTATCCCTTGACTGGATGCAATAGTAAATAATTATAATATTATAATTTATAATATTATAATTATTACAGATTCTTTCATTAATATAATTTTTAATATAATATAATAGTTAACAATGAGTA
Organism: Melipona bicolor; assembly: GCA_030673865.1. Lineage (NCBI taxonomy): Eukaryota > Metazoa > Arthropoda > Insecta > Hymenoptera > Apidae > Melipona > Melipona bicolor. The sequence continues at coordinate 451,709 of JAHYIQ010000007.1, read as the reverse complement.
GTTTAAATTTCTATTCGATTGCATTCAAATATAAGTATTCAATTTCATATTCTCTTCATCTTGGTTCCATTTCTTTCCTCTAACTTCATGATCATTCATTTTCTCTTGTTATACAGCGATATTCAAAACTGTAATGAATGTTTAAATAAATGCGCATTTTGTAAAATATATAGAATCTGCAGATATTACAATAATTAAAGGGACGTTGTTTGCAACCCTGACTATCAAAAATATCTTTACTTGCACGCTGCAAGATATTACGTTTCGCAAGAAAAAACGTGTCAAATTGACGAAGATTAAGTATCCAGAGAATCAAATAATCGTGAGATAATCGTTCTTTAGATACCCCTTCATTCGAAATGAATCTTAATCGCACGAGGACAGTCAAACAACCGTTAAACAACCTAATCGCAGCGAGCTGAAACGATTCAGCTGAAACGGCCAAGTCCTGGAAAGTCAATTTCTTCGTCTGCAGGACCCTACGGGCCTATATCCGGCTTGATTATCACTCGCCAGAGTCATTTAAAACTCATTTACTAATACGAAACGTCCACTATTAACATCAGAATGGCCGAGCGTCGTGGATAGCGCGAAGGTTGCCCCTCAAAAGAAAGTTCAAGTGCCCAAGAGACTCTCAATCATCGTCTCGCACCGACCCATGAGAAAGCACATTCGAATTTTTATTCAGGCTAAACACAGTCGTTTCCGACACTTTCATCGACAGCGAATTGCCAGTTGGACGTAATTGAACTATAAATAAGCAGTTAAACATAATTGAATTGCAACTAGCCATTAACTTTTCATTGGAGGATGATTCGAATACCGTATTCAGATAGTACGGACGCAGAATCAGCGCAGGACGCCCCTTTACAGAGTAAACGAGCAACCGATGAAGAGGAGGCCATGATCGGTCGACAATGCGGTTCGAGACGTGTGTTTGTCAGAAACACTTTGATCGAAGAGATTGATCTACTTGGTAATTACCTATATATGACTGTCACTTTTTCGAATTGTCATTAAAATGAGATTAAGATTCTTTTGAGAAATAATTCTGTCATTAAGAAATGCAATTTGATGTTATAAATTATTTACAGTATCAATCATCAGTTTCGGTGTGTCGTTTTTAAGTTCGGTTGTAGTTTCAGAATTTCAATTTCAATTTCAAGTGAATTTTACCACACGTAAAATTTTAATTTTATGTCAGTTTCGGAGTTTCATCTTTAAGTCCAGTTATAGTTTTAGAATTTCAATTTTAATTGAAATTTACTACATTAAATTTTAATTACTAGTTTCAGAATCTTATTTTTAAATTTAGTACATTTTAGTACGTATAAATTTCAATGACCTAATATGGCAAGTTACTTCGTCAATTTCTGATTTAATCGAATTTACCACATTGCCTACAATTATAATTTATAATGAATTACAATAATGTGCAATTATATTATTATAACTATAATTTATAGTAAGTCACAACGATACAATATAATTGCAACGATACAGTCAAACGGACGTTAACGGGTTAGAGATCCATCGTCGATCACCTCGAAACCGATGACTTATCAATCGATCGACCGTAATAATGCCACGTGTGCCAGGCTGTGTACAGTTAAGAGACGCTGCGCATCAAGTAAGAAACACCCTGTATACGCATGCAAATGCACGGTGCAGCGCTGATGCGAGCACGTCCATTAGAATTGATCGGCAACATTAATACAAGTTAGTGGCGACATGCTCGGAGCTGGTCGGAGGTTCGTGGTTCGATCTCTCGGTCCTCCGGTTCTCCGCTGCTTGTCCCTTTCTGGCGCTCGCGTGATCTCCGATCTTGGGACGATTTCATGGCCGTGGTACGCAGGTTTCGAAGCGGTCTCCTCCGTCCGTTTGGTCCGCATCTCGCTACGCCAGGCTATCGGCCATCAACGTCCACTTCCGACAAGAGATACCTTCGTTCCCTTCTCTATCTGTACGCGACCGGAGGAGAGGACATCATGAGTGGCCCGTCGAATCCGTGGATTTAAAAGCCAACCGGTATGCAAACGCCATGTCGATCGATTTCGTTTCCACAGCGGGCAATAATTTATTTATTTGTATCGGTTTGTTAAACCGATTATTACTAGCGTATACTTTTGAAATGCAAGCGCTCGCGCGGGCACGATATACACAACTATTACACAGTAACTATTATCACTGTACCAGTGACGATGAAAAATTCAAACTGTGATAACGTCGCAAATAAATTTATTGTCAGTCTCGTTTCACAGCGTGAAGCCTCTACTTTGATAACTTTTTTGAGTTTTTTTTCGTTCTTCTCGAAGATTATTTTACGTCAGTGATTTTCTCGAAAATTGTAAAATATTTTATTAAAATAAATACGCAGATATGTACGAATGTTAACTAACGCCAGAGAATTCAAGAAATATTATTTATAATTTCTGCACGGGTCATGTATCTTTTAAATAACCCGTTACTACTGGTGAAAGATAGCTTATTTAATTATTATTGTTATTTATAACAGACAGAGTTAAAAAAAAGGTCGCGTAGCAAACGAAGCGAACAACTGTCTGGACTGTTTGAAAAACAGAATTGAATAATTGAATTAATCGAGCACAAGGAATATTTCAAAATTACCAAACTAAACTGACATTTAATAACGCGAGTAATTAAAACTTCAACAGCGTAAGAAGGTAACATTTTAAATAAAATATATAGTGAAGGAAATCGTTATCTCCTTTAAAAATCTCAACGTCCTCTAAATTTCCAAGCCAGAGAAAACGATACTCGATTTTCCAATTCTTCGCAGCGAACGTTTCCAACAAACAACGTTACTAATAAATTATTCATCGGAATGAATTCTTCGCGAACGAAACGCGCGACGATATGATCTCCGATCGGCGAAATAAATCACGAGCAAACGCATTATATCGCGAGGCTGGTACGTCGTGGAAGCTTAAAGAAGACGGAGCTTAATCGCTTGTCGTTGAATTGAATTGTTTTAAATCGTCCTTTAGCAGCGAACGAGCGGACGATCGGTAGATCGGCCGTGACCCGTCTGAACTAGCGACCACGGAAAATTATAGCCTCGAAATCGCTCGGGCTCGCTGTATCTAACCGGCGTATCGCTTATCGATCTTCCCTGATTTTTTTCTTTTTCTCCACGGCCACGCTACACGCTGCATACCTTGATTGTTTGAGGGATTGGTGGAACCGGGTAATCGAACAGGCTCGATATATAAAATTTCGTTGGTAAAAGTATTCATTCGGTTGGGATCGTTGCACGGGGTAGAAAACGAGCAGTAGTAGTAGGTTGAAGAGGTAATGATAGACGTTCCGAGCATAAAGGTGCGAAGAGCCGTCGAACGTTGACGCAGCGTGGGCAGAATCATCGCCGATTATTTCAATGCGTTCAACCTTATGGCATTTACCTGATACATTTACGAAATTTATGACCAAGTTGCGAAGTTTACCAAGTTCTTGTTATACTTGTTACACTTGATCTTGCGATGTAAGGATTTTAGTTAATTGACGAACGAAAACATCAATTTTCTTTATGCGAGAAACATTGTTGACGTTTGATAAGTAAAGAAGTTTAGTTTCTAATCATGTTTCTAAATGTGAGTTCTTAAAACACCACGTTTGGGAATATGAAGAGAGTTGGTAATGTAAAATTTGTTTTTATAAACAAATCGTCCTATGTTTCCTATTTCGTATGAAATAATTGAGAACTGTGAATTATATATCAATATCGTGAAATACAATGAAAGATGTAATATTTTCGGTAGAATATCTCAGAATATCTAATATCGGATTGTGAAACAATACATCACGTGCCAGAAATTCAGTATACACTATTGAATATTTGTAGTCTGAAATTAAATAATTATTAATCATCGATAAACTATTAAAGAATTATTGGTACCAAAAAATGACTGAAATGTAAAATACTATAAATAATGTGTGTAAAATGCAGACTCAGAAATGACGTTCAAGCCAAAAGTGGACTCAACTAAACATTGATACAAAGTAAAATATAGAAATAATGAAAAATAATGTATATATATTCGAATATATACCGTTTTGCAACAAATATGTTTCCATAAATATTACTCAATTTTATACACGTCATCTTTTTTTTCTCTTTTACAATTACAACATTGCCTTCAAAATCGTCAACTATTTTTATTGTCTGAAATTTCAGAAAGATCCGAATATTTCGCGAATAAATTCGATGTTTAATTATCGAATACAAAAAGATTAAATTCCAGGCATCTTCGTCGAAAATAAGAAAACAAATACCAATCTATTTTGAAGACTCTGCCAAACCATTCCCGGGAACTCTTCCGAAACATTCGAAAAAATCTGAATTTAGCACCAAAAGAGAGACGCGACACTGAGAAATCCGATATAACGTTTCACATCGTATCGCGACGTTCCGTAATTTCCCTTCGTTTCTCTTTCGCCGATCGTCGGTGCTTGGGAATTCCGCGATAGAGAGTGCCTGCGTTGGTTACGTATCATCGCCGGGAAGCACCGAAAAAGGCGACGAGGCGTCCCTATCGGACGGACGTTAACAAATTACAGTGTTCAGAAATTACATACAATGTGGCAAAATCGGCGTAAGTATCGGGGGGTTAAACATAAAGGTTAAGGTGCGCGCTCGCGCGCTCGCCGCCCTCCAACGTCGAGCAGAAATAATAATCGAAGAAAGACCGCGCGATGTACGCGGAAAAACAGTAATTTCGAGGTCGTAATTTTTTATCAGCGCTTGTTTACCGAGATCGATCGCGCAGATACCGCGACAGTTTGATGTATGTGCCGCGATATTCCGAACGAGTTTATTAAAAAGAAACGCGTGGGCGTCCCTCGTCGGATTGTTCGAATTGCACGGTGGGAGAAAACGGCGAATTATCACCTGTGCTGCGATGCAGCGGGTGTTCGGTCCACTCGCAATGAACTCGATCGTAACGTTCGTTGTGAATTGAAGAATCACTCTTGTGTCTTTTGCGAGAAAGGCTAGAGAAACTTGAACTTTATTTCGAGCGTGTTAAGATTTCTCCATGTTTCTACTCGACCCAAGGTTACCACTTTGAACGTCATAGATAAGGAACAATCTCTGGATGCTAAATGGCTTAAATGACCTTGAAATACCAACGTTATCTAGGTCGCTGAATTCGTCTTGGCAGTAACTACAAGATTGTCGACTCAAAAATATACAGTTCTATTTAAAAAAAAAAAAATTGCATTGCGATTCGTCACACTGAAAGGCCCAGAACGGTTCTAACTAGGAAATGAAGACGACTTTTTTGCCATAAAATTTTATTGATATGCAAACATTTGAATCGATAGAAAACAAATTACAGGCGCGATCGCCACTCCTACTCGAGGTCTATCCCACGCCCTCTCACGAATCACGTGATCCAAATCAACCAATTGCTAATTTTCGTTGCATTAGCGTTGCACCTGAAGAGGCCCGATTTTCTGGGTTACCTCTGCTAAAATCGCTTTCAGTGATAAAAAAAAACAAAAATCACTTTGGAAGCGTGGTCACATAGACAAGATTTGTGACCTCCCTCGAAACAACGTAAATTTTATTTGAAATATTTTTCTCTACAGCGGATAATTTAAGAGAGAATTGCGTGGGACACCCTGTATAAGCGTGGCAAAAAGGATCGACAGTCAGTATCGCAGCATTTTTACATCAATAGTCTGCCGAGTGGAAAGTCCTGTCTCGTTCAAATAAAATTGTGCAACATAATTTTTTAATTATACCCTTACGAACGTGACAACGTCTAGAACGTCGAACGCGCGACGTGTACCGTTCACCGTGTACCGTCACGTCAACGAAAAACGGAAAACGTCTCGTCATTCGCGAGAGCGAGCACGCTCCAGGCTCGCTCGGAAGAAACGAGCGATCCCTCTCGCTAGGACGCGGAGACGGCACAAAAACACAGTTCGCGGAGACCGTTACACGTCTCCCCTGGCTCGTAACAGCGGCCAGGAATCGACGACGTTCAATCAACGACCGGCAGTACACACCGGACCGTGTGCGGGTAGCGTGTGGCACCACACGTGTGTCAAGTCACGCGGCACGCTGGACCACACGCTCGACGACAGCAACAGCTGGCAGCGTCCTCAGAGTCGTGCCAAAGTGCCAAGTCGCGCGCGTAATCGTGGTCGGACGATCTGTCGTACGACTAAGCAGATCAACCGTGTCGACTAGCATCTAGGCACCGGGAACACCGGTGCCAGATTGCACCGACATATGTACATACGTATAGACGGGATTCCTTTTTTTTTTCTTCTTTTTTTTTCTCACGAACGCGTCTCTTCTAGAGCCGCATAACGCGAGCACGAGTTCCGTAATGGCTCGTTCTCCAATAGATGAAGGTCGAGCGAGAAACGAAACGATGTGAAGAGGGAGTATTGACACTTTGAATGCCACGTCTGCCCTGATTCTGAGTGACGTCTTATTTGCCCGAATTGAAACGTATTCAGTTTAAGTAATGACGCTCGTGAAGGCGACGAAGCCAATTTGAATAATGTAGATAAACAAGTACAATATATGTTTCATTTATTCAACGAATTGTATTTAGAAATACAAACCTTTGGTATTGAAAAGGTATTCTTAACTAATGTTGATTTTGATTAATTCTTAATTAATACCAATCTCAAAACGTTAAAAAGGTATTCTGATTTAGAATACTATGTTTTAAGTTATTTTCAGGATACTACCTCACCTTAATATTCCTGCTGGCTACCCTATATTATGTTAATGGGAATCTTTGCATCAACGTTTTAACATTCAATATTGATGTCACAGTGTACAAAGAGTTTTTTACTCCTGAGTGACACTGCTTTGATTTATTGAATTACAACTCAGGACTCGTGCCAATATAAAAAAAAAGCGACACTCATGTCCTTAGCTCATAACTCATGTCCTTTACCCACTAGCATATTTCATTGTACAGTTTTTTTTCTGTACTTACTACTTTACTCCATTTATTCTTTCAATTCAATATTTCTATCTTGTTTATCTTATTTTCTAGCACAGTAATAATTATTATATTTATATATTAATACTTTCATCTTATTTATCTTTGCATTGTCTTATCTGCAGTATTTTATCCTATCCTTCAGTTTCTTCACTTTGTAAATTTTCTTGTCCTTTACTTTAATGCTCTTGTTTTTCCTTTTCTCTCCTTTCTTTCCAATAAATACATTTATGAATATTTATTAAAGTATCTAGTGAATAAATACTTCAGCCGTGACTTGTTTTACGAATGAACACCAATCTTCTTTTGCAGGAACCAGACTTGTTTAATTTTTGCAGACTCTTCATTCTTCAATGACGTGATTGTCACACTGTGAACTCGATGATCTTTGATAACTTTCTCGTTTATATTTCTTCTAGATTTCACGGTTTTGTGAAATTCCAAAAAATATCAAAGTGCTTGGTCCTCAATAGGTTAAAAAACAGAGAGAAAGAGAGAGAGACAGAGAGAGAGAGAGAGAAGAGCGGAGGGCGCTTCAGAAAAGAAAGAGGGGACGACGTTGCGTTCAGCGCAACGATCTTGGGGGCGCACGGGCACGTGAGAATTAACCAGCATTTGCATTGTAATACCCCGCGTCGGGGTAATCACTATGATTGCGGTGGGCGTAGCCAATCTTTAACTTTAATAGCCCGGCTTGCCCAAAAGACCCAGTGTGTGTCGCCCCGGGTACGCGTGTGCATGTGCCGCGTGAAACTTTTATCGTTTCACCGAGTCGTAATTTTTGCGGGTGCACCTACGTGGTCCTTAAGGGAGTTTCAGGTATAATAAGCTGCCTTGCTGCCTTCTCCACGGCTTTTATTTTCGACACTAACCCGTACTATGCAAGCAACAGTTCCTTGATTCGTGTTTTACTGCTCTACGGGAAAATTTGAAAATTCTAAATGCCAAAATTTTCTTTCTCCTTTCACATTTTAAAAAAACAGTGTATTTTTAGAGATTTTGAATGATGTTTCGTAAATTATATAAATAAATGCTTCTATGCTCTATTGTGTTTTTTCCTTCTTTTTTTTCTTTTTACTTTAATGTCTCTAATGGAAATCTTATTCCTCGATCGTTGTTCTGGTGTTAAAATTCCTACTCGTCTCCGGTCTGTGCTTTCGAAGAGAAAAGGAACGCACGTCCTAAGTAGCCGAGGCTACCGTCGTTTTTTCTCAGCACTTGGCAGATTTTTATCGGACCGTTTGCCGCGCATTGGTAATTAGCCCAGAGTGCGGTTGACTGAAGTTTGCGTGAGGCAAAAACCTCAATGGGCTGGTAATTCTTAAAGGGTAGGTATAAAATTCTGAAGACATAAGTGCCGGGTTTTGTTATGTAAATGTTATTCGACGTACTGTTTGCCCAAAGCAGAATCATCTTTCACGTGCTTTTTTGTAAAGTCTTTTTATGCTAATTGTGTCTATTGGATCGATGAGATTTTTCATGATACGTCTCCGTTTTTAATCGCGTAATTGGTTTTTTGTCTCTACAACTTTATGTAGTATTCTTGTTGTAATATTATACAAATATACGTTGAGCGTTATTTAATTAATGATATAATTTTCGTTTCTTCAATACTTTTTATCGTCAATTAAATGAATTATTTTTCACGAAGGAATCAATTGTAGTAAACCAAACACACGTCAATTCAATAAATTTTTTTATAAAGAAAATCCAAAAAATCAATTTGAGACCTCTCGAATATCTTATAAAGCATCGTGTTACAAGTGACTTTGATGATTTATGTTCTGTTATAAGTATTTAGGGTATTTAACCAAGATATTTTGTTTCACTAATTAGCGCTAAAATTAAATTGAACTAAAAATTTCAAAATTAGGTAAGCTAAAAGTTTAAATTGTTCCCAATTAAGACTTGATTATAATTTTATAACGCCGTATGAAATATTATTTTGGAGAGACAACACCCGATCAAAGTTCGATTTATGAAAACGTCGTTTCGTGAACACCAATTTGACAACGTACAATGGAAAGGTCACAATCAGTGCAATTGTTTAAAAAGCTGCCGATTTTTATGCATTTTTAAATTTTCATGTCACGCAATCGAAGAAATGAAACCTAAATAGAAAATTGTACTCAACTCCAATTAATATCGTTCTTTAAATATTACATTTTTTTAATGTTATACCGTATTTTATATTATATATTATATTATACTTTTGCATGTTACGCGCATCGAGTTCATTTCTACACCTTCAAATTTCCCATATAAATACGTAAAAATCCATAATCCACTAAAATTGAAATCAAACATCCAGTGACCTAATCTACTAAAATTGAAACATTTTCATCGCTCGTCTTTCTCCATACAATCGCGTACAAAATCGCTAACAAGCTCGTCCGCGTTTCCAACTTCCTCCAAACTCGTCGACGCATTCGATCGAGCAACACGCGCGCGCAGTGCAATAATTTGTTTCTAATCCCGCGGCACGTCCAGCCCCGATAACCGAGTGAATTATTCGCCGCTGGTTCGTCTTCTTTTAATTAGATGGGGACGAGATAATGAAAGGATGCTGGAAGCAGCCGTTCTCTGTATCAGAGCGGCCTGTCGCTTATTATTCAGCGATAAGTCGTCTTGTTGCTCGCTCGCTCTCGTAAGAAGGGGGGGCACGAAGCTCGAACACGGATGTGTGGCGAAACGAAAAAATTCTCCCCGTCGCGAAATTCCGAAACACGTCGTCTGGTTAATGATCTCTGTGTTTCGTTTGTGATAGCCGACATGTAAACAGCGAGGATAGTTACATCGTATCATATCAACGTATTGTAGTTGTATGTATCAAGATGGTCGAGCAGCATCGCTCGCACACTATTCTCTCGAGTGTCCCGTACGTGTTGCTTTTGCGTTTGCTTGTACGCTGGCTTTTATGATTAAGACCGATGCGGCGATAATAAGCAGCTTTACGTCGCATCGGGGACATCGGTAAAAAAGTGAATTAACGTTGTGGGATGGTAATGCGTCCGGATGGGGGACCGATGATCGACATTAATCGATAAGCTCGTTAGCGATAATTCTCTAGGACCGTTCACTTTTTCATGGACACCTTCTATGCTTTATTTTTCTTCTATTTTCTTTTTATTCGTTTCTGTGTTTCTTTTTTTTTTTTTTTTTGGTTTATGGTTCAGTGGGTGTTTCTAAATTTGTACAACAGCAGGGAAATCTATGTATATAGAGTGAGTTCTATTAAATATTCGGACACTGAGTATTGAAGCTGTTGTAATTTTTAATTCACGAATTCCATTCCTTAGCGTCGTCAACGAGCGTCAGAGATTTTTAACTTGGAAGATCGAACTGGCATTCGCTAATTATAACGATTTCAAATGAGAACGACTACGAAAGAACACGATCCACCAGTGTGTTGGAAAGCGAGCAATATCATAAACGACAATGTTTATAGCTAGGGAAAAAAGCTACGAACATTTGCCGTGCGATTATACGGGTTCGATAGGGTATTCAAATAAAGTTATTACTGGATGTGTCGCTCGAGTTACATTAGCCGAACAAACCGCGTGATAACGAAACGTATGTATCCCCTGGGATAAGAAATCCACGTACATTCCTGCTCAAAAGTCTTTGAAAAATCTTTTCAACATTTAAGTATCTCGATAGTTTGTAATACAATTGTTGTATATACTGGCACACATAGTGTTTTTTTTTTTTTTTTGAGTATTCTAGTACTTTAAGTAATATTTAGTATAATTGTAGTATTGTGTATTAACAATTATATTAATTGTATTTCACCGTTACAGAAAATATTATTTAGGACAAATATAATAGTAAAATACAATTTCGTTCCCTTGGGTCTTTTTTAGCATTTATGCAAAACAGAATCAAAACATCGAGTGCGCTTAATCTTTCTTTTCGATCCTTGCTTCGTAACGATGTTTACAAATTCAAATATGAAAATATCTTTCCCAGAGGAAAGTCGTGAGAGGGAAATTAAATACGAAACTTTTTTTTAATGTAATTGTCAAATAATAATTCGAAACATATAATATACATATATTGTTATAACTATGGATTATTATAATACACTGTAATGCACTATGTGGATTATTATAATACATAATATATAGCATTATAGTACATTACTATGGTGTAATTACGAAATACTTGAACAGGAAAGTAAGCGATACAATTACAGTGTCATATAAGGAAAGTAAACGATACAATTAAGAATTAATACTTGTGTAGAAATTTTTATGCATTTATGAGAAATTTAAATATTCAAGAATTCATAAAACATATATATATTTATATATATATAGTAATAATGTATTGAAGTATATAATATATATAATAACATATATATAATAATATATATATGTATATATATAATGCACAAGAACATGTAGCACATCTAAAATGAAGAGTATCTTATAATTTCCAATAAATAAAACAAATTTTACACAACCACCAATCCTATCTATCTTTAAATCCGTGTATAGAAATACGAAATTTCACTAAAATTCCATAGTCTAATTATAAAAAATTCGTCGAAATTCGTCTGTCTACTACTACATTAACACTGGAACTACCAGTGACGACTGAAGCACAGAATTTCCAATTTAAACTGTTTTACATCTATAAAATTCCGACCAAATTTCGACCATTTTGGTAGTTCTATTCTGTTAAATTACCATTAATTGACCACGCTATACAGAGATTAACTTAGAAACGGAATTAGGAACGAAATTTGGATCCTTCGCTCCACTCTTGTCCTAAAAGACTTTTGAACGAGGGTGTACACCTATATACATGAACGCACAGATGTGCACGGTGCACGCAACAGTGTGTGCGTACGCAGCGTGGTACACCGTGCACGAATGGCCAGATCGAGCAATAATAATCCGATGCTGATGAGCGGAGGATCTCGGTTCCCTCGGTTGACCCTGCGATCTCCCCTATTCCCAATGCCGAGCGTCACGAGCCTATCCTGCCTGTTCGATGGCTGGCGGACGCGTCTTTCGGACGTGTCCGCGGAATTTTATGGCAAACTGGTTTGCAATGTCACGTCTACAAATGATACGACGCCTCCTGTCCTTTCTTTTTTTCTTTTCTCCTCCCTTTCTCGTCGACGACGAGAAATTTCAGGGGACGGTCTCGCCGAGGGGGGACAGCTTGGTAACGAAGCGACCGGAAAATATTGCTTTCTTTCCGCTGAGGATCCGCTGATTGGCGGTGGAGAAGAGGAGTCTTCTCGATACACACGGACCGGTGGTAATCGTTCGTAAGTTTGAAGGCGGCTCTCTCTCCTCTCTGTCGAAAGAGTGGAGAGCTTCTTTTTGCTCGTCAATCTGAGATAAGATACGAGCAATTTGCGAGACATTGAATATATAGACGTTCCGCAGAGGGGAATCATACGTCGGGTAATACGAAAACGTTTGCTTCTTACATAGTTGCAACACAGAGGAGAAGAAGGTAACGCGAGTTTCGAAATAATTGGAGGTCTGATATGCGATGTTCGATGTTTTCTGTTCGATTAGCGGCTAGCAATTAAACGTAACGAAGATAACAAGGATATTGTACATAATGTATGGCAATCTGAAAAACTACCACGTGCAATAATTCTGTTTTTGTTCAATCGCCATTCGTCTCTTATTTTTCCAAGTTAAATTGCGTTCCTTGCTGTCAAGTTGTTGCAACAATAATTAGTAAAAAATTAATTGTCCTATGTGTACTATATATTAGGGTGACCTAAAAATTTCTATCTTTTTTCTTTTAACAGAGATAAATGTAAGATATTTTGTGCGTGATTTATTATCTTTCTTCATTCCTTTCTGGAAACTTTATAATACCATCTTTCCAAAACTTTTGTTGTTTGTTGTTTGTAGAGATGAATCTTTATGAGCTAAATCTTTTACCGCGGAGAGAATCTTTTAATGAAAGATGGTAAATAATAGTAATCAAAGGGAGTAATATCCGCAGAGTATGGAGGATGAGATAAAACAGCCCAATCAAATTCCACGAAAGAATCTTTTAGGAGCTAATAATATAATATTACAATATATAATATAAAATTAAATATATAATATTACTACTTGTATTAATAATATAAAATTAAATATATAATATATAATATAAAAATAAATAATATAATATTACAACATATAATATAAAATATAAAATTATATCAATACATTATATGTATATTATATTATACTGATATAACATTCTAATAATAATACCAACATTATTTTTACTAAACTACGTAGTAAAGAAACGTTTCTGTTATTTTTGTTATTCAATAAACGTTTCTAAACTTGTATGAAATATTGTCTTTCAAACAAACATATATGTCTTTAAACTTCTATATATATGTGTGTGTTTGTGTATATAAGAAATTATATTTATATGTAAAAATGAGATAATGAAAAGATGAATAGTTGAATTCAAAACTGAATTCAATCGTGTATAGAACTCACACAAATTCTAAATCTTATCTTCTTTAATTTTGTCTAACATCATTCGTTCTGAATTATGTTCAAAGTTATAAATGCCTGTATATATCATTGAAAAAGTGATACATTGAATGTATAATTAATACAGTCAATTAATTGCTTAATTGCAAAAAATATATAATGTTCTTGTGAAATTACTGTCATTAAATTGTCATTATTATCAGAAATGTTAAGAATATATGTTATATGCTAGAGAAACAGATGTCACAAAACTTTCTCGAAACGATATAATGTTTTCGGAGGAAAATGTATCAAATGTGTGAAATCGACACAAGGGTAAGATATTCGTCGAGCGACGAGTCATTTTCCTTCGAGACGATGTTTCTCTTTAGATAACGTTATTTTAATATCATTAGCATTTTTTACTCGTTTTTCTTTTCTCACAACCGCCCTTACTACGCATCGCGCAGCACTACGAGCATAATGCACTCTGAACAAAAACCACTGTCCTTGAAACCAAAGCTTTTGCAACATCACGTTTGTCCCTTAAAACCGCCGACTACTCGCTAATGTACTTTTTGCCGCATTATCCGAGGAAAAGGTGGGAAAGAATTTCTTTGATAAATACATCGAACGAATGAATGTGAAATTAAACAATATGCAAGGTGTTGCTCCTACAGTAAACTTGCGGTAAAAGTTAAATTAATACGACAAAAGGAACATACGAAGATCGAAGATGTATGATAGTAATCTCCATAAAAAATAATAGCTCAAATTTTATATATATATATTACGTTCATTATATGAAACATTTTAGAATTTTATCAACACTATGAGAGATGGCTACCATGATTTGAAACCAATCTAGAAATAAAAGTTTATTACAAAGTAAATATAGTAAATATAGTAAAAAATCAATATACAGTTACTGTTAAAAATATAAAGAAATATTTTCGTGATCTCAGCGAAATGTATAGTACTTGTAATTTCCATAGATATTGTTGCATTTCTTTGAAATTTGACCAATATAATCGTGACCAATATAGTCAGGTCTCAAGTCAGGATACAATAATATAATAAAATATCAAAATGTTTCATAACACGTAATGCACACAAAAACTGTTTATGGAATCCTTTCATGAGCAACTGTAGCTAAAGTATACTCTTTTTCTTAGCTGCTTGTAAGAAAAGCAAACAATTTGACGACCATGCATTCCAATAATCTCCTAACTGTGAGAACTAAAAATTTGTCAACCACCTTCTAAGGCAATCCAAGCAAGTGCAAAAGTACTAATTTCAGCAACTAACGCGCAAATTACCCATTTAAATTGCCAATCTTCTTCAATGTCTAGCGATGATAAATTGTCAAGCACTTCAAACATGTAGTATATATTTCTAAGGAAAGATTCGAATCAAATTCGATACTTTGAAACTCTTGACATTTACAGTCTTAAGTTTTGAAAGTGTCGATTAGTCTCGAACATTATTTGAATTCTATTCTTTTCTATTTTCTTTTCCATTTTCTAAACTTCAATGTCATTGAAGAACTGTGTCGTTAAAAAACCTAAGAACAATCTAAGTAGAAACGGCTTTTATACTTTGAACATTGCAACGAACACTGTACTTTTCACATGTCAGATATTTTTACATATTGGGTATATATGTGTTATACATGTGCCCATTTTTGCTTATTTCTTTAAATTTCCAACATTTTCAATGTTCAATATTCAGTATTTTCTAGTTTATTAGGATTTCTTTTTATTGTTTGACGAGTAGATACTACTATTGAATTTTTAATGGACTTTTAATTAAATAATTTATTTCTGAAAAGAGATTAATTTCTACTCAAATGTATCCCTAAGTATAACACTTTCTTTTATTTAAAAACAAACTTCTTCGTCACATTTTTTTATACGAAGTATATATACACATACATTAATTCAAACAGAATTTTTGTAAAAAACCAAAAGAACCTGTTGGTTTCGATCCCTTTGTAGTTTGGTTACATCGACCGGACAGTCGACTGTAGCGAGGGTTGGTTCAAGTTTAGTCCATCCATTGCGCGGTGCGTGTCAAAACATCTCTTACGTATGAAAATATCGTTGGAACCAGTTTCGTTCTCGTTTGCACTTTCATCCAGTCGATTTCGGCTGGCCCGGATACCCGGACTCGTCGACTTCGTGACCGTTCTCCCTCCCCTCAGCCCTCCCCCTGCCCTTGTCCACCCGGTAAAAACTGGTTAACCCACGCCTCGCGCAAAATCCCCGAGGGCTGCAGCTGCATTGCGAGGTGTCGTTGCCACCTGACGTGCATGCAGCGTCGCGTGTGACGTAAGCGGGGAGGAAAGCGGCGTCTTCGGGTCGTTCGTGTCGTCGTCATCGACCGGCAACCTTGAAAAGTTCATCGCCGCCCATACGGAGGAGGATCCACGCTGGCCGAATCTCGCGTACGCCGCTACTCTCTTTGGCTCGTGCTCGGCTCGGCTAATTGCGAGTTCACTAATTAAAGATACTTCGAACTAAATATCTGTTCTATTCTGTTTCTTTTTTTTTTTTTTTTTTGTTCATCTCGCTCTTCTCTTTTACACGTATTTTTTTTCTTAATAATTTTGAATCGTGGCGACGAAAATCTTCGTCGAAGAAGCGAAGCGTTTTTTGTTTCTTCCATCTTTTCTGTTTCTTCTTTATTTTCTGTTTTTGTAGATCATTTCCTTTTTTGGAATCTTGCTATGTTTGGACTACCACGTATCTCTTTCTATTTTTTGTGGATAATTTTAAATCGTAGATTAGAAGAAAAGAAGAAACCTTCTTCTTTACATTTTATGGACAACTTTGAACCATGGATTAATACATCTTGGCAAGGAAGAAGCAAAGAGCTGAACATCAAATCTAGTCATAGACAACTTTCGACCACAAATCAGTTTCTTCGTAAGAAAAGAAATATAAAATCGCAATTTTATACTTGGCTCTACTTCTCCTTTTTTTTAATTTTTTGTGAGCAACTTTGGATCAATGAATCATTGTGAAAAGAAAAAAGGTAAAGAAAAAATAAGTTAATATATAACTGTAATACCCAGACCACCTTGTGTTTCTCTTCATTTTTCTCTAAATAACTCTGAACCTTTGTGAAAGATCTCCGCGAAGAAGACGCGAATCGCGATGCAACCAAGGTTGCCTCGTTTTATCAACGAAACCACAGAGAGATGATAATCGCTCAGCTGTCGCAAAATTTATTTCCCCGCGACGCAGCGTTCGACGACATGACTCAAAAAAAAAGGTCCGTATAATTTTCTCAAAGTCGTTTGGCGAGTATCACTTTAAACGCGTTCAATGAGATCGTTCGCATACGCGTACGCGCAAAAAAGTATCGGTCGCGCAGGATGAGATTTTTTTATAATTGGTCTTGCAGAATCACGCTCGACGTGTTTCACGATCGCGCGGAATGATAAAGGACCGAAAAAGCAAGGCCAAAAAGATACAGATACTCGTTACGCGAATCTTATCTGGATAACGCCCGGTGCAAGTTGCTGCCGTATGACGTGCTCCAATTTCGGTTTGGAAGGATTCCTTACACGCGACGAGGAAAAACGAGTCGGTCTAATTAAGTCGGCAGCCGTGTGCGTTCGACGCCAGACTTTTAACAATGTGGGTCAGTCGGCAAGGAACGTATATACTTAATCGAAAGCCGTAGATAAGATAAGCGTTAATAAGTTTCTCTTTTTGTATGTAATGTATCCTTTTTCTAACGTTTCTATTACGTATTCTTTTTATAATATTTCCATTATAATGTATTCCTACGTTGAACATTTTGTACGTAATGCTTGAACGTGTTCAAAAACGCATTGAAATCCTCTAATTCCTTAAAATATTTTTGTATTTGTCTGTAAATGTATAGAAAAGTAGAATTGGCGATGTTGTAATTAGATTAAACGGAAGATTTCGATATTCTTAAACACTTTCAAACACTTGATCACAGTTTGATCGGAAACTTTTTGCGAATTGGGGAAGTAGTGTGATTTTTTCAGTATAGATGTTTCTGAAAATTTATGTTTTTGAGAAAAAAGATCTATCTATACGTAATTTCATATTTTAAAATTTCTCTACAAATGAGTAAAGATCTACCTTTACGATTGAAAAGTCAATTTTAAAAATCAAAATTCACAGGAAATCGTGAAATATACAATTATTTATTTATCTTCTTGTAATTAATAAATTTATGGAAAGAAGATTTGAATACATTGATTATAGAGTAATTATAATGAATATGAATATTATGAAATTGATAGTTTTGTAAAAATCTAATTTTTGAAGAATTAAATACATTATAATTGCTAGTGGCAATTTCGTACATTAAAATTTTTTATAAACAACCTGGTGGTTCTATAAAAAACGAGATTTTATTCGCCTCTTACTTTAAACTTATTTCCACGTAAAATCAAACTTCTTTAAAAACAAAAAATATCGCTTCTTATTTTAAATTTATTTCTGGATAAAATTAATCTCCGATTGTTCCACGAACTTCTACTCATTTTGATAACACGAAAGAGTAGACAAAAGATCACGAAGAAATTGATCATTAATAAATTTTTATTATTATATTATTATATTACTAATAAAGAAACACTAATATTATTCCATTGCACAGAAATTGTAATTTTCATTCTGCACTTGAAAATTTTCTACGTACGCACCCGAAATTCGTTCTCATTTATCTCAGAAACGATGTTTCGTTTCACCTCGTTTTATTTTCAGAATTTAATCTTCCCTCGGCGTAACAAAAATGAGAGACTTTGAAAACGCGAGGAAATCAATCGCCATATTACCAACTCATAAAGTCAAATCCAGAAAAATCGTCGTACTTTAAAGGGGAAGATGGACTTTTTAACGTGGACTAGCCGCGATATTTCATGGCACTTCCACAGATATTATGTGAAACGCTGGCGCTAACGATAAATCAGATGCAGCAGCATATAGCATGTCTTGGAGGATCCCGACCATATCGCAGAAATTTATGCGCGGAAGGTGAAGATGAATTGAACGCATAATTCAAAATGAAGAACCAAGGTAAGAGAAGCCGCATGCAACGTGTTTACACATTGGCTGGAAAACGTATTCGGTTCATAAAAATGATTTTCTCAGTTCGTAATAGCGCCGCGGTAATAAATAACCATTTTTGTTATTCGAAATTCATTTTCCATTTTCTGAATTATACATTAAATTCCCTCTCTCGCCGGTCGCCGCGGTTGGAATTCCTCTCGCGAAATAATTATCCGGTCTTCTCTGTAATACCGTGAGGGGGCCGAGAAAGAGGACGATAACTGATTACTTGGAAATTCTTTTGCGAATAATAAAACTACAGGCAGTCGTCCGTGACTGACGTTAATTAAAATAAAAATAACAAATGTCTTCGATTAAATGACTCTCAACGACCTTGGACGACATTGTTAGGCAGAAAAGTGTCCAAATGAAATGTAATAACATATTTTTCAAGAACTAAACGCTACGGCGTAGTATAATATTTAATTTATTGTAAATTCTAAAGTAAAATATAGCGAAAGTTGGTTGAACAATGTTGCAACAATTTATTCTTAATTATTCTGCATTGTCGAATTTATTTTTCAACACGTAGCGTTCCTATTAAAATTTCGCTGTATAATTTTGCATTACAACCACTTAAAATCGAAAGAAAATAATTAAATCTGGAATATAGCAAGAATATTGAAAATATTAAAAGAAAAGTTACTGAAAATATTAAAATCGAAAGACCTGTTTGAATTCGCTAAGCATACTTTTTGAAAACGAACAATAAATTTTATACACAGTATAATTATAGTTTTACCAGAAAATCAAATTTGGTAACAAATCTTTCTTTCTCAAGTTAATTTCATGTAGCATCAACTGCTACTATTATTTCTTCTAGCTAAACTTTATAGTTGCATGAAAATTGAAAGAAATTTAAATACTTTTAACATCACAATAAACTATTGCTTATCCCTCGATAAAGCTAACAATAAGTGAATAGGTACAACGAGGGCACAGTTATTTATAAGATCCAGCAGAGTGACTTGTCACAATTTATCAGGATAAAGACTTCTCAGAACCTTTGAAGAAGTTATTGAAATGAAGAATTAAAATTTATCTCGTCCGTCCTATTCTTTCCGGTACGACAAGAAGGGAACGCGTAATGTGAATCGTTTCTCGTGCATTCTATACGTTCTGATTGATACGATCAATGAAGAATCCGGGTGCCTTCTCTACAATGCAGTCTAATCTAGCGAAAGAAAGAAAGATCCTATCGCTTCCTCTTCGCCCCGAGACAAATAAAATGCACATTTCCAAAGGCGTCAGTCGCTTCTCAATAACCAACGGTGCGCTACGATAAGTTAGAAAAGAACACTCGTTAGAATTGTTAGAATTGTATTGCCATTGTATAGCGGGCACAAACAGATGCTATGGCACAGCCAGAGTGCTCTTAGTCAGTCTTGATAGCGCGATACGTCTAAATTATGAAAGTGAAAGGAAAATTTATTTGACGAGAAATCTGGGGAACGAGATACCATTGTGCGATGACAAAGATACTCGGATACCTACGATTCCGATTTTGAAAAATTCTTCTCGGAAGAAATTTCACGTACCACGCGTGCATCGTTCGCGTTGTTTCAATATTTTATTAATAATGAGAGATTACTGTTACAATTATACACGATTATTAACGTAAAAGTACAACGATTTTAAACAAGTTCATAACATACGTGAAGTAATAAAAAAAAATTATTGATATTACTTGCAGGAATTCGAAATCCGGACGATGCAATTTAAAAACTGCAGAGAAACGTGATTTACGAAACGTTACGTCTGCTGATAGAATTCAAATTGTTTTCAACTAACTACAGCGAATTGACAGCGCGGACGATGAAAAGCACACAACCACCTCGTACATATAGGTATATTGCTCTTTATCCATTCCCATTTGGAATTCTTAAAAGTTCCCGTGACTACCCGCCGTTCCTTTTTTTCGCCATAAAGGCGAGAACATCAGACAACAATAACGCGAAGCGTTCGTTCGCTTAAAGTGGCTGTGGAGACGATAAAAATACCAAGTACCTTGCAATTACATCTGCAGGTAACCCAGCTAAGTAGTAATGGCTACGAACGAAACGATGCATCTGTTTTTCTCCGATAACAACGAGAAACTTCCAAATTGGATGTGAATCTGCCATAGATTCTGATATAAGTGAAGGAACATCGTCTCAACACGATCGTTTCAAAATTGTTGGTCTCGAAAGTATGAAATAAATAAAAGCGCATGAGTGTTATACTTTGAAAACAATTCATAAAAGTATATAAGTAACTATTATATTAAAAGAATCATTTCGAAAATTTCTTACGAAATGTCACGTTACGATTGACAAAAAAAAGCGAACTTGTTAAAAATCGAAGTTTTAGACATTTTAATTCTGGACTGATTAAAATTTTTATTAAACTGTTTTACCGTCTTTCTTTTAAGTTTTTACATCTCGAACGAAATCTAAAAAGACAAATCGATATGCGGATCTCGCGAAGTTCCAATTAAATCGAGGTGTTCTCAGCGCAGGCGCTCGTCAAGGATGGAATTCCCAGCGCGGCCAGGGGTTAACCTCAGAAACGAATTCCAGCGCTTCGATTACGCCCGTTTCTTACGTTCGGCCAATCAACGAGAATGACCGTATAATTTCTGACAGGTAGCCGAGAAATAAACTGGTAATGGCAGGAACAGTTCGAACACTGTATTTAGTCATTACTTAAAATGAGCGTTACCATGTGGCGAACAACATTACGCGCAATATGTTAACAGCGTTGTAAATAGGTACATGTACCTACGCGTAAACGCCACTGAAAATGAAAGCAACGCGAACCTTGTTTCCTCTCTTGTAAAAATTTCGCTTCGATATACCTTATATTATATACTAAGTAGCCGCGAGACGGTCAAAGCACAGACAAGATGTACGAAATACCGACATACTAAAATCAGTGGTTTTTTAACGCATTCTACACTTAAACAACAGTAAATTGGGGAACTACATCACGATCGAATTTGATTCGAAGTAGCGAATGCGCCAAAAATAAGATTTTTGAAATTCATTACAGTGCTGTCAAATTTTCAATACTGAAATGTGAAGCTAGTAACTAATTGAAATCATTCTATTATATATCAAAAAAAGCTCTATCCATGATTTACGGTATTACGATGGCTTCTTTTCACATAATAAATTAAAATTCTAAAGTTAGTTAAAATTAAAATATTAAAGAACCTATCAGCTTAAATAAATTGTATAATGTGCGAAAAATTAAAGAGAAGAAGAAAGAACAACCCTCTTCTTTACAGATATAATCATTGCAGAAATAATTAATCCTAAACTTTCTAAAATATTTTTGTACGAAAAATATACAAATTCGTATGAAATATTTTCCATACGCTTGCAAATTAGTTATCCAGACATCAAAACTATATATTATTTATTTTTCATTAATCTAATGAACATGTACACACAATGAATTTACACAAACACCTAGATCGCAGCCTAAATCAACTCGTATTACTTCAGTCATTAACTTTTCCAACGAGCATTCTGTTTTGGATATTTCATAGAATTTTCTATATTTAGTGTATTCTAGTGTCTAATCATTTTTTGTTGATGTCAAAATAAATATTGATTTATGAAATAAATTTAACAAGATATATTTAATTACCATTAGACAGGTATCGTTCCCTTTAAGTTCCATAGTCTATGTTATTCCATCTTTCATTCATGCATTTGGAAGTTCATAAATCTGTAACAAACTTATTTGTTGGATTAGTAGTTTGACACAAAAACTTGACACAAATATTCCACACCACTAAAACAGTCCCGACATTTAGAAAGAAAAAGTCCGAGCAACAAACCCGAGTATCGCAACACTAATTCACTAGCACTAATTGTGAAATAGAAAATTTTCAAAATCCAACGCGAAGAGTGCTTTGTCATGTTTAAAACTCCCGAAAATAAGTATGCGACGTTATTAATCTATGCACTCATGTTTAAAAATGCGCAATACTAATTACAACGCGTCCAGTGCAACCATGCTGGAAGTTGCTGATGAATGACTATTTCTGTACAACTCTTGTAAGTGCATCAGGTGATCCAGGAGCAGGAACAGCCTTCCACGAATTCAGTGGAAAAATTTGGGCATTTTGTAAACGCAACGCTACATTGAGAAACGCGATCATTCATTATCGCAACACTAAGAGTAAAAGTAAAACTGGAAATCGCGAAATAATGTCGCAACACTAACTCTAAAGCTAAATTCAATGAAAATTATTATTAATACAAAACTGTACGAACGAAAAACTACTTCAAATACTCTAACACTATAAAATTAATTAAAAGCAATAACTTTATAATTTAATTCAAAACAATAGGAAGCAAGATAAATTTTATTATGTATAACTCTGAGAGAACTTTAAAAATTCACAATCGCGAAATCATAATTCGCAACTCTAAAGCAAACACGATTATCATTTTTTCGCAACTTTAATTTAAACCGTAATCAATTTCTCGCAACACTAATAAACAGGCGCGGAACTATCTCGTAACTCTAATTCAACCCGTAATCGATTTTTCGACACTAAAAGAAAAAACGCGATTTGCCCAAAACGAAGATGAACGATGATGGAGAAGACAAATACAACTACAAATACTAAAAGAGCATAGTGACAAAGTAGTAACAAGAATGATCTCCCATACTTTGCAGTCATTTAAATGATCCAGAGAATGAGAAACCATTTGTTGTGACCCTCTTCGTGGCGGTTTGCTGGGCCTCTTCGGCTTTTAGCCTCTTTTTCCTTCGAGCGTAATGCTCGCTGAAACTTACGTCTAGCTCGAGTCTTTCTAATCGTAAACCAAAAAATAACTTATAAAGGTGAAATGAAAAGATAAACCTCAGAAGCTGATCCCAATACACATGAACGACCATCGATCATAGTGATCGTTGTCCGTTTGCACCTGCGTACTCGAGCAATACCTACATAAACGTTCGTTCCAAGACCTACTCGCGACTTATCCGCGACCGCGACCGCGATACTAAATTCGAAAAATCGAAGAGTAAAACCAGAAACAAGCGGCACGCTCTATTTCTACCAATTTCACTGGCGATCTTTCCTGAATTAGATTTCCTGAAACAGGTTGGACACGCGAAAAGGGGATACGCGAAAAGGGGATACGCGAACCAGTTGTGCCAACCTGCCCGGTCCTACCTACTTATAATTAAACACAGGCATATCAGAAAGTAAGCTACCTATCCTAACAGTCGTCCTATATTTAAAAAAATGGCACAACCAACACACTCACTCCACGATTCTCACACATACCACTCGGGCGCAGACCTAAACTAGAGAGGACGTCTCCGGGACGCTTCCGACACCCGAGCTTAACACACAACTTTCACACTCTAATTTACATACCATTTTCCTGAAATCGACTGACAATGGCTAGCGACCATTGCGCAAAACGTGATTTAAACACGTTTATATTTATAGCTATGTAAGATATTAATAACTGAGAAAAGATACATATAATTTTTATAGAAATTACACGTGCAAGTTGACTTAGCGTCATTATTATAATTAATAATATAGTTATAATAATAATAATAATATAATTATAGTGTATTTATTACGTATTATGATAATAAATTCATAATTTTTTAAATTAGTGCATAAATATTTTAAATATTTCAACTTATAATGAATGGAACAATAGAAACGACGCAATTCCACATCCTAATCACACACACACACACACACACACACACACGTGCGGAAAATACGTCGTGCACGATACGCTAATACATTATCAGTCGCTAGGAAACTTTTTATAAAATTACAAACTATGGTTATCGTGCCCAATGTCTTTCACCCATCCAAGTAGCACCTAGGCACGTGAGTGAGGTCCTGATAATGAACACGGGTTAAACCTGAAAATCCTGAACTGAAAAAATGATTAGTTTATGTAATTTGTATCTAACGGATTATTGCATTATTTTATTTCAAACTATAGTGACTCTATTCTTTCAAAAATTATTGAAATTGCAAGAGAATGAAGACAATGGACAAGAATTGAATTTATTAAACAAGATACTATAAAATCTAATAATTAACTCAAACAATTAAAATCAAATAATTGACTCTAAATTAAATATTAATAAAAATAACCTCAGGCGATTTCTTCATCAAAGCACATTTTCAAAAATGCGAAAGCAGTATTCAAACTTGTTGCCATGATTCAAAAATCTGCCTGTCGCGAAGTATTTTCTTGCACATAAAATTTCATATATTTTTCTACGGAAAGAATTCTGATCTATTACATATAATCAAATTGCATTAAAGTTCATAATTATAAAATTCAATTAATTAAATCATTTAATACTATTATAGAAGGGAAGATAAAGTTGGAAATTATTAATTGTTATAACAATTATCATAACAAAATGTACTATTAGTATATTAACAAGTAATAACTGCCTTTTTCATAGCAATGAAATCTAGAGGATATCCGTCTTCTATATTACGAAATGCTCAAACGAGATCATTTTAATAATAATTATTTATAATTTATCTATTCATATTGATATTGGTATGAATATGAAATTTTGCAAACATTTATATCGAATATATTTTGATTTTACAAGTAATTACTATAACTGTATATATTCAAACTAATTGTTAAAATCGCGATGTGCAAGAAGCCCTGTCCTGATCTAATACATAAAAAAAGATGTTACTACTCAGGGATATAAAAAATATCCGCGGTCACTATGCTCATCAAAAATTCTACGTATACAACCAGTCATCCTTGCCGATTCGGACCTTTTGTCCTACGACATGATTGAGTGACTGGAGGAACATAAATGCATGCGACTCACGCGACAGATGTGAAGAACGTTATCATCGATGCTGCACTAGACCAGGGAAAGTTATCGTGAAGACTCTTATCAAGTAAATAGCCATGACGGAAGTGAATTTTTCCGTGAAAAATTTCCTGAAAAACATAAAATATTTTGTTTCTAAAGATAGTGTTATTTATGAAAATTTAAATTTTAATATGACAAAAATTCGGATTAATAATTTGAAGTGTTTTTATTTTATAATTATAATTTTACATTCGACTTCAATAGAAAGAATACTATAGAGAACAGAACTCAAATACAACATGCTAAAGTACTTACATTTTGAGCTTTTGAAGCATCATAAGATCCTTAAAAGATTAGGAGAAGTGGAAATTGTAGAAAATCTATAACAAAACATTAAACATTAGAATTTATGTTTAAAAGCAAAGCAAAATCTTAAGTTGGAGATAATGAGAGATTCTTACATTCTTGGCTTTGGAGTCACCGTTGGATTTTCGCCAAAATATACCAAAAAGTTGATGCTGTGAAACCTCTGCAACAAAACATCAAACATTATACTTTGTTGTCGTCAAATTTGAAAAGTTATGTAAATTGAAGTACAATGTATAAAATTACTTACGATCTTGATCTCCTGGAGAGGCCTCGTCTTCTTGAGCACTGACTCTAATATACCGAAAACGAATGTAAAATAAGAAAAGATATAAGAAAAGAAAAATAAAAGATTATCAATGCGCATGCTTAAGTAACAATCGGCGGACTCACTGACTCTAATTTCGCGAATTATAATTTGAATAAATTGATTATTTAATTTAATGAGAGCCAGTTTGCTCAAAAAAATATTAAAATATTGCGCAACAAACACTGACTTTACCGACCGCATTGCGCGCGATCACAAGAATTTTCTGAAAATAAAGCTGATTAGAAGATGAAAGGCAAAGAGTACGTTCATTTAGGAAATACTACTATTTTTCTATAATTTTAAACCTGAGTATGCATTAAAGATATTACTTGGAAATCATAAAATAATTGTCAATATTTTCAAAAATATTTATAGAAATTGTATTCTGAATGTTCGTTATTAAAGTGATGCATATTAGTAATATATCACGTCGTGTATTATAAATATTCAAAAATGTTTGCACAAATCAAACTTTTGCAGCTAAATGTACTTAAAAAATCTTACACATGAAATCTTGCTCTGAATCATTTAATTGTGCGTCAGCGTTCGGAAAAAGTATAATGTAGCAAAGTATAGTATAATAAAGTACGAAAACTTTAAATTTGATAATCTAATACAAGACATACATCCATGGAAATATATCTCATCAAACTACTACGATCTCCATATTTGAAATAAAATATTAATTGATTTAATCTTTCCATTATAATCATCCTGTATAATTACGAAGTTACATATTGTGAATTGTATTTCAGATATATATAAATGATGCAAATGTTACCTAGAATGAATAAAATGTTACCAATTTTCCGTGGAAGTTCATCAGATTGTACATTGCTGATCGTGGCGCCTATGCTCTCTTTGCAATCAAGAAATAACCTGCACAAAAAGAAACCAAAAATCGGAATAAATATGTCAAATGAAGGCAAATATATAAAAGTGAAACAATAATCAACTTTAAATTCTATTTAAAAAGTATAGACAAGGTGCCGATAACCGAAATCGACGAATGAAGAAAAATTGGTGCAAAATGTTTCAAAGCATTACATGATGCTCAATTAATTGTTAAACATACGCGTATTAATTAAATGACACTACTAATGAGGTATAAATGGAAGTAAAAGAGTGTCGACGAAGCGACGCTACCGAAGGGACGCCACCGATAAGTTAGAAAACGAACCTAATACGACGTAATACGTGTTGTATACGAAATTCCACAGTCGAATGACTCCCCGCGACACGTCTCGTCCTTCAGTTGAGAAAATAGTAGAGGGTGGGATGATCCTGTCCGAATAGACACGATAATTAAGACGAACATAAACATTGTGTTGTTGTTTTTTACTTCGAATTTCGAGCTCCAAGGCCTTCTACGTTTTACTTTATTTGATAACTGAACAATTTCATTCTATCACGAAATAAAATTATTATTTTAACTATTATTAAACATTTATTTATCAAACACGTACATTCTTAATAAATTATTGTTAATACAATTATTATAATTGTTAAGAATTACGCAGTATGAAGTTAAAGTATCAACAAATAATAGAAGTGTACGTGTAAGAACATAATAAAATATATAACAAGTAGTAATAAGTTAGTTACAAGGTTACAATATTTTTATTGGTTAGAATTGAAATTAAATTTTGATATAAAATTATAAATAACTTTTAGCGTGATATGTTTTATTTAAATGTTTATATGCTATTATTTCTTTAATTGTTGAAAATTATGTGTAATAATTATTTGGTTACTCACTTTAAGGGATTAAAAATTATACACTTTTTCGGTAATCTGCCAAATCTCGATGAATTAAAGCTGTAAGTTTTATTTTAATTGAAAATGTATGTTTTAATTCAAAAATTCACAACACAAACATAAATCTAATAGCTATTGATTTAAACTTTTACCTAAGAACTTCTGGATGACACTTCTTCCTGGATGATTTTTCTGAATCACATTTCCTTTTTTACAGACGAGGTGTGCTTCCTTCCGCCATTAAAGATCTGCTCTGCCGTTTAGAAATCGATCATGAGAAATATCGATTACGTTCGAGAATCGTAGGAAATGTATTGCTTATTTCACCGCGTAGTGGCGCTGTATCTTCAACTAATTTAACCCCAATACGCGCGCATTTCACACCAAATATTAACTTGGAATAAAAAATAAAAAACTCTGGTCTGAATCAAATACACAAAATTCATGAGACATTCTTAAAAACGAACGAAAACATTCATATACTAGATAAAAAGAATTGTCAATATTTTAAACTGTTATGATTTCGTGAAAAAAGTTTGTAGAACAATTAACTTGATTTTATTTCGTTCAAAGATATTTATTTTTACATCATGCAGCAAGTGTAAAAATAAAAATACTTTATTTCTCGAAAATTGTAAAAATTCAAATATCTCGCCAAAGAGAAGTTTTTCCATCACTGAACAACTTTTTTATGATGAGATAAATCATGATACTCAAAGATAAATATAAAGCGATCACTACGCAGTTCACTCTTTGAATATTATTATATTTTCAAGGATGCAATTGAAAAAACAGAACGCCATTAGAAAATGAATTAAGACTATAAATGAACTATAAATGAATTATAAAACTATAAATGAACTAAAAATGAACTATAATGAATTAAGGCTATAAATTAACTAAACTAATTAAATAAATAAACAGAGAAAGTTTAGATTACCTTTATGTTTGTTATTTTCGTTACTACTACATACTATATATATATATGTGAAGGGTTGAAAATCATTCTAGAGTAAGTCCAAATTTTATTTAACATCAAGTTGATAACGTTCTTCAAGTATATTTTATATATAATATAATTTCATTTACTGAGAAATGACAGTGTTTCATTCCAGTAGATACTTGAACAAGAAAGCGATAATAGCAAATGTAAAGTTTAATTTTAAACTAAACAAACCCCCGTAAAAGTGATTTACACTACTATGATTCTCAGCCCTTCGTATATTTCTTTCTGTTACATTCTATTGCACGCGTTCGTGCACCTTCAAATCTTCTGCAAATACGCAAAAACTAAGAATCCAATTGTTGCAAAGGAAATCATAAAAAGAAGCGGAACCGAAAGTCCGTGGAACAGGTGGCCGTAATAATAAAAGCCAATTATTCAATCGAACCACTTCCGGCGCCTGGCGACATCTCGCAGGGTCGAACACGAACGTATCCCGAACCGAATACATATCTGTATATCTCGTGCGTGAAATCTCCCCACGAACGAGAATTTATCGGTCGCCGGGAGAAGCTGGTGGACCGTCATCGTCATCGTCATCGTATTCGTGCAGTGCGCGAAGGTGCGGCCGGCAGCACTTTAGCGTGACACTAATGAGCAGAACGGCCGGATCCCCGTGGCCCGTCCTGCTGTAATTGGTTAGTTAGCACATTTATTTCATATGAAATAAACGCCGAGTGAAAAATGCGAAGCGCGTGCGTCCTAATTGGCGGCCGCGCCGTTCTCAGCGCGAATCGTGAACAGATCGATCCGTACGATATCGGATCGTTGACACCGGTGACCGAATAACGTTGCCCTTAAACATAGCCAGCGACTCTCCGACTCTCTCGGCGTGTACGCGCCGATTGAATGGAACACGGCCAGCCTAGCTGCCGACTAATTAGCCGACGAATCGATAGTAACCACTGGTGTTTGCGAATAATCGAAATGGAACGTCGGGCGAATGGGATTTGTAAGTGATCGAGATCATCGAGGAGATAATGGAGGTCTGCGTTTGAAGAGACGATATTTAGAAATAGGCATCGAGCTAGTAGAAAGTTTAAGATGTCTGTTGTATAATTCAAATTTGTAGCAAATTGTAATTTACGTTGTTAAAAATGAATGCTTGAGTATTTTTGTTCTTTCGTCAAGTGTCGTTATTGTACAATTGTTGTTGTACAGAAAGACAAATGCAATTATGCTGTATAAATATACAGTAGCTCATGAAAGCATTTGAATATTTACTGTAAAAAAAATTTTACATACACCATTGTAGTATGCTTTGTACCATGATTACATTGATAGACATAACAAGATATCTATTTGTTGCAAACATTTGGTCAAAATTTAATATAATATAATGAGACATCATTATTGCAATTATAATTGATGAAATTTGAAACCAATCAGAAAATGTAAGTATTTATATATTTATTACCAACATATGTTTAATAAAAAAACTATTATATGAATAATATGAATAACCATCTTAAGCACATATAACAAATGCGAAAATTGATTCCATCCAAATATTAAGATTTATTGATTAAGATTTATTGATATTTGATTTATTGATAATTGACTATTCAAATACTCTTGTGGTCACTCTAAAACATGTACTTGTCTTAAATGTCATAATTTCTATACACATTTTGGGATTTGTTTCAAACTTCACCAATCTAACAGTAACAGTTCTACAGTCGTACTTCATTACTACGCCAGCAAGTATAGAATAGCTACTAGTTTTCATCCGTTTGAATTTACAAGAAACACGAATTCTATAAATATTGCATGGAAGACTATAAGTAACTCCAGCTAGTCAACTTTAAATACCTTGGCCACGTCAGAAAGTTACCAGAATCTCTAAATCTGCGAGAAAACTCATTGGAAGCTATACCATAGCAAGCATAACCATAGCAAGTGCAGGAGTCAGACGCGGAGCGCACAGAGCTCGAGGGACAAACGCGTGAAATAATTGTTGCGCTCTATTACGATTCTTCGTCTCTGACCTTGAGCCCCGTACTTAATCGCGCATTCTGCATCATCATGCCACTTTCCATCGTGTTCACTCACTCTCTCTCTCTCTCTCTCTCTCTTCGTCCCTCTAATTCCATGCTCTTTCTGCGCCTCCGTGCAACCCTGACTGCTTTGTCTTCAGACAGAAACACCGAAGCCGCCACACCCTGGCCTCTCCCGGTAATAATAATTGTTTGCGCGCTTACATCTAAAATGGCGTGCTTGTCCTTGCAAGGCTACGCTCACGCCGCCGCCGCCACCTTGGCTCGTTCCTTCTTTCCAACGAACCTCTTCTCTGGCCAACGCACACCGTGGGAAGATCCCTGGTGCGCGATCGCGATGGACCCTCCGCGGCTCGCCTTGACTGATCCTCTCCGCAGATTAGTCGTTATCTTCGCGGTACCTACTAAACGCCACCGCGGTAAATATAGAATTAAATGGACCGAGGCATCGCCACTGACGGTATTAATAAACTCCGAGTTTCACGTGTAACGGAGAGCCGAAGCTTCACGGGCAAAAGCAGTGCTTCACTTACAAAATTTTCAACAACGCTTGATGAAACGCGTGACTCTGTTTTCGCCTAACAAATCAGAGCAACTCCCGGTTGACTATCGTCTTTTTGGGTAATAGGGATTTTCACTACGCTGTGGTAGTCATGTTAGATGATCAACCAAGCCTGATGATATTGGCTCAGTACTAACACTGACTGTGAGCCAGTAATAGCCTCCCTAAAGTGACCTACGAACAGTTATTCATAGGACAAATTCCAGTAGTTGGTCATTCTCTCTCCCTTCGATTTACCGATAGACAAAATTATAAAAAGACGTAAGAACATCAGACAGACTCTGTAACCACGGTTGCAACGAGAGCTAGAATAAAACCCTCTTAAAAATATTAAATTTACGCGGAATCCAACAATCAATGATGGGACAACTTCTTCGGGTAGATGTGATTGTCAATTAAAGTTAAAGTTGAATCATTTTCGAACTTCACTGAGCTTCAAAGATTATTTCGTTTATATTAGGTCGTATGACATGAAATGTCAGATTTGTGTTCGTTCGACATTGTTTGGTATCTTTGAAAAGTTTATTATATTCTGTATTCAAAAAAGGTTTTTTTCTCAATATGCTTACTACAATAGGCAGATTCGTACTTTCTAAATCAGGTCGTAATGCATCGTTCGAAGAATTTGTCGGTTTTAAAAAATCAAGACTTTTTTTAAAAAGGCTCTTTTCTCATTAAAATTCCGTTGGAAGAATGTTGGAAGAATTTTGGTTAAATTCAAAAGTAATTTTCAAAAATATCCGACATGAACGTTTAAAGTATCAAAATCCGATTTAAATACATTAGAAATAGCGTCTCGTAAACCTGCTGCCGATCGTAAGGCAACACCTCGTTTAACCTTGAGCTCCGTGAGATTGTTGAGAGCTGTTGGACATTAAATCGATCAACGATGTATTACCGAAGAGGAACTCGTAGTTCCCTTCGAGACAGTTCCAGCATGAAAGTTTCAAAGGCGATAAGGAAACGACGTGCACACTATTACCACTCGAAGAGGAACTACTTGAGCTATATTTACTTTGGGGCATCCTATACTACACGGCGACGAGCAATAATCTCTGAATACAACTTCGACAACGAACGTCAAGAAAAGAAAGAAGAAAGAAAAAAAACAACCGAAAGATAAAAGAGGGGAGGAAAGGGAGGAGGGCAGGAAAGACTGGACAATGTAATAGACGAGAGTCAGCGAAGCCTGATATTACACGACCATATTTCGCCATTTTTGTTCTATTTGGAAACTCTCCTCTCTACCGTGGCAACGTTTTCGCGCCCCCTCGAGCCACGGACAACATTGAAAAGCATTTGAGACAATACGAATGACCATTTCGCTGGTATCATGGCGCGGCCTGTCCGTTCGAGAGAGCCCCTCGTGTTATGTGGCCCGTTCGCCGATACAACGACCACGATACCGTCTCAATAGTCCAGATTTCATGGGTACGCCAAAGGAAGCTTGTCCAACAAGCCATAAAGAAGTGTAACGGCCAAATAAATGCTACTATAATGTATTTCGAGGATACGGCACGCCAACCGATTTTGTACTCGTAAATGTTTATCAAGATGAGCTGTCCCGGTTTTGTCTGGTCCATTAACAGCGCCGTTTCACCGCTTCGAATATCGCGGCTGCATACCAGCGGCCGTTCTTTCTCTCTCCCATCGAGATCCATTCGTTTCGAGATCAAATCTTCTATTTTTCAACGACGTCTCGCACGTAGGCATTCAACGGCGGATCGTCGTTCACGGAAGAATGAAAATCGCAATTAATTTCAGAGCGGCAACGCGGAATTGCCGCGTTATTGTGTCGTAAAGTCGCGAAACGAGATAAAACTCGCCTGGGCGCGGTGTTACACAAAGGGGCGAGATTCGATAATAATATTGCAACGTGATTTATTGGAATAGCGAATCCTTACAATAATATCGCTTGTCAATGTGGTTTTTGCTTGACGACATCAGCTCGTTTTTGTACTAGCTATTTTGCACGAACTATTTTCCAGCGAGGAACTCAAACTTAAAATGATAAATTTCAACTTAATCCTTAACGTAAATTTTTAACACGAAGTTTTGAAATACTTTTATATTTCTTCTTCGGATAGCGTAAATTTGGATGATTCAATCATTCGTTGCTATGATAAAAAATTGACCTATCTTTTTAACTCTAAAACGATTTTAACATCATTTTAATTTCGAAAAATCAAGGCTTGTGCCTTAATATAATGCGAATTTAATATTATGTATCACATACGAAGGTATACGAAATACAATTATGTATTTATTGTACGATTTAAAATATCAGTATTTAAAAGATATCTTCCGACCAAAGATATAATAAATATAAATAAATCCCAATTCGAATTCTATCTTCGTCTTTTATGTAACGGCTTAATGTTTAGTTTTTCTACAGTCGAAACCTGTACAGTGGTAATAAATGGACAGTGCATAAGAATTTAATGTTATAGCTAATGTAACAAAAAAGTATTTACATTCCAGATAATGTTATTGAACCACTTTCATATCAGGTTGACTGTTTGTTCATACAAGTCGTTGCAACATTTGCATTGAATAAATTTTCACATTAAAAGGTGAAAAAAGAATTAATTCGAGTCTAACGTCGTAACGTTTCAAAAATTTGAAAAATACCTAGAATTACCAATAGATTTTTGAACTAACATCTCAGTTATTAATTTGAACCCCTGCCAACGACAGTGAATAAAATTCTAAATTAATATTCAAAATCACGAATAAATTTTAGACTGATCATTAAATTGGTACTTGAATGCGACAGTGAATAAAATTCTAAATTAATATTCAAAATTACCAATAAATTTCGGACTGACCACTAAACTGATACTTGAACACTTGCCAACGTGAATAAAATTCTAAATTTATATTCAAAATTACCAATAAATTTTAGACTGACTGCTAAATTGGTACTTGTCAACGACATTGAATAAGATTTTAAATTAATATTGAAAATTACCAATAAATTTTAAACTGACTATTAAACACTTGTCAACGATAGTGAATAAAATTCTACAATATTTCGCCGCGTAACATATTTTTAAGAGAAGGTAAAACATCTCGAACTACCATATCTTCGACACACTCTTCGCGCCAAAAGACTAAAGCATTAGAAAATACAAATTCAAAACTAAAGCAAAAGTGAAAAGAAATTGCAAGTGAAACGCGTGTTAAACGCAGGACACAGATACTAACCAAATTTGGTGCTCGGTTAGCACCGATTTAAACGTGCAACCTGCGTCATATGATGTCACCTCTGGAAATCGCAAAAAGCCGACAGAAAATAAAATCCTTGTTGGAACCTTTTGCAGACTTTATCTCGGTGTCGCAACCGAGAAGGACGCTACGTTTTGTCGCGGACTTTGATTCGCGGAAAATAATCTTCGGCAACGATCTGCCGAGTCCGGCACGGACCTTTAATACACCCTATTGTGAAACGCACATCCAAGGGAGATTACGTTTCAACCGGGCTCCAACAATACGCAAGTTCAATCAAAGAATTCATAAATTCGCGTGGATGTGACAACAGTCCTCTAATGCGTTCCTGTTACACAACTGTTCTTATCTGGCTGTGTGCTCCGTGGTAATACAATTTCCTCCCTGTCTGTCAAGCGAGGAGAGAAGTGGTACCGTACACGCACGACACCAGCAGAGATATCTCGTTCCTCGATGTGGCAACGATCTCTCGCTTGTACCGTATACGTCGCCGTAACACGTCACGACGCCGCGCAATCGACGAACAAAAGAGACTGTGTAATTCCCGTGATGGGAGGGGGAACAAAACCCCCGTAAGAAAACGAAAATCTTCAGCGTAATCTTCTAGAATACTGACATTACATGAACGTAAATTAAGTTACAGCGGGATTATTGCAAATAATATAATAATTACCGATTCCAGGAGACAATTCAAATAACTCTATTATCGAACAAATAACCGAAGAATATTCAGTATATCTTCATCCAGTGAAAGAAATCGTAAGAGATTATACGTTTAAAATCGAGTTACGTTTATATTACATTTGTACCGTGCAACAAATTCAACATTACAATGGTGCACCTTATGGGATCAAAAACTGTAATGGAGGAATAAAATGACAATTGGACGTATAAAATCCGAAACAATGTTTCTGAAAACAAATCAATTTGGTCGTTAAATTATTTTCACTAGACTCAGAATTGGTCAGACAAATCAATATGTAAAACATGTCAAATATTACTAGTACTAATATTGTTATTCAAGTTATTTGTAAGATTCTCAGAGATCTGAACAAGATGAACAACCTGGTTTGAGCTGCTCTAACTTTCTCACCAACGCAGTTTAGTGATATCGTCACTGACGCTCCAATTGTAACAACCTCAAAAATTAAATGAAGCGAGAAAAGAAACAGAAGAGCAGCAATAAAACGAAGAAGAAGATGAAAAAGAAGAAAAAAAAATGGAGACATAACGCTCAACGATCGTGCGAACTCGTATCACTTAGACATGATGCAACGTGCGTTGTTCTCTCGCTGGGAGATGAGAGAGTCCGACAATGAAACTCAAGGTCGTTCCACTTTCCAAGCTTCCCAGGAACCATCCGCCGTTCCATCCGTGATTTTTATTATCTGCAATGTGCATCGCTGTGCAAGGGACGAGGCAAATAAAATGATATAATTAAACATACATCGAGCGAGAGCGGGTATGTATCATTTGCCTTTAGTGTCGAAGATAACTGTATAAGGAAAGGTATTACGGGTACGAGTTTACGGGTGAACGTAAAGTTTTACTTTGGACGATCTTTTATAGGGATTGAGAGAGAGAGAGAGAGAGAGCCGACTCACTGTTCTTCGCGCGTATATATATATATATATACGTACGTATGCATTTGCTAGTGAGATTGCTTTTTAAGGCACAGTTAGATCGTTAAGGATGCAGAGTTGTTACAACCAGTAAGGGATTCCAATTAAAATAAATTAAAATATGGGGAATCGTACAATGTGGCAAAAGTGCATCCTCGAACGATGGAGAATTTGTGCGAAATATTAATAGATGTAGGTTGGAATATGGTGTATGGTGAAAAACACATGATGAATGGCAAAATCTACAATTAAAAATTATTTATCATATATTAATTGTATCAACTGATAATTGTATTAATTATTGATGCAATTAAAAATTTAAAATGTACAAGATGTGTTATTACTATTATAATTATAATCAGAATATCTTTTTACTGTACTAATTATATAGGTATTCCATAGATCATGGATTTTCGCAAGATCGCATTTTCGATTTATTTACGTCTTCTTAAATCAACAATGTAAAAAACATCATCAATATCTTAGGAATGATTTAAACTAGCAAATTAATATTTTAAATTTGACTGATTATATCTGGATAGCGATATTTTATAAAAATTATATTATATTATATTATATTTTATATTATAAAATGTATATCAATATTTTAAATATTCTCTTCTTCAATTAAAATAACTTAAGAAAGCTGAACTATTCAACAAAAGATAAATCTAGTATAAAAATTTCCTTTCGAATACGTAGAAAAACAAACACATATATGTATACCTATTGAGTGAAATTCAGCCAGAGGGTTAATCGACCTAACATCAATCAATCCCGAAAAAAAATCGAAAACAACAAATACCTATTACCTAAATTACGACAGACTTTGCATACTAAAATTACTTTTAAAACCTTACGTAATAAATATTTTGCTCAAATTTAGCATTGAATCTACTTACGCAACGTGTCTAAAGTATCTTAGGAAATCCAATAGAAATC
Organism: Melipona bicolor; assembly: GCA_030673865.1. Classification (NCBI taxonomy): domain Eukaryota; kingdom Metazoa; phylum Arthropoda; class Insecta; order Hymenoptera; family Apidae; genus Melipona; species Melipona bicolor. The sequence continues at coordinate 414,553 of JAHYIQ010000007.1, read as the reverse complement.
ATAGGAACGCTAACGGTACCGATCAACCGGCATGTTATGCACACGTGCAAAACAGCACGCGAAAACAAAAAACATATCTCATATGTAATCTACTTCTTTCGATAATCGCGTTGACAGACCCCACGCAACATTAATAAAACCATCGATTTTAACTAAAAATCAACCAAATCAGGCACGTCGAACGTCGCATATACATTACTGCTCAAAAGTATTTACGTAGACACTTGCGATTTTCATGTATATTCCTATTGTTAAACAATGTTTGTTAAAAAATTCTTATATATACAGACGTGTATGTAAAATATGTAGGTACACACACGTATAATGGTATTAAATCGATGGAATTTATTATTCAAGTTTTTCAACACATTCGAAATGAATTTTTGTTTTTTTATATTTTTTACATTTACGTCGATACGTTATTGTGTACCACTATGTATAAATTTTAGTGTTAATTGTTGCACCGCATCAGATATAAAGCATTGAAACGTTCTATGCAATCTTATTAATCTTCACTTTGAAAAATGTATATTTAAAATTCGAAATTGCTTTCTCTTTCAGGTCGAAACCATTAATTCGTAACTCGATACTATGAGGGATTAAATGACTCGATATTACAAGGAATTAAGTGATGTTCACAAAGTCGAACATGGAAATCGTTTTAAAATCGTATAAAATTTGTAGAAAAGAAATCTCAAGAAAAGAAGAATGAGTGAAAGACTATTTTTTATCATTATTAGTAAGGTGAACAATGAACTATTAGTAAAATATGTATTTAACAATAACAATATAAATAAATAAATAATAATAGTATAAACAAATATATACAAATAATTAATAGCATAAATAGTATACGGATATGCAGACGTAAGATTATTCTCACTAAAATGTAATCCAATTATAGACAAAACATCTCTTCTAACACGGTACAAATTTCATTCCAATTTATCAAGCAATTTATGTGTTTTCGTAAGAATAGGTTTAGTCGATATCAACTCTCGATATCAACGAACAAAGTATCCCACTTGTACTTTTGAACGGCAGTGTACGCAAACCGATCCTCGGTACTCGTTTCTGTCACGCTAATTCACCGCGCAACGAATGCCATCGGCTCGCATGTACACTGTCAAACTATCGATACTCGTAACCAGAGACGCGTACACACGCAGCAATTTCACTTACCACGCCCGATTACGTTTCCCAGAGAAACTATTAAGGGCGGTTCTCGCTTCTGTCGGAGGCGCTCAATAGCTCCAGCCTCGACACAATAGGACCCCTATTGAATAAGCCCGGGTCCCTCTCTCGGTAGGTCGGCCGCGGCACAGCCACGTTATTCTGTTAGCCGTGGCACTTCCACCCGAGGAGAGGACTACGGAGGAGAGCCAAGTTCGCCAAGCGCTGCTGGTAGTACGGCCACTGACAGGGTTGCGTGTAGTAGAAGGAGGTACGAATCCGTACGATACAACCAGTTGCCAGCGTGTTAGTGTCAGTGGGCCTCTTACGCTGGGCCTCAGTCACGCCGGGCGTCAGTGACTTCGCGTCCGCCGGTTCGATCGGTTCTTTCTCAAGGCTCGAGGACGTCGCGAAAATTTTCGCGCTCGCCACTTGCTCTCGGTCTCATGTATGCGAGAAATTTCTCTTCATCGGCAACGAAAGAGCGAATGTTCCCGAAGAGTTAATGAGCCTCGTCAAAAGTTTGGAACATTCTTGAAACATTTTGAAAAGTACAGAGATTTGATTTCTCAGTCTATAAAATATTCGATCTTCTTCTGAAGAACAAAGTCTCGAATTATCAACGACAGATCCTGCCAGGATGAAACGATGAAACCAAGCTACACGTGACAACTTTTGTCGAATTATCGAGTTAGAAGATGCGACCAGGACGGGCAACAGTTGTCACGTCATCGATAGATCGGTTGACTCGCCGATATTTCCCGATTACTAAATGAAGCGGAATTCCGCAGTTCGAGTGTGGCGTTCATCAGTGAGATTTCAACGAAATCGTGAAACCAGTCGACGATCGACCGAACGAATCATCGTCAGCTGTTTGGAAGAATGACGCAACGTTCTCCTTCGACGACCGTCCTCGTCGAAAAGGGAAGGATGATCATCAGCGTCGGTTCACAGCGCGATCCGAAAGACAGAGAGTCGCTCGCCAAGGACACGAGAGAAGACACGACTAGATAAGAGAGTTTCCACGATGTTGAGTCGAAGGATCGGTAACGCGAAGGTTTGAGCGAAACCTCTTTCGAGCCGTGATCTCACTGCGTGCTGTTGCTTGCGGTAACAGTTAGTGTACAGTGAATGAATTCTCGGTCACAGCGCGATGACTACGACGACGATCGGCTCTCGGCTTGATCGAGATCGACTCTGAAATCTTGCCATCTGTCGTCTATCGTGATAGCGTAGTACTAGCGATTGCTAGCTTCTCTATAACGCCGAGGTGGAAAGTGACAGTGGACGTGCTGACCCCGAGTGACATAACCGAAGAAGAAAGTGGCTGAACCTGTTGCTTAATTGACAGTCAGTCTCCATCGAGCAGTGCTGGCAATGACCAGGTCGTCGCGTCCTCTCGGGGCTGAGATTCGACGATCTGCCACTCTGCAGAATGCAAGCTCTGAAGAAACGTCTCAAAGTGTCTCTTCGTCAATGATACTTTGCGAATCTCTTGTAATATCGTGCCCGAGTTTGTCTACGTTCAACGATGCAGGATCGTGTGGTCGATCGGCCGAGAACGAACGGAAGAACGTTGTGCTAGACGAGATTAGACGAAATCAGTGAGAGATAACACATATATACGTATATGTAGTGTGGAACAATGTCGTCGAACGGTGAATTTTCGACGATGTCCAGCGAGGAGGTGCCTTCGTTGCCGAAGTCACTGCCGAGTTCGAGAGAAGCGACGGCCGAGGGTAGTTCCGGCTCGAGCGGCGGCTACATGCCCCTCCGAGAGTTCCTCGATCGATTCTCGTTACCGAGAGTGGTCAGGCTCGAAGGTACCGGCGGCAGGCCGGTGTTGCTGTACAAACAGCAACAGAGATCGCTTCGGGTTACCGCCACCCTGTTGATCCATCGTTATCGGCACGATGTCAAAGTGGGGCCGGAGATAGTCATTCCAGAGGGTTACCCGGGTATGTTTGAATCAGTGTTTAATTATTTCTCAACAGCGAGCGATTTATACATAGTAGGATACAATTTTATGCTAGTGGTTTAACATTTCGCTACATTTTTTGGTTACACTATAGAACGACAGACGTGTTTTTGTCGTTCATTTCTCATATGATACTAAAATATTTTGGGCAAGGAAATTATTGTTTAATTCTTGAGAGTTAGAATTATGATTCATGCTTGATTCAGTTTTTAATTGTGCCATATAACGATGAACGTGTTCGTTTGTGTACTAGAAAAGGAATCATTAAGAGTGTGCGATAAGATTAGATATTGGAAGATCTTTAAAATATTAGAATACAGTAGGATCTCTGTATCCAACGATTGACCATAATTTGCAAAAGTCTTATTTTCACGAATTCATTTATTATACAAGGAAATAATAGTGAATTAAAGTGAAAATAAAGTTTTCCATTTATAAAGTTGAAACTTTTAGCCTTTTAGCGATAAAATGTGAATAAAGTGTTTTCGACAGATCTATAAAAGTACAGCGAAATAAGGGTGCACCTTGTTGATTCTGTTAAATAAATTACAGTCCTGCAATAATAATATGCTCATTTAGTAACGTTACATATTACAATAAACGAGAATCCTACTGTATTTTACAGAGTTTCTATTCAAACAGATCGATATAAATTAGGATTAAAGACAGCACATGTGTCTTCATTATTAACAATGAAGAAGATGTTCATTATTGAATCGAAGGTTAGAATACATTATAAAACACTGAAGATTATACTGTAAGAACGTAAGTTAATCGTACGCTGTAGATTATTGAAGACATTTATACGCATCAACGCAATTGCTGTTTCATCACGTATGATTTTCAATTTAATCGATTCTATAGGTAACATCGATCGTCTTTGACCCCGTTTCGCCCGTTTAGGATACCTAACGAGCATATTGCGCGCGCTCCCTTATAATCGAGCCCGAGGAGATTCATTTGAATGTCGCATCGATTTCTTTCGCAAGAGATTTGATCGCTCTGCATTTTTCCCCGATCGAACAAGCAATTACGTTTGCATAATGTGCAATCAACGTCCCGACTACCCTAAATAAACGGCAAAAAAAAAGAAAAAGAAAAATTTCGAAATTACATCTCGAAATACTCTCTCTGCGTCCATAATTACTTAATTTTGTTCGCAAGATTCGACTCGATATCAATTTCACTAATTTTCCACGACTATCGCGTAAAATCAACGCCACTCTCCCTCTCAGGATTTTTTAATAAATCAAAGCTCGCGAAACCTGATCCAAGAGAAAGAACGAGTCGTCGAGAAAAGGGAAGAGACGAGAGAAGAGACGAGAGAAAAGTAGGAAAAATGTGAGAAATAAAAACAGAGAGAGACAGCAGAGGTTGGTTATAATTGATAGCGAAGCATAATCGTCGGCAAACCAGCGGTTAGCTCTTAATGGGCCCGGTATCCAGAAGACGTTTTCAGGAAAACGTAAATTATGCCCGGCAAAAGCAAACGGGAACGGTTGTGATAACCGGCTTAGATCACTGAAACAGGTTATACTGTATGCTCTCTGCGCGAACGCGTTCGACAACGTTCGAAAGAGGTCGCTAATGCCCCGCGCGGCGAGAACCCGGGTTCCCTCGCTATCAGAAAACCCGTCCACTTCTCCTTTTGAATCGTAAACCACTTTGTAGCAATGAGTTGTTGCAGAACGTGCACCAACGGCCAACAATGATTACGGCCGTGGCGTTTTCGACTTCTCCACAAGGTAGACACATTCTCGCGAATGCCTCCTCCATATTGGTTTTCTGACGTTTCCGATAGAAATTACGAGGTAATAAACCGGGCTAACGCGAGCCTGTTACTTTTCAACCGGTAGGAATAAAGCAAGCGAGGTTTAAGATCGAGGGTAGCTGCTTGCTACGGTGTCACGGTAATGACGTCGAGCTGTTTGGAAAAATGGTCACGAAACGCATTGACTCTTTATCGCTCTGCTACTATATTTCTCCATAAACAATATCTTTTCCTTATTTTTAAGAGGGACCTGTTTTCTACGATAACAGTGGTAGTAACGATCTCTGGTGGCAGACGTAGCAAACGCCAATAATTTTCGTAAACGATAGATTATGGATGCAAATTGTTAGCACGAATGTAGATTATACACGGCAGGCAAAGTAATACGTCAATAATCTCGTAAAGAACGTCAGAAATAACTTAATAATTAAGAGCTTGTAGATTAAGAAATCGTGACACACAACAGACTAGATACAGTAGACAAGATTATATTTACAACAGACACATGTAGCAATACTTGATGCTACAAACATAAAACAAAAAAAAAAACGGAAAAGTAGAAAAATACACTAGCAATAATAACACCGATATCCAAAAAGCAATAATAATGAAAACATGCGACACTTGTTGCGAGAAAGAAATCCAGATTCAAATCTAATCTAAAGTTAGCGAAGCTTTCAGAGCAACGTTCGAGATGCGCAAGAAGCGTAGGTTCGGAGACTTTTAGAATTTTAAATCCGGTTTCGGATCAGGATCTTAATCCTTCATCCTTCATTTTGTCAACTTAATTTGTACGAAATCGACAAGAGGTGGAGGTGAGGGGAGAGAAGTTAAAGTTTGACGCCGCTCTCATTACGAGGCTAACCAGCTTCGGACGCTAAGAGGATTGCAAGCATCAAGGTAACGCATTTATTTATTAAAATAACCACACCGTTCGAACGGTTTCGAGTCCTGTTCTAACCGTTCGATCGAGACCGATTATCCTCAGCCTCTTCCGACCGTCTAATGAAAACGTCACGAGTGGGCACGATGGTGGTTAGCATACCTGCCTGTTACTCGATAGTTGCAACACGACAGAGTTATTGAAGCGACGCCTAACAGATTAACCTGTCGATATTGCTGATCGCGGACGAAGAGGAGAGGCTGCAAAACGAGACGGTGACGTCAATCGCGAAAAAGAACCGCCGACTAATTTCGAAGTTTCGAAGTTTTTACGCGCGTCGCGTGCAGAGATCGTTGATTCATCGTGGAAAATCGCTTACGACACGATTGCCACACATTTCACTATCGGTGTCGATCGTTTCAGCCCACGTTCCGAACGATCCGCGAATGAATCACTGTTTCCAGTTGTTGAAATAATCGAGGGATTATTAACCAGTGGCTCTACACTGACCTTTCCATCGCCAGTGAACCTTGGCGCGTGTACGGATACGTAATATGTGTAAACGCAAGACGCCATTCATTGATGACAAGGTGGAACGCGTTTTGAAACATTCGTAATTAATCGCGTAACCGAGGTTTCCTTGCCTTGCTTTGCCAACATCTGTTGGAATTTAGAATGGAGTTCAATGATAAATTGAAATTTGAACGAACATAATTGTACGAAGTAATTGGGAATCGTTTTGTATATTGGCTACGCGATTTTTGCAACAAGTAGTTTGAGCTTTTTTTTCTCTTTTCATTTTAGATCCTCGTAGTAAATTTTTAGAAAATCTTTCAAGTGTTGTAAAATATTATATTGTATTATAGTTTGAATCTTTAAACGGTATCATCTGATTTATGAATGACTATAATAATAGTCATATAATATAGCTTGATTGCTATTTATAAATGTATATTTAACAATGAAATAAAATCATTATGCATTAAATGCATAATTAATGAATAAATATATAAGTAATTAGTGCTTGTATGTTATTCAAGTACAATTACTAATTATATTATGTAATGTATCGAAATGAAATTAAACGAGAAACGAACAATTCAAAATTAACTAATTTATCCAATAACAATCAATCGATATGTTAATATTTCATTAATTAGTGTAACTAAATTAAACTTCACCGTCAATTTTATACGAGACACATTCTCGCAAGAGGCGTTAACGAAATTAATTTTCTCTAAAACGATTCTTCGACAAGGTGAAAGAAAAAAATGCTCGAGAGTGTTTTACTCTTACACCGATACCGTAAATTATTTTAACGGACGATCGTTATCGTCAACAGTAAGGAAGATCATTCCGGGGAACCGAGAGTTGCAGACAAATTGGTGTGCTCCAATTTATCGAAGCAAATAGTGCAACGCGTACGCCTAAGCGAGCTTTACAGCCCGCTCGTAAATATGCGGTTCGAGTTGGCTGGTGCAGGTTATATCGAACAAGCACTAACAGTAAATTGGCTAAGGAAACATTATTTAACGCCTACGAATTCGCTATAAGTACGACACAATGCACGATGAGCCTTTGCGAGCACGATAAAAATTTCGAACCTATGCCTACGTGATAACCATACTTACGTTTGTTCTTCCCTGATCCAACGCTGCTCGACTGAACGACTACCCTCTTGCACGTTTTTAGTTTGAACGAGTTATTAACTGTCTATTTTATTTTATTAATAGTAATAATGTATTGTCATTTTCATTATTATATATAATAATAATAATATTACATATATAATTAATATTATCATTTAATATTATTCCGTGAGCGATAATATTACCTGAACAATGTTGAACAATGAATAGCAAAGAAAGAAAAATGAGTAAAATAAAAAACACGACGAGATAAAAAGATCCTGAGGAAAGAACAAATAATCAACGCAACGCAAATAATCAAAAATCAACAAAAATATAAAAATGACACGCAAAAAAAGATAAAAAAGAAGATAGCACAGAGTCATTTTATATCCACAGCTAACGCTGAAGCGAAGTTTTCTAAATTCTTAACGCATAACCATTCGTTTAGGGCAGTAAAACTCCATTTAAAAATGCAAATGTAAACCTATGTACAAGTGTGTATACAACGGTGCAAGTAAATTTTGGAAACATATATAATACATAAATCTCTGTTTAATTCTGATGCTCGAAAGGCTAAACAGGAGAATCGGAATCGGGAGAGAATCGCGTCTCGATCTAGCCAGCCGGTTCCATTAGGTGGTGAATCGATCTCGCGTGAGGCCAATCAGCCAAGGCAAGGACTCTTTGTGATACGCGCGCAGCAAGAAATTCTCAGGTGCCCGCACGGTGAACAGAGCTCACCAGGGCTCTCTCTCCCGGTCCCCGGCTAACTGTTCCACCGGCCACTTTTCCTTCTGCGTCATCGTGGAATTTCAAGCGGCGCGATCGGTTCCGTTCCGAGCGGACACTTTCGTCACCCGACTAATCCCATTTGTCCAACGCACGTGCATGAAATGCACGATCGGTGCACGTTGCCGATCGGCGGTCGATCCGGCCGATTCGGATTACAGTCAGCTACGCGTTACACGCTCAGACCGGCGAGCTCCTTTCGAAAACTCGCTACTGAAACGATTGGTGCCGAGCGGATTTTTTCAACCCAAGGCTGTTAACGATCTTTATCGAACGAGATTGGTTTCGATCGCTACGGTCAACGGTGCTACGATGAACGTGGAGAAATTTCTTACTTCTCATTGCCGCGATAAAAAGTGAATTAGGTCAAACGAATGATTGTCCCTCTGCTCATTTATTATACTATTTGTTACTCATATTGTTTTTTATCATCACGTTTGCTCGTGTAACGAATTTGATTGGATATCATAATTGACGATGTGAATCTATTAATCATCAAAAACATCGGTCGATGTTTCTATTTCTATAAATGTTTTTTAATTACATAACATCACCGATAAAGATATTTTGAATGATATAAATAGTTCAATTTATATTAATATAAATATATAAATAATTAGTTTATTCTACTGCTTATATTATAAAAAACGAAGAATGCACTTTTGTGGCAACGGAATATCGTATAAAAATTAAGTATTCCGTCCTACGACGGTTACAGAAAATTTAAAACTTCACAAAATGCACGTAATGCGAGTGATATTAAAATATACTCTTACACTCACTACCATTGGCAAAGAAAACAGATTCATGACGTTTTTAAAAGTTTAACTCTTTGAGTGTTCAGTGCGTATTACAAATATGGATGGTATTTTGTATTTAAAATAATTAGTTTGTTCATCAGATGTTGTATTATTTGTAAAGATGAATGCATTCTTAATTCGTCGTACGCTTTCATTCGATATTATACTCGTTATACTTTTGGTAATTTCAATGAACACCGAATGGAATGTAAAATTACCGAGAAATAATGCATTCTAGCAAGAACATTTTTACATTGTGTTTAAACTTGAGATACTTTTTGATCTTGAAAGAAATACAAATTTTTTCGAAGACGATTGAAAAACCGCAGCAAGGTTATCTCGTGACTAAAAGTGGCGAAACATCGCTGGAAAATGGCGAAATATGTCGAAGGTCTGTTGAAAGTACAGATCAAACTCTATGATCAAACTGATTCAACTGACAACCCACGCGATTTGCAATTTATGTCCCTTTTTTTTCTTCCTCTCATTATTAACTGGCCAGCTATCAGATTATAAATTATACTATATACTTAGGTTAAACGTTATAAAAATGTTATTATGTAAATACCATTCGCGTACTATTTAACGATACGTTTGTAGGTAGTAATTCCTCATGCTTGATGATACACCAGAGTGTCGTTAAATTAGAATGCGTCTTTCAGTTAGTCTCATTGCCTCTGCCGGATCTTTTTGAACAAGTCTTTCGTCTTGTTTATAGCGGTATTTGAATAAACTAGTTGTATGAGTTATTCGTAGATAAACGTCGAAAAAGAAAATTAAAATATCCATTACGATAAAAGCAAATGAAATGACTCTGGTAAGTCCTGGGTCTAGAAGCTTTGGCTGCGAGCGATAGTAAAATCACGTTCTGCTCATTCTGTTAATTTCGATGAGGTGATATTTTATTTTTCTGCGCTCATTTTAATCTTTTTTTATTTTCTTTTGCGTTTCTTTCGCATTATAATTAATGAAACGTGATAAATCTGTGCAAGATATAAATCTCATGTGTAATTTTGATTTTACAGAAAAATGTGAAGATTTTTCTCGAAGGATTGAATGGTTGAACATGATTGTTATCGTACAGTTTAATATTTCACATATTCGTACCATTTCTCTCTTTGAATGATTCGTATTTTTGTACAATACGTGTTTCAAAATTCATATCAATGAGAATAATAATTAATTAAGTTTAATTATTTTAATATGCTGTTATAGGTATTCGGATGCCTCGCTAAATTTTGAGTATTTAAATTTAACAAAACTGATTGAACTTCTCAGAAAATCGTTAACATTATTTTTATATTACGAATGTATAAAATTAATATTCATTATTAAAATATATAATAAAAGATATTAAAAGACTGTTAAAAAAGATCCTACTTTCATGAATTTATTTTTAATTTATTTGTCACAAACAGGCACCATAAAATTCAATTGCAGATTGTGTTAAAAGGAACAAAATTATTACAGTTTAATAGAGTTATAACTGTGTAAGTAAAATACAGTGACTCTTATTAATATTTGTACACATTATTGTATACATCTTGAGACATGTAATCTTATGTTTGACATTATGTCGAAAAATGTCTTCTAGTTAATAAGAACGCGAATTAAAATTGACTAAAATTGACAAAATACTCAATTTTTAATACAACTAAAAATATAATAAAAATAATGTATTATTCTTGCAAAAGAAGCAAAAAAAAAAAAATCAAAACACATACCTTTGAACAACAATGTACCTACATAATCATTGAAAACAATTTTGAAACCTGTATTGTAAATCAGGTTTCAAAACACCAATTGTTAAAAATCGACAAATCAGAACGCGAATAAATTAGAAACGAGTGCTTTTACGACGCCTCGCTTCCTCGTAAGAAATAAAAAAATATGTTGCACTGTGTTTTGTCCCTCGACAGTTCATTTTCTCATATGGGAAAATGAACTGTAGAAATATAAATTGAACGAGATTCAATACACCCGGAACTCGTAAAAGGAACAAATCGCACAACAGAGAAACGGGTAAAAAGCGGATTCACGTAAGAATTAATCCATTACTAAAATTAACCTCAAGTCCTATCTTACTTTCATTCGCGCGCGCAAGCGGAAAGAAAACGAACACGAGCACGAGACGAACCTTAAGCCGTACTATAGCGCGGCAACTTTTATCTAACGATACCAGTGAAATAATAAAAGTCGTTCATAAGAAGCTAATGGCCGCTAATCAGGACTATGGTTACGAAGAAAAGTTTATTACTTTTGCGCGCGCGTTTTGTCGTAAAACGTCGGCGAGCCAGGACGAGGCCTGAAACGTAGTTTTATAACTATAAAATGAGACGACTCGTATAATAATTAGAAGTCAATATACAAGCTTCTTCTGCACGTTATCATTTCTGGAAGCGTGCACGAGAAGCCGAATCGTCTATTCAATTCAATGAAGCGAAGATAATTGACTTGTCAAATTTTACTACAAATTTGCGAAACTTCGTTATAGAGTATAATATCATACTGCTATCGTCACGATTATTATACACCATATTTTATAATGTCGAATACAATGCTGTGAGACATAATTATTTTTCACGAGACAATATTTCCGAAGAAATAAACGGAAATTTATATTTAATGATATTGACATTTTCTTAATTGCAATTGTGATATTGATGTAATATACGATAAAAGTTGCGATACGATACGATACAAGATTTATTTTATACCCGCGAATGAGTGAAACAAAGTTAATTTTAGTAACGAAAACGTTTTATATTAACCGAAAAGGATGAATTGACTTTTTATTCTCAATAAAAATAAATTACATTTATAAAATTTGATTACACCAGAATTAATTTGTCTTTGTTAATAATTATTAATTCCATAATTGTAAAAAATTATTGATTAAGAAATGACCAAATTAACAAGTTAAAGAGTAAACTATAAAGAAGAGTTAGAGTGTAGTATCGACCATTCTATGTAGATGTTTCATAGATGTTAGATTTTCAAAAAATAAACTTTAACAGAAGGAGAAAAATGTTTTCAATGGAAATAATAGATATCGATGCGTACGAAATATCGTTTACTTTAATTTGTCGTAAATTATCTAAGTATATTAAATATTAAAAAGAATCATAATAAAAAGATCGATTGCGAATAATTGGAACATTCCTTTAACTTTTTTACATAAACTTACATTTAAAATGAAAGCTGTTGAAAAATTTTAATTATTCAAAAAGAAAAACAGTAGCAGCTTCGTTTTAAGAATTTCTGAATCTCGAAACTGATAACTAAAATAACGAAACTAAGTTGATGGAAAAATTGTTGAAACGTGGAAATTTCTTTGACGAAATACGTGATATTTTTAGAACAATTACGAGAATCAAAATCTCATTTGAAAATACGAACAGAACGTATTTATCTTTCCCCGAGAAGTAAGCAAATTATTCCTCACAATATGTTTCAATATAAATCCTCTATCTTATCATTGGCACAAATACCGAAGAGCTGACAAGCTACGACAAGTGAAATGGAAAAGAAGCATTCGGATGCAAGAAATAATCCGCGACATAGCATACCTCACGTTCGCCATAAATCATCGTAATCAGCTTACGACAGCCTGCAAAAAGCCGGCAAGATTTTTTCCAGGTTTTTCCTATAGACACACGGTGTAACCAGGGGAACGAAATGAAGACATTCGAGACGAACAAAAAGGGGAACGTATCTCAATGTCTCCGACAGGGTAACTCGTCAAACTCCGACGAGAATGGGAATACACAGGGTGAATCTAGTACTTAACTGGACCCGATTGCAACTCTGTTTCTACTGAAGATACCAAAAAAATAATTGTAGAGGAAAATTTCTCACCTTCTAATTTGTACTATATTACAAAAAACATATTTTACTAATAATTCATCCCATCAACAAAGATAATTGCTTTCTCAAAATATCATTTACTTTCAATAATTGCCACGTCGCGATAAAAAGACAAATAACGAGCATCGTGTAATTGTTCAACTTTCCGGATAAATGTCTATTTATTTAAGAAATTTTAATACTATTTAATTGTCCAATTTAATACCACTGTGACGCGTTATAAACTTATATAATGTACCTTGTAGATTTCATAAAAATGGCAAGAGCCTATATGCTTTCGAGCGATACTATACATTTCAATAAAAAAGAAAATCGTGGAATTACATTTAAAAACAAATGCAATTGCATCGATACGCTTCTATAAAAAACTGCAAGATTTGTACTCCAGTACGATTCGTCTCACTGAAAAGCCCAGAAGCAACTGTTCCAACTAGGAAATGAAGACGACTTTTTTGCCATAAAATTTTATTGATACGCAAACATTTGAATCGATACAAAACAAATTACAGGCGCGATTACTCAGTACCAGACAACGCCACTCCTACTCAAGGTCTACCCCACGCCCTCTCAGGAATCACGTGACCCAAATCAACCAGTCGCTAATTTTCGTTGCATTAGCGTTGCACCTGAAAAGGCCCGATTTTCTGGGTTACCCCCGCTAAAATCATTTTCAGTGATAAAAGAAGAAAACTCTACGCGATGATGAAGCTACCTTGAAACGCAAAATGCAAAATTTCCCTCTATTATTGATGGAAACAGCACGAGTTCGATCTAGTTACTAGATTCACCCTGTATATGGTGGAAGAGCGACGCGCTGCCTGCCCCTACTACCGATTGGAAGCTGCTTATGAAATTGTAATCGGCCCCGAGACCCGCCGCGCCGATCGACAAGGACGAACACACGGCGCATCGATTTTAATTTCAGCAGATGGGAAAAACCCATCGGCGGGGATTGCGCCGATGCCAACCTCCGACTGCCTATGGGACTACGGGCCTCCATAAGGCTCGCGTATCGCCGCGGAGTCCCGCGATCCTCGCCTCGCTTCGGAATCGGTAGTAAGGGGGAAATGGAATCTACGTCGAGGGAACTTGAACCTTCAACCGGGATAAAATTACTAGGGAAGATTCAACCGTGCATCCGATTCCAGGGGCTGATAGCGACGATGGACGATATCGCACAAATCACCGGCTCACTTAACTACTATTCGTGCAAACTCTCCACGGCTACGACTCCAGGCTCCAGTTTACAGTAATTTATTAGGCGTGTAAACCTCCAGCTCTGCGCCGGGGTCGACGGCCTCGTCCCTCTCATCAGGAGACCTTCGGCTCCTTCCATTTTTTCCCCCTTCTCCCTCCCTCTCCCCTTGTGCCCGCGACGTTGCTCAAATGCTCTCCACCAGAGAATGCTCTTCGACTACTCTACCCCCCCGGTCATCCTCTTTCTTTCGCGATCCAACGTTGTTTTCTGTAACGTCGAAAATCATCGAGCGCTGACTCCTGTCGTGAAATTTACATTCCACGGTGGGGCTCTATGGCGGCCAACGCAGGGACAACATCTTGGTCGACAAATTGTTCCTTACGTTTGTACGAGCGGATATATTTAGCGTCTGAATTTAATGACTAGCTGAGCTTAAACTGTCTGACACTCGTGTAATCGAGTTTTTTTATTCATATTCTTTGAGAACTATTTCTTATACAAAAAAATTTGGAATGATTTCAAGGATGTCACGATCTAGTGTAAATAATTCTTTTCGTAGAGGGATGTGTAGAGTATATATTTTATTGTATTGTATTGTATTGTAAAAGTTCGAATTCACTTGTACCTGTTTTTCAGTTAAAATAAATAAAGAATTATCTCGTTAAACATTGCGCAATCATTTATTTAATTTAAGGTGAATTCTTATTATACAATCTGATTATATGAACCAACTTGTCGCCCAACAGGTTCGTGTAAATGGAGTTCTACTATTATACTGAGGAATAAAGTGTAAAGTTTATATCAGAGAAACTAAAATACGAAAATAGGAGGGAGTTAATGTAAACTTCAATAGCGTTCTTGAAAATAATATTAATCATATCCAATACGTTTCATTCATTATAAGACAATTTTAGAATTGTTACAATTAAAATCGTGATAATTTTTTCATCAATTGCGGTCCATTCGTATTTTTTAATCTGAATTTTTCACATGAATGTGAATCTTTCAGTAATTTTCATTGATATTATACAAACAATCCTCGTTTCGACTAATATTAAATATACGTCAAAGTTCCAAGTTTCACAAAAAAAAGAAATCACAAAAAGAAATTTGATAATTCATACCTAATTCATTCTGATCAAATTTTGAATCAACATTTCTTAGTTCTGATTATTTTGCATCATCTTACGTGTTTAACACTTAAAACAATCCTACTTTGTTAAAATAAAATTTCTGTGCAACTTGAAATTCGCGTCTCAAAGAATTCAAACATTTTCACCGTCGTTTCAAAGAATTCCCCGTAGCCCCGAGTCACTGTAGCTAATGCTTCATTTGAAAATGACACAGGAAGAATTGCAACAGGAAGAACAAACAATGCAACTTTCGAATGACCCTTAGCCTGAAATTTCTGAGAAATTAAATATGTATGATTATAGAAGGTCGTCACGAGTCTCTACCATTCTCGTTTGTTCCTGCGCTGACGTTTTCACAGACGTGTGATTTCGCACAACATACGCATTCTCACGTGGTTGATCCACGAATCTGGAGTTATATAAGAAATGAAAAAAAAAAAAAACCATTTCTATCGCCTGAGACACTCGATATTATTCGACGAGTGCTTTTAGTGGAAACCTGGCACGAGTGCGTTTTCCACGAACTTCTCATTCTACAATAGAATACCTTTGCCAGCATCGCATACGTTCAATTTGTAATTAGTGCTAACAGTATTATTGATGCACATCCAACAACGAACGTGAGAACGTACGCAAAAAGTCGATCGAGAAGCATTTCGAGAAAGGTTAATCACGTATATTTAACTGGTTTAACCCTTAATTACCAGTTAATTCTCATCGCGCAAGAAACTAGAATAACCAAGAGAAAAACGAAACGTCGAAAGGATATATCTTATTACGGCTATCTGTTCTATCTTCCTTAATCGCGAGGTGCAGATAAATTAAACGCCGAGAGAGGTGCTAATTTTTTCATAAATCGAAACTCGCTTTTCGGTTTCTCGTTCTTTCGCGAGGCGTATAAAATCTGATGTTCCCCATCGATCGAAAGCAATCGGATTCGACGCTTGAATAGTTGCGGAAATTACGCTGATCTCAAACGCGAAAAGGAAAGAGGAAAAGGGGCTGAAATTCAGCGATAATTTGTTGCTGCGATCCTCCAACTACCGTAAATATTGCCGATAATTATCGAGATTCGAATATTCGTTTGATCAAGATATTAAAGGAAGTAATCTAAGAAGGTTTCTCCACGCGTAAAAACGTAATGTAGAAACCTAATTGATAAGCCATTTATCGACGTACGGTTTTAATGGTATATATTTATTATGCGAATTTACATAGTTTATTAGTAAATAGCACTAGTAACATACAGGTTAACGAACTGTGATTACACTCAGGGCCTCGATCGTTCCTCATCGTGAGAATTTCCTACCTCGTGCATTCGTTTGGAAAAAAGAGAAACATGTCCGATTCGGACACACAGTGGAGAGTATAACTGTACCGTTAACGATGAAATATTTTGAACTTTTACAAGTTAAAAAAAAGAAATCATATTACAGTAGTACACTTGTTGTCGTGTTAATAATCTAATGAATAAATAAAGCAAGGATATTCGCCTTCTCGAAAACTATAAAAATACAGACGTATTTAAAAAGAAAATGAAGAAACTTTTGAATCTTACTAGATCCAGTCAGGTTTTGAGAATTGAAATTTTCTTTTTATAACGAGCCTTTGAAATTTGCCTTTTTATTGAACTTGGGATTTCTTGAATTTTCGTTCAAACGTCCAAATTTCAATGAAATATATCGTACACAAACATATTTGAAGAGATCAATTCTTCTAATTATGCTGGATCCAGTTAAGATTTCTTGTTAAAATTTCCTATCATTTTCAAAGTTCAATAAGATGATGAAAAAAAAATCGTGTATCAAGTTTTAACGTGTCATTTTCCTACAGAGATTGGAATTTTTACAACTTTCTAGAATACTACCTTACTTTTCCACCCGCTAAAAATCATCTTTGAAGAAAACAAATTCAAAACAGAATATGTACAATTTTCCATCGTTGGTACAGTTATGCTTCCACCGTAAATGTATAACCGCGTGAACGGTCTAGAAAAAGAAAAAGAAAAAGGAGACAATTCAACTTGATACGAACGAAACTGTAAAACAAAGATAAGAATCCAAGTTGCTTTGTTGCGGGCGTAAAACGCGCATCGTTCCAATTATGGCTGTTTGGGGAGAAACCCCAAATGGTTCCGACTAAACACGCGAAAGTATTTCCTCGGCCCTTTGTCGATCTTCAAAACGGGCTAAATTACGAAAGGGAAGAGTTCTGCGACCACAAGTCACGCTAATTTAACCTGTCTGCCGCGAGCTCCATCAACCTCTTTGTTCGCTTGGCCGCAAATCACGCCAGTTTTACCTATCACGGTGCCACGGAAACACAATCGGGACTGGAAAAGCGAGCACAAGTTGGCTGATTGGAATTAAACTCCCCGTTACTGATCCCGGAATAGAAAACCGGATGGATACGAGATGAGGAAATGATTTAAGTAACTGTGCAGCTCGCCGGATACTCGCCGATTCTAAACGAAATATTCATCAAGGTTGATTTCTAATGAGCATATAAGCAAAATTGCGCATATAACGTGAAAAAATGTGCAAAATGCCAGAAATGTAGTGCTTCTGTACGACATTTAGTACCTACGTAAAGCAATTTTCTGTCTATTTCTTAATTGTATCTTCGAGAATACGAATTTGCGTAATAAAAATTTCCAGCCTGCATAAAAAGTTTACAAAACAATGTTTAACAATTTCTTGAGAATAAAATTTTTAAATACCTGTGCTTTTAACGGTTTTAGGATCTTTTTATTGAGAATTGTATTTTCTATTGAACACAACCTAGTATTCTTTCGTTCTAGCGAAGGATGCTAGGATGTACAAAACAATTACAACAAGTTTTACATTTATGATCGACGAACGTTGAATAATAGATCACGCACTGATTATACGAATAGACGTACGTTAATTATGGATTTTCTCCCATGGCATTATTGTAAATTGAAATACGAAGCCAATAACTATTACAATAGAGATTTTATCTCTATTCTAAAACGAGGTACAAGACTGAATGATTTATATGTAATTAATTGAATATATTAAAAAATCTGCTGCATAAATTTAAACACCTGCATCATTACCAAAGTCTGAGTAATCTTCGAGGAATATGTAGTATCCAACAAAAGAGAGTTCAAAGTTGACACATTATTTTATACATGTAAAATTGTTATTTTATACATTATTAAACACTCGTTTATTTTACATAGATTTATTTTTCTTGTCAATTACAACTTGACTTTGTCAAATCACTTTTCGAATTTTCTTCTGATTACTGCATCTTGTATTTTTCACTCTTGGAAAATTTTGTCAGTCAGGTGCATTTATCGAAAAGGAATTTGTTTAAAAGGAATTTGGTCAAATGAAGACCAAGAAAAATATTTTCATTTCGTTCGACCAGAAAAATATTTACATACTATGTTATTAAATTTTCTAAACGTCTATGTCTATACGAGCAAAGATATCGTGCTCAACAACTCCTACCTCGATTTTTAAATAATAGTCATTACGTCCTGGATATTGTGAACCTACAGAGATAGATGAGAATAAGAAAGTAAAGAACCATTTTCTCTTTCGATTCGTCTGTCTACAATAAACTACCTAATTTCTTTGAAAGAAAAGGATAAACTTCGAGCTAATAAAATTTTTTATAACTTACAGTAAAAGGAAAATAAAAATTTGAAATTCATAATCACTTCAAAAAAATAAACACACTAATAAAATAAATTGCAATGTTTAAAAAATAAAATGTTTAAAATATTTACTTTATTTAGAGTAGAATGTTTAAAATATTTGCCTAGCGTAACTTTTTTTTTGACAATATCATTTCATCTTGGAACAAATACTAATTTCATATTAAATAATATGCAAAAAAATCTGTAAAATGTTAATATATTAACAATTATATCTACATGCAATTTAAAAATTTTTCACCTACAATGTATTGAATATTATTACGAATCATTGCAGCAGCATCACAATTACGTTTCTTACGCAAATATTTCTATATTTTTTTTAATTGTATTCTGTCATTTTTAATTATGTTAATTATATTCTATTCGTTCGTAAAAAATTGAAAATAAAAAGAAAGTCCTGAAACTTTTAAGCAAAAGTATGTCTCCCATTTATCGCAATAATAACATAACCGATCAAAAATCACGATTTTAGGGGAAACTATTACAATTTTGTTACAGAGTGACATCAAAATGTAGCCATGAATTTTTGAAGGTACGTTATTTTTTTTCTGTAAAATATTAATATGTTTCTTCCTTTTCTATATTGTTGAAACAACCACAATGCTACCACGGATAGAATTACTTTCTGCTAAGATCATCCGCGTGTTTTTTATCCGATCAACTTTTTTATTCGTAGTAAGATACTATTCTCAAAAGGTTTCTAATGCCATGTTCACGCCGACAGGAGAATATCTCCGGTGATCGTTGCTCACTGACCATAACGTTACGAAATATGTACAAAGCGTTCCGTACACCTCGAAATAAACGAGAAACATTATCAGTCGATCGAGAATAATTATCGTCGTCGATGATTTTACAATCGTTCCTCGAAATTGCGTGTGAAAGCGTAATCGAGATCTCGCATAATTAAAAAGCTATTGGACGAGGAAGTACTAACTTGTTTGCACCGTGTAAAAGACGTTTAGGCGCTCCACCTTCTCCGTATAATTATCGTCTCAGGCATACTCGCTCGATTTAACTAATTTCTCTCGTGATTAATGCGTAAACCACGTAACTAACAACGTTATTACGTTACAGGGTCGATTAGTTCTTTCTCGCAACGGTGAGAGGAAAAATTTTGATTACAATAACGATAGTGAAGTTTTACTGGGAATTTATACCGATTTCTTTCGATTTACACGGTTGTTATAAATAGGAAGGAAATATTACTAGGAAATGCTCGAATAATTAGCTGTTTAATTGGTTAACTGGAGAAACGGCAATTTTTTTACGGTATAACAAGTAGATATATTTCTCAAATGGAAAAAATTATGCCATGTAAATTCACATTTTGGTAAAAATTAAAATATATTCGTAGATTTAAGAATAAATTTTGGGACATATTAGAATACTTTTAATAATGTGAAACCACAAATTGAGAAAGAAACTAAATAAATTACAAAGACTACGGTGTATAAAATTTTAATTCACGGAAAATTTTGTTTCATTGCTCGGTGTCAACTCGTTTTTTTCAGCAATCTTTCTCTTTTTATTAGAAATCAACTTCTCAATTTTTTCGTTTCTGTTTTAACGAGAAAATTCTCATTAATTAATTTTGCGGCATCAATATCATTATAATAAATAATAAATTTTATCAATAACAATATCACGAAGCAATGAAATTGTTGATTTCTTAAAAAAATTGTCCAGATTGTTGCAATTTAATCGAATTCTACAGCAGATGCTTACTCTGCACTCGAGAGAGTAGTAGATACAGTATACGTACATTTTTTTAAAACAAAACTACGCAGTTAACAGGTTAAATAGAAAAAAGGAGAAAACTGCAATAACAACGTCATTATGCAATTATGTTATTCCCTAACGGTTAAGAGCGTGCAATGATCACGGTGTAAACGAGGCCTAAAGTTCTGTGGAAATCCATCAACCGGCGGAGATGTAGAAACGGTTTCGTAGAAACTATTTCGAATTACAACCGGCATTCTGGTGAAACACAATGGCCCTTTGACAAGAAACGTACAAAACACAAGCGTGGCGAATATAAAGGATCCGGTCGAGTGTCCGTGAAAATTGCGAAAAAATCGGCAAGATTACGAAATCAGGAAGACATATATTACGTATCAAGATGTATCGACTTTACGATGATGCGCATCTTGCGTATCACGAAGTATGAATCTTACGGTATCGTGTATCAAGAAATATAGATCTTACGGTGTACCGATGATTAACGATGATGATATGAGTTCTAATCGCAGGATGTTTTGATTCCACCGCGTAGGTATTGGATTACTCGTAATTAAATGTTTATTTTCTCTATTTAGGTCCGAGAATGTTTTTTTTTTTCTTTCCAACTTCAAATTGAGAATTTATAATATTGACGATTTGTCTTCTACGAAAAAAAATTAAATTTGGATGGTACGGAATTTTACTTTGATGATGCACTATGTAACTGCATTCGCTAAAGCATTTGTCTCAAATAAAAGTCGTGTGGTATTAAATATTTATAAAAATAGTATGTATTTATATATTTTTTTCACACAACAATTGCTTTACGAGTAATTTGAACTTCTACCGTCAATTAAAATAATGGATTGCTGGGAAAAATCAATATTTTTAGTTCCAAGTAGTATAACAGTTTGCAAGACATTGTCTTCTGTGGAGTTGATTTATAGTCATTTTCTTATAAATGAACTGTATTAGATTGAAACGAAAAATACGTTAAAGGATTAAAATGGTAGAATTAGATGATTAACCAGTGTACAAAGTGTCTCATCTGATATCACTATCTCGATTGTCATTATCTGCAGTCTTTCGTATAATACATCATTCAAAATTGAATCTTCTAAACTAATGATTTTTCAATGATACAATCATTCTGAACCATTTAGTCCAATTCTACTTAAAATGTCAAAATTAATCTTGGAACTTCTTCACACGTCTGCCCACAAAAAAAAAGAAGAAAGGAATGACATCAAACTAATGATAATGGCCTAAGTCAAGATGGTAATATCAGGAGAAACGCCGTGTATACGATGAAAAATATCGAGAGGAAAACGAGAGAAACAGCTGGAAATACGAGCCAGATGTCTGCACACCGTGCTCCAAACAATTTCTACCATGCTTTTTCGCGATAAGCGGGCACATCTTGAAACCAAATACCGTAAAAATGGAGCGACGCTAATCGAACCAAAGGGAAACCCAGCGTGCAGGCATTCCGGGAGCATGGGCAGCGTGCCGTGGCGTTTAAAAGCCCCCGATCCCGAAGAGAAGATAGGTATCTGGAATCGCGCGGACCCATTGTCGATTTCATTGAAAAGGAAGGGCCGAGAGAAAAAGAGAGAGCTCGTTTCACGAGCCCGAAGAAAAATCCTGGCCAGAATTAATTCCTGAAGAGCGTTACAATGTGACGTGGGAGCTTGTAGGCGCACCTGGATCACGCAAACATCTGGTTCCTTCGAGGGGCTAACAACCTTAAGCACGGCTTCTTTCACCATCTTCCAGTCCATTTACAGTCTCTGGGACGAGGGGAGGCTGCCACGACACATGGCTTTATTCAACACCCGTGTTTTGAAAGTTAAGCCTGGGCCACGTGCTGAAAATGGTACTGCAACGCACTGTTTTGCAATGCGTCGCCGCGTGCCACGCGTTGACCGGCAATGCGTCACTTCCGATTGTTCGAACAAACGCGCTATAAAAGTATGGATTAAGCGAGTCATTTGGACGATAAAACCAACCAACAGTATGTGCATAAATTTTTTAAAATTTTACAGGACCTAGATGGAATCGAATTCTTTGTAATTTTTTTTTGTTTTTTTTTTTGTTTGTTAGCAAGACCAATGTTTTATATCGAAGCACGCTCGTGATATGAATTGTAATTTTGATTTGCAAGAAAAAAGATTGTAGTTCTATAAAATTTGAATTTAAATTCTATATAAAATTTCAATATTTTACTGTATAGAAAAAAATAAATTTATTTATCTCATATATTTGTCCAAGATGAGTGAAACAAAAGATTGGGAGGCAAGGGATTAGAAAATAGAATTTGATAGTATAAATTGATTGAAAAGAATTGTGAATAAAATGTCACTATCATTCATTAAGAGATTAGTAGTAAAAATATCGCGTTATTAATTAAATGTACAAGTTTAAACAAAACCTAGAAAAATTCTTATAATTAACTATTTGTCTTTCCTAAACTGAGAGTAAAACTGAAAAATTTGTAGATTATAGCTCGATTAATGTTTGGTGCCTAATAGCAATCAATTTCTGATGATAATAATTATTATAATTTAAAAAATTCCAGAACGATCTCTCCCATTTTAACGAATGCAGAATCGCTAAACAAAGAGCAAAGTATTATCTCTGTCGACTGCCGCTGACAATGACTTTGACACGGCTATTCAGAGTCCTTTCTCAGAGGGAACGTCTCATCCCTCTTGAATAATTAATCGGAAAGCTATGTAATTACATCATTAATTGCGTAACCAGCTGATAGCCGGTAGCCTAATTAACAAGTCGAGGAAGTCGACTGCGAACGAAAGGAAATGCTGCCGGGTTCGTGTGACTCCTTTTTTCCCTCGTTCGAGCCGGCTTTTCAATGGATTTTTCCAACGGATACGACAATCTTTTCGATTGTAATCTGAATGCAACGCAAACGGGCAAGTCGCGTTAACTATGTCGGATGCGGGCGTGGAAATGGAAAGTGGAGGAAGCCCGCTTGTGCAATTCCCCGCTGATTACCGAGTGTTATACCAACGTTTGCAACGTTTCTTTTTCCGGAGTGTACACGCTCCCCTGTACGATTCTTGCAACGACTCGAGAAATCACACTCGGTTTCTTTCCGTTGAAATTTCCCTCGACGTATTTTCTCTGGAAAGGAAATTAATTAACGTTGCGGTGAAAACGAGATCAATTCGAGGAATTTTCTGCATTCACATCTTTGGAAATTTAGACGTCGGTAGTTTTAGCGTTGAAAAATGAACGGTGATATTTTTCTATGGTATAAATGGAATCGCTATCATTTAAGAAATTCGTCGAGAAAAAAGCTTGGCGAAGTTATCAATCTAGGGAATATATCATTTCTTTTGTTGCTTTCGTCGAACGTGGCTGTATTTTTCACAATAATCGAAATATAAAGAGATTTATTTGACGATATTTCAATCAATATCACGTGGAAAGAAGAAAATCTAAACTCGAAATTACAATTAATAACAGAGACTATAAATTAATTTTATGGTCTTATGATATCATTGAAAAAGAATGGCGTTTCCTTGACCCTACGAATACACGTATGTACAAAGAATTTGATGCTTCTCGAAACAATTTCCCTGGAAAAATTATCAAGACAAATGGACAAGATTCATGCTTTTTGAAATAACCTTGGCTCGCGTCTCTGGTTTCCAATCCCGAAAACGGCTCCGTTGCCCAAATGCGTTCTCCATGTTCGCGCAGCCGTATCAAAAACAAACATCACGACAATTACAAGGGACGAAACGGGGGAAGATGGGCCAAAGATTTAGGTCTGTCGGTGCTGGGGTCTGGCTAGGGTCGTCTGGGATTCGCCGTGGCATTCCAGGACGAACGATCAGCGACGAAGGTAGTAACGCGCTGCGCTGTTGCGCTCGCTCGTCCCCTTGGCTCGCGAGCACGGTCCTTAAAGGCCGGGATTCGACGCGCAGCATGCGTGCATTCGCATCGTAGCGGCATTCTTAAATCAATTAGCGACGACCAAAAGAACCAGCCGACCTTCGATCAGCCGACCACTCGGCTACCGTGTCCCCGTTGCTCCGGGCTCGCCTGCTATTACCGCCGCGGGGCGCGCGCGCCAGCTATCGTCGTCCAACTTTCGAACGAAGGTTTTTGCGACCGAAACCGAAACACGCCACGTCGTGTATTTCCCTCCTACTAAATGGCTACATCCCTTCGTCCTTCCTCCGAGAGAGACCACCAACCGCGAACACGGTGGAACGCGAATCCCCGATTTATTTCGAGTCTCTAGGCAGCGCTTTTTCCCAGCCTCCGCAGCCTACGGGTAACCTACGCAGTTTTCGAGCTAGACTGGACGCAAGGGGTTGCTGGGATATTGGCACCTACTCAAGATGGATCGAGGAACGTATATATCTCTACTCTCAACGAACAACGTCGAAAGATTTCTCTCTTGAGCACTTGAAAACATATCAATTCTGACAGGAATATTTTTTCTCGTAACTATGCGATTTATTGCTGCGTTTTGCACGACGTTACCAATCCTTCGTAAATAACGCCATAACTAGACAAACTAGATGCCAATGAATTTAATTTTGTGAATTTTTCTACGTTCCAGTTTCACTTAAATATAATACATTAAAATCCTCCCCCCAGTCAAATTGCAACACTTTCAACGATAGAACAAATCTCTGCTCAAGCAACGATTTCTTTATTCGCGTGTATACATGTCTGGTTATGACGAGTGAAAGATTCCCGAACGAACAACAACACGGAATTTTTCTTTGGATATAGAGGATCGTAACTTAGTTTCATCCCCCCCTCCCCCCTCGGTGGAAGTTCGTAAATTAGCAACGATGTTAGAACGGTGTATTACACGCGGTTACTCGCGATCCACGAAACGAAATGGAAAACACGAGACCCGGAAAGCGTAAAATTGCCGTTTGCCTGTAAGTCGTACACGCCCACCGATTCGAAACGTTCGCCAACTAGTCGCGGTGAGCAGAGCAGTCCTCCCAGAGGACGTAGTATGGAAGTCCGTTACGAATGACATAACGGCAATTTCGATCTCGCGCCGCAGCACGGAGAAAACGAGGCAAAACACGGATAATGCCACGGGGACCGCGGCAATACCAGGAAGGCCAGCCGATATTTCGTTTCTTCGTCGGATCGTTGCGGTCGATTCCCGAGATCAGCGAAGGGGACAGATCGAAACGAAGAATAAAACGAACGGTGCTCCGATCGTCAGGAGGAGGACCCGAGGAGATGGAATCGAGTCACACACAGTCGAAGGAAAACAGCACTGGCCAACGCGAGGAAGAAACGCGTTGAAGAAACACGCGAACCTAACTTACTTTGATGCCTCGAACGGACGAACGAAAGATGTTTATTACTTTGGAAATTGTCCCGCGTCCCGTTATTGTGGTTCCTCTGTGTCTGAACTGATTTGTAACTGGCGGCACTACTTCCACGCGTGAGCATATAAGAAAGGATAAAATTTTTAAGTCGTTTGAGAAAATTCGTCTTCGTTTATAGTATTGTGAAAATTTGGACGAAATTGATGTTCGTTTTATCACTGAAAGTGATTTTAGCGGGGGTAACCCAGAAAAGCAGGCCTCTTCAGGTGCAACGCTAATGCAACGAAAATTAGCGATTGGTTGATTTGAGTCACGTGATTCGTGAGGGGGCGTGGGGTAGACTTCGAGTAGGAGTGGCGTTGTCTGGTACTGAGCGATCGCGCCTGTAATTTGTTTTGTATCGATTCAAATGTTTGCATATCAATAAAATTTTATGGCAAAAAATCGTCTTCATTTCCTAGTCAGAACAGTTGCTTCTGGTCCTTTCAGTGAGACGAATTGTACTGGGGTACAAGTCGTGCCATTTTTCAAATTTTGTCTATACTCGGTTTATTTAAAGCCATTGGTGGCGAATTGCTTATGTAAAATGCCTGTCAATCCTTTTTTAAAAAGGTAATACATTAACGTGAAAGTTCTCGTGGAGTTTAAAAAGAAGTGGATCAAGGATCGAAAGCGATATCTCAAATGAAAAAAATGTTACTTTGACAAATCGACACTCTTGCTTTTCTGTACACGTTAAAATATCATTCCCACAGAGGTAATTAACGTCTGTGTATAAATACACCCGTTAATCTGATAATATTTCATGTTCTTACCAATAGTTGGTTTCGGTGATCTTACTTTACAAGTTATAAACGTCAACCGAATGAAGTATGGAAGCCAACGCTTGATTATATGCGCATCCGCCGTATCTTAAAATCACCCGCGATATTAAACGTCTCTTCCACGATTTAAATCGCTCAAACTCTCGAACGTACAAGTTCTCGATGCAAGAGAAATGCCTGCAAAATATTTATCTCTGCGTCTCTGGCTTTAACAGCTTTGCGTAGGAGAGCAAAAATTCATTTGACTTTTCCGAACCTTATACAAATACATATCAGTTTCGTGATAGGAAAAAATCCTATAGGAAAGAAGCGTATTGTTCCTAAAGATAAATCAAAGGAAAACGCAATAACCTGTCACATTCCGTAGTCGCGGCGGCTCTCGCAAACACAGCCCCGAAGAACGCGACCAATTATAGCCAGAAGAAAACCGAACGGTTTCCGGCGTGTTCCATTGGAAATTGCGTGGCATTCGCTAATTGCCCGAGAGAAGCGGGCACTCGCGCGCGCGCATCGATTCCTTCTTCCCCCCTAGTGAAACACGCCGGCGGAAATCAAAAGGCAGAGTCTCCCTACTCTGGTAACATTTTTGGTTCGCTTAAACTGTATCGTAATTGCTCGAATTGCCGGCGCAACTCGTGTCGGCTATAACAACAACTAGCGAGATAATTTTATATGCACAGCGTATACCGCAGCGGACGATGCGAGGCCACACACCAATTGGCATTCGCCAACCGTGATTAACCATAATTTAAAAGCGTCTTGTTATATTTCTTCTCGCGTTTCTCGTTATCCGTCTCACATCGTAGCAGTCTCTCTATACCTGCACGTAGGAATGGAATTAAGCTATACGAAATATCTCAGATACCACAAAGTATCACATAGTTACGAGTCTAAGTTAAGTTTCGTGGATTTCAGATGCTACTCGAAAGTTAAAGCGTTTCAGCGAAATTATTTTAAAAGTCTACATTGAGCATTTATGTATTCGTAAGTACTATGTATAATACATAGTAGTATAAGTAGTTAGATGTTTACAAGAAGACTGCAAAAGGAATCTCAAAGATCAGACATGACATGAAGAAGCACATTCTTGTTTTTAAATCACCTATAAATATCGTCCATCTGTACTGTGTTCTCATTCGAGAATTCCCTGACCTGAGAGATGTATTATCGATCGTTTTTCAATATTGTCTTCTCCATTAATTGTCAGAGTAGATTATAACGCATATTTGAAACGATTTTAGCAAAATGAAAGAAAAAGAAGAGGCGAACGCATTTGCGAAAATTGCATTGGAAAGATCATCAATATGAAAATGAAAGATCATCAATTTTCTACGTAGACGCATGCGTGCTAGATATACATATATGCGCATCAGACGCATGCGTATCAGACGTACTTACATCGAAGGCGCGCTTGACTCGTACATTTGAAAATCACGTACAGAAAGAACAGGAATATTCAAAAATCCCGCCTTAAAAGATTCGAACTTTTATTTATTACATTTATTAATTTTAGGTGAAATTTAAATTAACATTAATAGTATAGATTTTATAGATTAAAATATATTAAAATTAAATAATAGACTAGGATTAGATACCTCATTATATTGATACAAGATAAAATTTTTATTATTAAATGTAGAATCATTAAAATAAAATAATATGACCTTTTAATCTTTTTAGGGAAATTTATTTTAATTTGATGATCGACGATGAGATATACTCAAATTACATTTATATATTGTTATTAATATTTATAAATAAAAATTTAATAAAATTCTAAAAATTTTAAATCAAAATGTAGTATATTTAAGAATGAATGAATTATAAAAAATTTTATTTTTGAATAATTAATTTTAATATTAATTCGAAAGAGGAAAACTTGCAATGTAAGGTATTCCATCCCATCTCTACCTGTACGCTCAGTTTCGTGTACAGGGTGGTAAAAGACCATCGTCTGATATACACGCGCATATACGATCGCAGGACCAAAGAAGAGCATGTAAGGGTGGAATATAATTCAATGCCTGCACGGCGATTGCGCGTCCTTTTCGTTCGAGCGATATAACGCGCGAATTACTTGCACGTAATATATTACGAAACAAAGCCCGTTAATGTCACGAAACAGTAAGCTGCAAGGTATTTTGTTTAGTGTCTCGTAACTTATGCTGTCCGCGCACGACATATAATAGGGAATAAGAAGGATAATTGAGTACTCGTATGAAACGACTGCTAATACGGCCGGCCGTTTTTACGCGCGCCCAACCTGAACGTAAATCTGTTCGTTCGCGGGGCGATATCTGAAAATGTCCCGGCTGATTTACGAGCCGGATCAGTTGCACGGATATATCAGAGCCCGTACGTACAACGGCGCTCGACCACTGTTAAACGCAACGTGAAAACTCTATTTTTTACGAAACACTTCATGCTCGTCAATATATAGCGCTTGCACGAGTGGGTGGAAAAACGTTCGACTCGTGTAAATTCGTGAATTAAGCTTGTCCGATCGGTATACCATTTTGCTTCGACTTGCCATCGTGGTTGTACATGTTGTTGCGAAGATATCCGAGCGAAACGTGTTTTATTTCGTGCTTCACATTGCAAACATTGCAGTGACGAGAAAGAGAGACTTTGGTAATAAAAAGTAACATATATATCTTTATCGCTTAGTTAGCCCATCTATCTGATTAGCATCCAACTGATAATTTAGAATTAATTGGAGATTGATAATTTAGGATTTTTAATTTAACTCCGATCACGAAGGATACAAAGTACAAAATAGAATGGAATTAAATATTCCAAATTTACGCTAAATCTAATATAAATAAATTGCTGTAGTCATCTATAACTCGACGACCCCTCAAATCTGTAGAAATTATCAATTTCAGAATTGTATAAAATTATAAAATTATAAAATTATGTATAAAATTATAATTTTTTAAAAATAATTTCGTATCTTTATTATGAATTTTCTCAATGACGAATATAGTAGACTTATGATAAATTTTAACTTTCTTAATAAAATATCATAACTAATGATAGTAAAAAAAATTTAATGAATAGTATTGATATGCTTTGAAAAAAGACGATATTTCACATGCACCAACCTAATACTATAATTTCGTACAATTTCCAATTTTCATGTATCATTTTTCATTGTTTTCATCCATAATTACTTGGCTATTGCTTCACAATTTACTTTGACTCGATAATTTCACATAAAATATGTGTTGCAGGTCATTCTTCTACTTTGCCCACTATTTTATTACTGACATTATTGCTACTCGCTGCATCATCCATTATTCATAATGCAGCCTGACGGACGATATATTCATCAAACTTTTCACGTGAACAAAAAAAGATTCTGCCAGTCAGCCTTGAAACATTTTTTACAGCGACGAGATGAAACAGCTGCGCATCGCAACGATTTTAATATTAAAGTAAAATATAAAGAAGCATATTGCTCAGCGTCCTTATAAATGAAAGATACAGGAGAATTAATTTGCTAGCGTACGGAAGGGGAAGGGGGGAGAGGAGGAGAAATATGGCAAGAATAACGAAACATAAATGTCAATTCTCTTATTAATAAATTACATCGGCACATTACGAACAATCATCAATGGTCGTTCCCGTGTCTGAATATCATTACTCTCGAAGCAATTGAGTAGTGAAATTTGCATTCAATCGTAGAAAGTATTACACACGCCTAATGCTTCTACGCAAATCCCTCCCCTGAAATATTATCATAAGAACACCATAGAGCCTTGCGACATTCTTCTTGCGATACTCTTTGTAATTTTCAGTTTTTTTTTCTAATTTTAAAAATTGATTTATGGTTTATTGGAAGACGGTAATATATATCAATCAACTGTATTCGATTTCGATTCATAAGTCAAGGCATGAAAATGGATTTCCATTTCTTTCAATTTCAGGGTGGTTTTCTGTGATATCGGGCAATAATACCACGGGTAGTGCGAGGGTCTACAGAAGAGTGGATTCCTTGGTACGAGCAGGGGTACCAGCATTTCTTTTGGCTGCACCTTTAAGGGCATATATCTTGACCCACTCGAAAATGGGTAAGTGAAAATAGTAATAACAAAGTAGCAATAAATAGAAAAATGTAATAAGCTCTAAATTCGTCGCATACGGTTTCTCACAAGAATATTTGAATGATAACATTTTGAACGATAGCATTTTGAAATGTTATTATAATTGAAATGTTGCCAAGACTTAACTAATATAATTACGATATGATCAAGGTTGAAACAAATTTGGAAATATATTCAAAGTACAAAATTATTTAAACAACTACAATCCATTACATCAACATTAACATTGTAATGAGATTTAACAATCAACGATATTATATCAATCTGAATTAACATTATCAAACACAGACAAATTTAAAGGATATATTTAAACTACAAAAAGTATTTAAACAATTATATTAATAAGCCTCAATACTTACTGGAACCATCTTCCACACTTATTATATTCTTAAGACTTAAGATTCAATTATCTTGGAACTTTTATACACATTCTCAGATGCGTTTCAAATGTTACTAATTTATAGTCGTTTCTCATTACAATATTAATAAAATTTCAAAGTGCAACATGCGTAAAAGTTCTTCTATGATAAATGTTCGAATACTTTCGTGAGTCACGTATGAGCTCGTTAATTTTACAATGAATGAATTTTTTTTTTGCCGTTGATTAGCATTATTATCTCTTTGAAAGTTTAACTCTTCAGTCGTAGACGACGTCGAAATTGCGTTCTACTTTTATTATGTTAATGTTCTCAGTCCAAGCTATTATCACGTCGCGTCGCACTGAATTTGTAGAATATCTAAACCGGAAATGTTACTCGAATAAACTTACCAAGCTGTAAGTTACCAACTGTAAGACAGTTGAAAAGTAAAAATATCTTTTCCCCCATTTATTTCGATTTTATTTACATTGTACTGAAAGTCCCCCATATATAAACAAGATATAAATTTTGTTAGCGATTTTCTACAGTAGAATATAAAAATTTCTGTAAATCAAAAGTTAATTAAACATTTTTAGATAGACTTTCAGCTTTAACTTAATAATTGAAGTTTATGTTTAATTATACCAAAATGCTATGTAGATAGAAATAAAGTTTCCTCGGTATAAGAAACATAATAATGATGCCAACATAATTATTAAAAAGATACAGAGAAGATACAAAATGTAACATAACGTAGTAGATATAAAATGAAAGAACGAGAGAGAAAGCACATAAACGGAAAAAAGTGGAAGAAATGAGAAAAAAATAGAAATAATAATACTCTAGAAACATAAAAATATAAATATTTAAAATAAAACAACAAACGATTCAAAATCTAAAAAGATATGAATAAAAGAAGAAGAAAAGCATAGTAGGTAATCTCGGCAGAGCAAGGAAGAAATTAAGTATGACCGAAGAGGGTAGAATGAATCAAAAGTAGTAGAAAAGGTAAAGGAAGCAAGAGACAGGAAAAGAGAGCAAAAAGGAGAGAATTAATGACACACGTGAACGTAATATCGTAATGTCAAGCAGCAACGTTCTTGACCTAAATGCATATAAATATCAGCGTTCATACTCTGACTTGGTAAAAAGAGAAATATATGGGGAATGCGCAAATTATACGTTTCAAGCGGTAGCAGAAAGTTAAATGCGGTAAATGGAGTATATAGCGGCGGAAATATACAAAGCAAAATTTCTGTTTCTGTTTTACATACTGGAATTATCGATATTAATCCCAAGTGAGATGCTAATTGATGCTATATTTAATCATATTATATACTCTATAAAATGAAACATTATACCGTCTTATTATAAGACTGAAAACATTGTTCAATGTTAATACCAAGAATAGATCATTATTATTACTGAATATTTATTCTAAATAACGTTATGCATTTTAAAATTCATAAAAATTCACAAATTTAAAAATGCCTCTAAATGAGATTAATAATGTACATAAATTACACAATATGCAACACATATGTAATGAAACAGAATAAAAACTTTTGATAAAGACTCATGAACAATACGTAAAACATACAGTAATGAATACCGATCTCTGTTTTTTACAACTTCAACTGCCAATATTAATTTTTCAACCAGAAATTGTTACAATGGAGTTACCCAATTTTCGTTTATGACCATAAGACGATATTCGTCTCGGTCAGTTCTAAACCAGAACAAAACGCGAAGGAAAGCTTCACGACCGCAACTGGCAAACCGCAAACTGCAAGAATTCCAGCCGAGACCGCAAATGATCTAACCACAGAGAAAGTACAGAATAGACCTGACATTCGATATTTTTTCATGTCCCGCGATTTGGGAAGTCACGTTATCAAAGGTATCATACATGATGAAAGAGTTAAAAAAAGATCCTTCACAGTAATAAAAATTATTTTGAAGAATGAAGTCATTCAATGAAGTTATTTAATTGAAGAAAAACATTACTTTATCAAAAATGTTTAGAAAGAATGCGAAAAATTTCCATTGAAATTGACGCTTTATAGGTTCAAGAATTAACGAGAATTTTTTAATGGCCTAATAAATTTTCTAATAATATAAGAAAATAATCGTAAAGCAAGCTGCTTATATTATTTGGTATCTATATAATGTACAATTCCTTATTCAGCGTTAACTTATTATATTTAACTTTAAATGAAAAATTCATAAAATAAATCGCAGAGTGTTCAGTTTATTAAATAATTTGCAAAAATAAAAAAAAAAAATAAAAAATTCTTCAAAATTCATGTACAATTTGTTTTAATTATCTACACGACATTAATAAATATTAATCGATGAATTCATATTTAAATATAAAAAATACTAATGCTGAAAAGTCCAGCACAACCATATGTATATAAAAAAGACTCCTAATGTAAATATGACATTTTTATGCAACTTTTTTAGCTGCATCAGATGATCCAAGATCCATCAATCTCAGTGAAAGAATCTTGAGCATTTCATAGTCGCAACACTATTTGCACAATCGCGACCATTCATTGACTAATTGAAGGAATAATTCAAACAATCGCGATAGGAAAATATCGCAACATTAATTTTTTAAAAATAATTATCCGTATATGAATAAAAATCTACTTTTAAGAATTCGCGATAGCTATAAATCGCAACGCTATAAATTTAATTACAAGTTAATTTAACTTTAAGCATATAAATAAAACGGGGCCCTTATTTAAGAAAAGAATAGCGATATTTCAATTCGCAACGCTAAAGCAAACATGATAATAATTTCATCGCAACTCCGATTCAAACCGAATCAACATACGTTCGCAACTCTAATTGAAACTGATATTAATTAGTTGCGACACTAATAAAAAACCGTGATTTGCCCAAGATGATGGTGAGCCAAAATATGATATTGGCCAAAAAACAAACTACACTAGTATTACTACTACGAGCATAACGACAAAATAATAATAGGAATGACTACATTTATTCTGGATTCTCAATATTAGTTTTCTCAATATTATTTATAAATATTCTCAATATTATACATGTATTAATTATTAATACATGATTACTAGCATTCAACAATCGATGTGAATTAAAAGTAAAACATATGAAAAAAAAATATTATTATTCATAGGTATAGACACCCACGGTCAAAAATTTTACGTAAATCACTCGTGTGTTGATTTGGATCTTTTGTCCTATAACATGATTGAGTAACTGAAGGAACAAAAATGTATATGACTCACCATTAAATTCGAAAAACATTGTCACTGATGCTGAAATAGTTTAGAAGTCGTCATAATGAAGGTTGTCATCAAGGAAGAAAGGAAATGGAAGTGGAGATTGCAAGAAATCTTTAACAAAAAAATTCCAAAATTAAAAGTTTATAATTCTCGAAGCATGTTGAAATAGTTTTATTTTATAATTCAATCTTTGAATATAAGAAACAGAATTGATTGAATTACAGTATGCAAAGTTACTTACACTCTTAACTTCCGAAGCTAAGTGTTGAATCCTTTCCAGAAAGAAAGAAGAATTGGTAGTTATGAAAAACCTTTAACAAAATGTGAGATATTATTTGTTGGTTACTTGGTTATTTGGTTTAAGAAAATGCAAAAAAGAAAACTTGGAACTTTAAGTGTAATAAAAATTAAAATTCTAAAATAATTACTATAAAAATTGAAACTCTAATATGACAATATGAAATGCAGAAATTGTGAATCTAAGCCATGTTAGATATTTTCAAATTCAAATATTTAAGATTTTATGAGATGACACTAGCATAGAGTAATGACTGTGAAACTATTTTTTGTTACGATAAATGAAAAATTAGAACTCCAAACTGCTACAACCATTATAGCATTTATAATTTGAAATGCTGTTCCTTCCGGCTATTAACCTGTACATAAAAGAATCGACAATTTAAAACAAATGCAAGCAATTTAAAATAAAATAAAATAATAATCGAATTGAAAATCTGTCCTAAAAATAAACAACGAAAGCTATTGATGGTAAGCTAAATACGCGATCAAAGAAGGAACAAAAAGAGAAAATACCTAATTACAATAGTATTGAATAAATTAATAAATAAATGTACGTATTAAGAAAACGAACCTAATAGTAATATAAGAAGGCAACAAAATAGCAGAATAAGAACGAAAATACGCAGCTATACAGACAACAAGTCGCGAAACGTACTGATATGTCCTAAGAATACAATTATCAACAACCGTTGATAACGACACCCTGCGTGACAATTTTGCTTTAAACGTGTCATAATGGTGAGGATTTTTAGCCCAGCATCGAGTCGAGTGTGAAATTTATAGAAAAGCTTATTGTAAAAAGTGTTTTGTACAATACAAAGAAAATAAACACGTTTGAAAAAGAAATAATTCAATTTAAATAAATAAAATCGCAAAAATTTTTCTTCACTGTCTCTATAATTTTTTTTTACACTTTCATTTCCGTACTTCTGTATAAAACTAATGATATTTTTCATACCTAGCTAATGAATTTCTATTTGCAGAAAATGGAAATTTACGAGCTCACTATACGAAAACCACGATCAGAGCCGGAGAAATTCTACGGTTAATAGCTGTCTTTCAAGACACGAGGAAGTGTAGTACGGTTTCCTTCGGA
Source organism: Melipona bicolor (assembly GCA_030673865.1). Classification (NCBI taxonomy): domain Eukaryota; kingdom Metazoa; phylum Arthropoda; class Insecta; order Hymenoptera; family Apidae; genus Melipona; species Melipona bicolor. Next base: position 378,624 of record JAHYIQ010000007.1, on the reverse strand, counting down.
ATTTCCGGCAGTTCTTCCGAAAAGGATCAGTACGCTCAGTGTTTGGATCCACACGGTCGAGAAGTATTTGCTCCCTTATCCGCAAGAGGTGAATTTTACGCAATTTGCCAGAATGGAAGCATCGATACCGGAAGCGATGCAGTGCTGTACAAAGTACATCATCTTGCGAAAAGACCATTGCCTCTCAGGGTAAGCTTATTTCCTTGCTCCTTTTTCATTTCTTTATTTTATGATTTCGTTAATTACTTTACTCTGACGACGCTTTATCTCCTGTTTATACTACAAGATTCTGTACATTTGAATATTTACAAAAATCTAAAGAAACAAAGCTTGAAGTATATAAATAATCAGTTAGTATGAAAAATGCGAATAACAACGTTGGTATAAAGAGCAGCGAATTAATAATGATCATATCGGATTTGATTTACCATCTTCTTATGTTGCTGAATTACATATTTAAAGTTTCTGTTGTTTTCAGGTTCGTTTAATAGCCGGCCCACTACCTGTACCATTGCCGAGAGAATACGGTGGTTTAATGCAATTGGAAAGCTCGACTCGAGGGCCAATTGTTTTGGGCTGCATCGTGCCAGAAAGACCAGTTCACAATCCCGAAATGCTTGAATTAGTTGTAACCGGAAATGGAGCGCCAAGAGTAAGAAGAGCTCGATTAGGTTATCCGTCAGAAGCTAGACTTTTGGCATCGCCAAAAATGCAACGATTACTATCTGCCTGCAGGTGAACAACATATTATTGTGCATATTATTTTTTCAAACTTCCCGCAATCGAATTTTGCAAGAAATGCTCAAGAGATTGAGCGCAATAGCAAGTATTTCATCAAGTTATTTGATCAAATGAAGAATATCGTAATAAAATTATGTTTGCGCAATTTAACTTACGATATTATTATTATTATTCTCTTTATTTGAACTTCATCGTTTGTAATTTATTTGATTGACTAAAGATTCAAGTACAAAGATAATTATGAACGATTAATCATTGTATATTACATCTGCTATGTTTCAATTTTAATACTTTAATTCATATCTTATCCGCGGTATATCGGTATATCGAAACAAGGATCGATTTATCGTGTATATATGCACGGATTTCAATAAGAAAAAGTACATTATACGCGATCAGGAATAGAAAATAATATACCGTACAATGTCCCGTATCGCGGATGGAAAACATGTAAAACATTTATAAATATATAATTCTAATGTGGCCTAACCTGTTCTTCCACTTCAGCCGGGCTGTCGGAGATCGTGCAACGGAGCCAAGAGTGGCGCCTCTGAAACTGCATCCAGTCGGTGAAAATCTTAAAGAGATGCATCTGAAGAAAATCAAGCCGAGACCGGAAACGAAGCCAATTCTACAGAGCTTGAAAGACGGGCTGGAGCAGCTGAAGAAGAGCACCGTTAAGGAGAAGAGCCAGACCAGACAGAATTGTCGGAACGGGTTTCTGGATCGAATTTCGAAATTCGCCCAGGGTAGCCGTGGCAGAAATCCTGCGAAAAAATCGGCCTCGTTCACGTTTGCCGTGAAACCGGAAATCGCTATGAGATGTCAAGAGCGTTACTCCAGTTTGGAGCCAGAAACTACCTCTCATCCGTGTCACTCGAACTCTTCCAAGCAACTTGTACAAAGATCAGCGTCCACCAGTGTTTTAGAAATGCCGGCAAGTGTTGAATTGCAGCCCGACTACTCCCACGTTAGAGACAGTCTCACGCCAGTGCCATCCCTTTCCAAATTAACAACCAGGACCAAAGCTGATGACATTTACGCGGAAATTTGTGAAAACGCGGCGGCACAAGTCCAAAAGTGCCCCGGAAGTCACGTGATGGCCAGAATCAAAATCGTTGTAAAAGGCCGCGATTCGCCCGCAGCGCTGCCAAGCAACATTATCGACGAAAGTCGATACGTAAACTCGATGGTAACGAACGATCAAATTGATTCGATTATCAGCACAGAAGATGAAGTTATCTACAACACGATATTTTAAAAATAAAGAATCTTATTGCGATAAGTCAACCGGCTGTGTTTGATAATCGAGAACCCGTTGATTATTTTTATCAACGTACCATTAGAAATTGAATCTGTATCATATTATATAAAAAGAGCACCACGATATGTAATATTTTAGAGATCGTAATAATTGCATGTACATATGTTTGCCATACGTACTAACAATAGTAATGAAAATGAATAAAATTTTAAGAATAAAAGACGACTTTTTTCTTAAAAAAAAAAAAGAAAAAATAAAAAATAAAATTTGTTTTATTGCAAAAAAAAAAAGAAAAAGAAGATTTACAAAATAAAACAAATATATGAGAAAAGATGTATGAAATCTTTATTTATAATTCATTCCCTTTCAATAAAAAAGAATTCATATTACACTTTGTTTCTGTTCTTCTTTCTTTGAACTTTAGTTTTAAAAGAATTTTTTTTTATGTCAGATTTTTTATTTCTTTTTTTCTTCTTCGATGGAATTTCTTCTATAGCCTTTTTCATCACATCGACGGCTTTCTGATGATCTTCGTTTAATTTAAATTCCGTATTGATATCAGGATATTTTCCGGAAAAACCTTTCGGAAATATCGTTTTCGACATAAGCGATGCCAATTGACGCTTTTTTATTTTTAATCGATGCTTCAAATCTGCTGTTTCTTTCATTTCTGTTGTCAAATCTCTGGGAAATAAAATCACTTTTATTACGAAAGAAAGCATATATTAATAGTGTATATTATGAATGATTTTGATTAAGTTAAATCTTACTCTTCGTCCTCCTCCAAAACCAGATCCATTTCTTCAACTGTTTTACGTAACCAACTTTTTTGCGAATTATCCCTACGACATTTCAATTCCAATTTATCAATTTCTCGAGCAATATTGACTCTTTCTTTAACTGCGATTAACAGTTTATCAACTACAGGAAACGTAGGTAAATCTTCCGCTAGAATTTAAACGATTGCATATATTTAAAGTTAATAGATCATTTTAACAATATATCATTTTTTTAATTTGTTCACTTACTTCGATCAAGTGTTTTACACAATTTACTATAATATTGCTTTTCAGATGGTTCCATCATAAGAACTGTTATACCATTCTTTTGTGCTCTTGCTGTTCTTCCACTTCTATGTACATAACTCTAAATAATAAATACAAATGTAAAACTGAAAGTAACTTGTATTTTTATTGGACATGTAATAATATCATATTAACTTGATTAGTTGAGCAAATTATTTTTCATCATTTTTTGAAATAAGGCGAACAAGCAAATAATTATTTCATCGATATTATATCCTAAAATTACGTTTATTTAATGCTAATTTACTTTATATTCATTTAAACATACCTCGCTTGTTCTAGGAACTTGATAATGTATCACATGCTCAACATTTGGAATGTCCAAACCTCTTGCAGCTACATCAGTAGCTACTAATAATCCGTCTTCATCCGCCTGAAATCTAATTTTTCTTATTATCTCAAAATGATGTATATATATTTAAAAAAATTTACCTTTCAAGATTTTTTAATCTTTGTCTTTGTTGCATACTTGCATGTAATGATAAAGGTCTACAATCAAGTATTCCTAAAAGAGTAGCTAAGCGTTTCACACAACCAATACTATTACAGAACACCAATGTTCTACCAGAATATCTTTTTAAAAAGTAATAAAGATAGTAATCTTTATGATCTATTGTACACGCTATTCTACATTCCGTTAAATTAGTGGCAGTACCTGGAGAATGATTTTAATTATAATATCATGCTAAATGCATTATTTTTAATTATCTGATTTAACAAATTCACAACCTGATTTTTTAGTAACATCGATAATTTTTGGATTTTTGATTCCCACCAATTCCATAATTTTTTGTAATTTTTGATCTGGCGTAAGCTTTTGTATCCTACTTTTACTATGCTTCCTTTTTTTCTTTTCTAAATATTCTGGAATATCATGCACCATAGTTAATGTAGCAGAGAATACAAATGTTTGTCTTTCTCTCACTTTTCTTTCATTTGCATTTATTTTTTCTAGTAATTGTTGCAATTCTTGAAAATGTCCTTTTTCTAACATTCTATCTGTTTCATCAATAGCCAAATACCTATTTCATATTGTTTAACACATATAAAACATTATTTTAATAATATATGTAAAATATACAAAATTATTATTAAGAAAACTATTTCATAAAAAAAAGAAAGAAAGAGATGAAACTTACTTAATAGAATCCACTTTGCTAAGATGTGGATTACCTTGTTGTATTAATTCCCATAATCTACCCGGTGTAGCGATTACAATCTCAGGTTCTTTATTTAATATTCTTTCTTGTTTAACTGCAGCCATTCCTCCTAATACTACAGCTATCTAAATAACATAAATACTTAATGTAATAAGTACTAATTTCCATAATTTATCTATTACTCATATTTTCTTAAACACTTACTTTAATATCTGTATATTTGACTGCTTTAGTTAAATGATTCTTAATTTGAATAGCCAATTCACGAGTTGGTGTTAATATTAATGCATAGAGTGGCTTTGTATAATTTTGTGTTTCATTCATTTTTACATTATTAATTACACGTACACAACCTATATTATTTTCATTAAGACTTTCATCTTCTTCATAATCAGATTCAGATGAACTATTATCATTTTCTATCATTTCGTTTTTGGAACAAATCCAGCTTTTATTTTCAATAATTTCACTTGTTTTCTTCCTAAATTCCATATCTGACTCCTTATTTTTTAATTCTAAAATACCATTTATAATTGGAATTCCAAATGCCAGTGTTTTTCCACTACCTGTTTCAGCTGCACCTAATATGTCTCTATGACCCAATATTGCTGGAGGTAAAGTTAATGCTTGAATATGAGTTGGACTATAAAATTGTTGATCTTTTAATGCCTTTATTATAGGAGTGGGTACACCTAATATATGCCATTGTTGAGCATCATTGTCATATATATCATTTTTTTCATCATTATATTCATTAGAAAATTGATTGTTAGAATTAGTGGCTACACCATTTTTTGAAGACAAACATTTTGACACTTTTTCATCATTTTTTCTTTTTAATTTCTTTTTTTCAGATTTTGGTTTCTTAGCTTTTTTTAATAATGGTTCATCAACATCATTTTCTAACCATATACTGGAACGTTTACGCTTTGGTGATACCTATAAGAAAATAATAAAACATGTGAATATACTAAAGTTTATTACATTAATTAAAAATTTACCTTATCTTTTTTCTTATTGCTTTCCTCATTGCAATTCACAATCTTTGTCTTGTCGTTTTCCTTTTCCAACTTATAATCAGTTAGCTCCTCAATACCAATTAAATCTTCAATATTACCAGAAAATACAGAACCTTCCAATTTCAGTGGTTTCCAGCCACTTAAATTATTATGTTTCTTTTTTGTCATAGTTTTTACACTAACGTTGTCTACAATTAATAAATAATTTTTAAGTTTCCATAACCACAAACAACGTAACTAAAAACAAACGTGGAGGATGAGACATATACAACAGAAAGACAAGTAAGTACACTCACAGCATGAAACAAGTACTAGAAATTCTGCATGTAAGTGCATAAGTGTGCATATACAATTATCATAAATACAATTAATAATTTATTAAAAATTATATATTTATTTTATTATAAATTGCCAATTATAGAATGAAATATTACTTGAAAAATAATTAAGATTAATGAAAATAGCTGATATTTTCTTAATGATGAAATGATATTTTTAATATAGAAATATAAATATATAAAGAATTAAAGTCAATAATACTTAGAAAAAAACAGAAAAATTAAAAGTAATGAAATACTAATTTCTGAAGATTGTTGTGGAATAATCTCAAGAGATATATGAAGAATAATTTCAAAAGATAGAAGATTTAAGTATTAAAGTATACTATATGTTACACGTATATATTTAATACATAAATAAAAATTGATATAATATAAATAAATAATTTTTAAAATATATTTTACATAAAATTATTATTTTATATAACCAAACATTATACTTTACATAAACAAACGTTAAAATCTATAACATAACTTTTTCTACAAAAGGAACTAGGTATCAAATTTAATTTAAAAAATTATTTTTTTATTTACAAGATTTTTGTATACAACAACGTGTAGTAAGACATAAAAATTTACAATTATCTATTTTGATTTTCATTATTACTAGTTGAATTATTTGCAAGAACTTTACTGTCTTCAGTTAAAAGTGCTTTTCTCTCTTGTGAATTAGCAGATACAGTTTTCTGTTCCATAAGTAAATGTGATTCTGATATTTTTAATTTCTCCAATTGTGAAGCAGACGTATCTGTTTCTGCAGTATCAGACGATGAAGATATTTCAGAAGTTCTTTGTAACAATAATGATTGTACGTTAGAAACTGAAAGATTTTTCGAAATTGGTAATAAAGAAGTCAAAGGCTCCAAAATAATGTCTCTGTTTAAATATGTTATCCCCTATAAAAGATGCATATTATTTTTGTTATATATCTATCAATATATGATTCATTTGAAAAAAAAGATTTATTTAAAAAAAATTCATTTAATTGCGTGTGTTCACTTACCTGTTCTTGCAACAAATTTTCTGAAACGCCCAAGTGAATTGCACTTTGATTTGGAGGAAAAATAACATGAATACAATACTGTACATAAGGAATTAATTGCTCACTCAAATTTTCTATAAATTTGAGCATATTTTCTCTTTCTGAAGCTGTAAAAGCCTGAAAAATAAAAGAATTGTATTAGATACATATTTATTTAATTAAACGATCAATAAAATATGGATCAAGAAAATATTAATTTACTTGCTGTTCTTGTTTGTAAAAAAGTAATATTGATTTTGCTACGTTATGTAAAGACTCCTGTAATATCTTTGTACAAAAAACAGAAAGTGCTACTGGTGGACAAAGTCGTATTTCATTAAAAGCTGAAATAAGTCCATTACAATATTCAGCTAAAGGATAAAATTCAACCAATTGTTCTGGTGGATTCTCCTGCAAAACACGATTTTCTTTACAAGGTATACATTATATATAAATTTATTATTGCATTTATTCATTAAACAAACGAGAATATATAATAAAATAAATAATTATTTACCGATTTAACAGTAGTAGGCATTTTAATATTGGTCTTTTGTATTTTATTAATTAAAGTAAATGATTCCATATCCTTTTCAAATTTTTTTGTTGTTTTGCGGACACTAGACTCAAATTTTTCTCCAATAACACGTACAAATATATCAGACATTCGACCCGTAAAATCGGCACCTACTCTACCAAATGATAAACCAAAATATGTGCATTGACCCAAAATAGAATCTATTGATGTCACACCTGGTAAGTCTTGTTCTAAAGTTATTAAAAATTGAGATATCTAAAAAAAATTAAATAAATTATATTAAAAATATATTTTAAAAAAATATAAATATTTTACATACCTTTTCTTCAATCCAATGGTAAAATATGGCACACTCGTTTACAGTTAAATCTCTTCCTGGTGTTATTAGTTCATCATCGTTAAACATAGCTCTATATTGCGTTATTATATTAAATAAATGTATCCTTGACAATTCTATTGTTTTTGTGATATGAAGATTAGCTAAATGAAAATATTGCACATTATTAAATTATCTAATGACAACGTATCAATATCTGATATTGTATACAGAATCAACCTACGATCTTCTTTAGGTATAGCATTTAAGAGACTTTGAAGCCAACTATCGCGTGCTTGTAGAAATTTAATACGTAATTCAGGTTCTGTAAAAGCATCCATTGATCGTAATAGCCCAACTAGTTGTAGACATCTTGCAAGCGGTAAATCTCCTCTTAATGAACCAACAACTTGTCCTACCATGCCAGACCAACTGCTTTCAATTTCTGCCACTATCGACTAAATCATTAATAAACAAAATGAAATATATTTTGTCACGTTTCGTAAATATATTATATTTTACCGATATGATTGGAATATCTCCATGTTTAGTTCCTAACTGACGTGCATATTGTGATAATTCTAATGCCTCATTATATTGGCTACTCCTCAAACAGGATTCCATCAGCTGAGGCATTTCAAGTACTTCAAGCAACTCTGCATTTCTTGTTAGTGTTAAACTATTTATTCTTCTATATGTATTTATGTCTTTTGATGTATCACAAAATGATTGGCACTTTTCCACAAATTTAGGTATTTTTTGCACAAGTCCATCAAGTCGATTTTCAGTCTCATTAAACTTAAAAATAAATAACATGTTTTCATTAGTGAACATATTAATAAAACTGTGACTAATAAGACCTATTATATTATTACTTGTTTAAATATTTCTCTAGAACTTTCTGCTGTTTGCACAAAAGTTTTATAATTTGCAAACACCAACTCCTGTGTAGTTTGCAGTACTGAAGTTTTCTCATCATTTAAATAATCAGGCTCTTTATCTAAAAAGAAATATAGATACATTATATTTTGTTTCAAATAAAAGAACTATGATTAGAATTTATCTTACTGAGTTGATCAACATCGTAACCACCAACTTTTGACAAGTATTGATAAAAATCTGGATTTTCCTTCCATGATTCTATAAGAATACATAATAATGTATATTTAAAATTAAAAATTTACTTCAAACAGATAGTTTAAATATAGTAACTCAATGTTGAGAAGTAAATTTATTGTTAATGTAAAAATAAATATTAGTTACCTGGTATGCCATTTGGAAATACAAGATTTATTACATTTTCAGTTTCAATATCCATTTTTTATTTAAATAATACATTTGTACATATAATGAAAATAATTAAACTATTATCATGTACTGCATGTTATATGTACAAGTATTACACGTCTAAAATATTGTTTCGTATCTTGATAGAACACCTTGATTGTAGTAGTACAATTATTGGCTGTTGGCTATACGCGTAACATACAGGTCTATAAGGAATATCCAATGATTTTAATTTTTGACTGAACTATATTAATAGTATAATTGTATAAAAAATTAAATTGTGGTGTAAATAAATTTAAATTTAATCGAATATAAAAGAATTAAAATGTATAAATGAAATATTGTTATTATAAATATATTATCTATCTAAATTAAAATTATTCTGAATTTATAAGTTAAATATTTCCAAAATATAAAAATTTTATATTTAAAAATAGTTTATCTAATCTAATTTTCATTAACAAAAGTACCTTTTAAATCAGTTATTTTATAAAGGGTTTGAATTAAATTTAATAATTACATATAAATACCACATTTAATTTAAACTTTTGAACAGTAAATAATGCAGATAGATTTTGCGAAATTTTAATATGAAATAATTTTTCTTAAATATATTATAGAATATAGATACCATCCTGTATGGGTAAGTTCATATATATATCACTATTGTATACATACGTACTATCTAGTTATTAAAAATAACACATTTAAGTTAAAATAAATAACAATTAAAATTATTTACTGAAACATTGACAATAATATTCAATAATAATTTTATTCACTTCAAAATGATATTAAATGTTCTTAAACAGGTAAATACATATCCTTTTTATTCAAGATAAGGTTATGTTAATCTATCGTATTTATTAAAATGATTATTTAATCAAATTGTATGTTTAGATAACAACATACTGTCAATGTCCATTATTTAATAAAGCAGTGAGACTTTACGGTATATATGAACCGCCATACATAAAGGTTTTTTTCATAAATTATATGTTATATTTTATTTGTATTATGTTTGATATTTAACTTATTCTTATTGTTATAGGCAAAGGAATTTGAAATACCACTTTATCCTGTTTTAAATATACAACTTAGAGGATACAAGTATCCTGTAATAGAGAGTTATCAAAGTTTCATTCATAAAATAGTAGAAGTATTTGATTTTACTATTAACGACAGGTAATATTACAGTCATATTGTTTTAATGTAAACAATTTGATATTATGTATCTTAATAATATATTGATCTGTTTCTATAGCATTCCTTTCCCACATAGAGAATTTAAGATAAAAAGATTTAAGAAAGGAAGTACTATAATTGATGCTGAATATGACTTAAAAATTTATGAGAGGGATATACAAATATCAAATGTCTCGTCTACAAAATGTCCCATTTTTATTAGAGTATTAGAAGCAAGCTTGCCAGAGGGAGTTTCATTAGTTATTGATAAATATGATCCAATACTACAAAAGAAACGTCTAATACCCAACAAAGAGTTGATTGATATAAAAAGTGAATTAGAAGAATTCTTTGAAAGTAAACAAAAATAATTACTAATCTATATTAGAAAAATTGATTTACAACTTATTTAATGTTATACTTTGAAGGAAAGAGCAAATTCATATAATGATAAAGAAACAATTTGATAGTAGAATTTAAAAACGAGTTTTATTGTATAAAAATTATGTACAATATATAATTATATGTATCCTTATTCAGATTTTAAATATATGTAAATACAGTCTTTTATATATATATATATATATTCAAATCTTGTATCAATACTATCAATATTCTCATAAGAGTCCAAAATGTACAACTTTTATTTTTGAACCTTCTTCTGGTCTTGAAGATTCCTTTACTTTATCATTAATATCTTCTTCTATAAAACATAAAACATATATGCTTAAAATTATTTCACAATACTGAAACTACTGAACTATATTGCTCACTTGGTAGTGGTTGAAAGTCTTTCAGATAATCTTCATTTCCAAGACACAATGGGAGACTTTCTGCTAATTCCCGTTTAGGATCGGTTAAATGTACTTGAGTAATTGTAGAACGTTTTTGTTTATGTGATTGGCCCTATGAAAAAAGTTAATGCAATATATTTTTATTGTTTAATATTTCATTTATATGTACATATACTTACTGTACCAGGTACAAAAATATGTGTGACTGTATCTGAAAATTTAACCTTTGGTTTTTCATTTGTTGCTAATATTGTATCTGTGAAACTAGGAAAGGAAGAACAGGATATTGAAGTAGAAGTAGATGGTAATATGATGGGTAGAGGTGGAATGTTAGAACTTATCTTAGATTCTTTATTAATACTGGTATTTGTACTATTTTGTGTTAATACTAATTTTGAATGTCTATCAAATCTGTTTTGAACACCATAGGTAGAAGAAAATTGTGAACTACCTAGTCTCATATTATTAGAAGAGGAATGCATATCAATATTATCGTAACTTCCATGAAATGAAATACAGTCAAAGTCATAATTAAATCTATATCTAGAAGACTGAATATTATATTTATGTTGATCTTGTAAAATATTAGATGCAGAATTTTGCCTCTGTAACAAATATGAATTCACATTTTTTGTTCTAATAGATGAAAATTTTTTAATTGATTCATCGATATCAGCCAATCCAGATGTACTTCTAGATAAAGGGAGATTCTTTTTTGGAAGACTTTGAAAATAATTCGTAAATGAATTTGTTAAAGAAGGTGGTGGTGGAATATTAAAATCTACTTGCTTTTTCCCCAGGAAAGGTTGCTGTAATTTCACGATAGTAGAATTATCTTCACTAGTAAAATTATTTGAACTGCTATTGCAGGAATCTTGTACTTGGTTTTCGAGAAAATTAAATGAAGTAGATGCAAGATTATTATGATTGTTATGAAAACTAGATGCTAATTTATTTGTTGCATTAGAGTCACAAAGCGTTTTAGACACAAAATCATTCATTGTAACAGATGATTTAATATTTTTTATAGGAGATGAAACTGTGTTCGAATTAGATTTAGTGGTTACTGAATCACTAAAATTATCATATGTATTTGAAGCATCTGTACAATGTGTACTAAATGACGTAGACATAATATTATTATCTAAGTTATCTAATGAAGATTTTAATAGATTAGAAGAAACGTCTGATGTAACTGAGTCATATGTTGGATTGTTAAAAGGCGTTGACATGAAACTATTTTCTTGTATTAAATTTGTTGTTATTGTATCATTAGATATATTATCAAGAGGAAACTGCATTTCACCACGTAGAACTTTTTTCAGTGTAGTATCTACAGAATTTTCATTAATTCTATTAGATATTCCTAATTTCCTTTCATTCAACGATAGACTTCCAAATGAAGTTGTCATTAAATCATCAGAAACATTATTTGAAGATTGTGAATTATTGGTCATTGTAGATACTAATGTTGGATTTGTATGAATTTTATATAATGGTTTATTGAATGATGTTGATGTAAAAAATGTGTTTGGAAGTGAAAGATGTGATGAATGATGGAAGGAAGTTGTGGTAAGAGTGCTATTAGGTATATTGAAAGGTTTTGTTTCTAAATTACACTCGGTTTTTCCATCGGGTGTTATGTCAGTAAATGACGTAGATAATAGATTTTTATGAAGAGGATGTGGATGGAGAACTGGTAAGGGTGGAATTTGGCTGCTAGTCTCTTTCTTATAATTGTGACTTTTTGTTTGTTTTATATCAGTCTGATTCTGTTTTGAAAAATTATCACTTTCATCACTATAAGATTCTTCTCCTTTATCACTTATTGAATCAGAGCACAATGAACAAGATGCTCTAGAACATATAGAATCTGAAAATTGTCTTTTATAATATCTCTTGAAATAAAATATATAGGATATTTCATTTATTCTTACGCGAACTACTGCAACTATTTGATCTACTTAATATGCGTTCAGCATTTTCTTTTGCAGCAGTTGCCATTGCTGTGTCATTTACAACTAATGCATAAAAATGTATATCCATGAAAAGATCGTGATCATTTAAGTCTATAGCAAGCCGAAAAGCCTTTTCAAACATATGATGCCTATAACATCTAGCATTAGTCTTGTGTGTTATCCAAATATATTTTTTAAAAAGTAAATGCATGTAATACCTCAATAAATGATGAAAGAAACGTCTTGTTAAATCTCTTATTTCATCTCCATATTCTTCTTCAATAGCTTGACTTATTGGTTTAATAGGTACGTGAAAACTACCTAATGCATTCTGTATAAGATCTATAGAGAATCAAACTATTTATATCATACGAGACAAGCTAATTAAATTACAAAAATATATCTTACTTTCACGTTCTGTAGTCAGTGGTAGTTTAAACAAATAATTTACAATTTGATTTAATGCATGCATACATGCACGAGAATGAGTATCCCAATTCATAGCTAATAATAAAGAAGTTGCTTGTTCAACTTGTGATAAAGACAAATATCTCTTGACTAATACATCACCAGTGAAAGAAATTCCTTCCAACATTTTTATAACACCAAGTGGTCCTCTATAAATTTATTATATTATCTTTCTTATTATTATATTATCTTTGTTTATATTATAAAAAGATTTTAAAACGTTATACCTTTGAAAAATTAATAACAGTAAAGAATTCCCATGATTATGTAAATTAATGTAACAATTTAAATCGCTCCTTTTATTCCATTCCATGCGAAGTAATGCTGGTTGAATTCTACAGTATAAATAAATATGTTTCTAATAAAAACTACTGTTGATAAGGCAAATTAAAGTTAAGATAATACCTGAAATATGAAGATAAGTCAAGAATATTAGCTTGTGCTGCTTCTTCAGTCAGTGTTTGACTTTTAATACATGATAAAGCAATATCAAAATGTTGAAATTGACCTTTATCATTCCCAACAACAAATATCATTCCATCACTATGCCATGATGCCAATGTAGGTATCTTCAATTTACATATGTATATTATTTTATGCATTTGAGAAATCATTGTTCCAATACTAGACTTTACATATATTTATATGCATAACTTACAAAAGCAGCTTTTACACTAGTAGTAGTAGCTCTAGTTTGATCGTAAATTATAACAGAACCATCTATACAACATAATAATAACAATTCTTGAGTTGGTGAAAATTTTACACAACTTGTATGTGTAGGCAATGGTACAGAAACCATTGCTATTCTTTGAAGTTTATCTTGTTGGGAAACTTCATATGTACGCCATTCTATAGTTACTTCCCCCTATAAAGTTTTCAACTGTATCTGTTGTAATGTTATAGAAATTACTATTCTATCCAATAACACAATCCTATTACCTTTCTTGATACTTTTTGCTCTACAGAATGAATAATATTATCATTACATGCATCAAACATTATACATAATGGATCAAATTCACTACGTATGTAACAAATTAATTCTAATTTTATTCTGAAAATAAGTGTGCATTATCTATGAATTAAATTTATACAAATTAATATTTTTATTAAATATTAGATAGAGGCAGAGAGATAAAATAAATAAAATTAAAATGCAAGAAAGAATCTCCTTCTAAAAAGATATTTTTATACCCTATTAAACGATAAAGATGTATGTTAGCACGATCATGTTCTTTTACAGCAGGACTCCAAGGATAGACTTCATTCATAGTAGACTTCCACCAAATTAATATCTACAATGTTTAAGAACTTATTCTAAATCTTTAAAAAAGTAACTAAAATAAACCATTAATTATAATATATAGATGAATTTTAATTTAACAAAAGATAATTTTCATAGATGTATTTACCAAATCTCCACATTTATTTGTTTGTACTTTTTTGTCCAATCTACGACCATTAGGGCCAAAGAGATCAATTGTGGACAATTTTGGTTCAAGTTTATTAATTTTATCAAAGACATGTCTTTTTGATCTTGTGAAATGTACAATAGTAACTTGGTTATCATTATATGCAGAAAAAATATAATTTTTAGTAATTATCACTATAAATATAAATAAAATATTTAAAGTCTCTTGAACAAACATATAAATGCAAATCGTATAAATATATATAATTACCATCTGATATATGTTCCAACAGTTTACCTATAAGATATTTGTCAAAAGTTATTTTAGAAATATCACCAGTAGTAATATTAACTTGTATTTGTATTAACAACCCATTACTTAACATCAATTGCAAAACACAGTCATCATACCACTGGCAATATATAATTGTGTTATCTCTTAATTGTTCCTATAATAATTATTAGATATGAAACCACTTGTATCTACTATTAATATTCAATTAAAATTTTACCTCCAAGTATTTGATAGAATCTTTCAATTTATTTCCTTTTTTATTTGTTGGTACATATATCATACCTCGTTTCTGACAATAAGATCTTTTTGCTTCTTCATGTAAATGATCAACACGTTTATCATGATATCTAAAAAATAGTAATATAAAATTTTTTCCGTTGTAATGATGAAAATGTAATGATAATATAACTACTATATAGAAGAATTTATTTATTTGTAAAATCATTACAATATTTTAGAATGCAAATATTTTAAACTACATTTTTGTACATAACTTTATTAATGTAACTCATTGTTAGTATAATTTATAATACGAATGAATTAATTTATCTCACCGAAATGCACCAAAGTCTGTACTCTTTATATTAATATTATCGTCAAAAGTCCATAAGTTTACTTCACCCAGCAATGTAAACATTATAAAACACTATTGTTCACTAAAACCACTGAGCATTCATATCAAAACAAAGTTGTATTCAAAAGAATTATGTTATGTTACATTGAAGCCAAATATATTAATGTATTCAAATGCATGTTACAAACACAAAAAGCATAATATTATTGGAATTTGTTCTTCACCATTTTGTTACAGGATACTGCATTATCGGTATATCATTTCGATTGACAATTGAGAGGTCAATCATAAATCATATTACAAAATCATAAACAAGGAACAGAAGGGAGAACATTAGGGTCGAAGATTTAATTAAATGGATACAATTACGAAAATTCGCGGATTCTGTTAATCAGTTTTTGCTGCAATCGAAAAATTGACTTACACTGCCACCTATTGTATCTGACTAAAAATTCTTAGATCCAACAGATGGCAGTAACTTGCTTATTTGTGTGGCGGCGTTAATTTTAAAGCAAATTTAACAGCAGCGAACGAAGAAAGAAGAAAATAAAATAGTGGAAATATATTGTAATTTCAGTTGTTAAGAAACAACCAAAACAAGCGGTAGTTATAAAGATCTTGTTATACATAAATTAAAATAAATAATAATTGTTGTTGTTAATTCTTGTAACATGTTATTCTTGTAACAGGAATAAACTTCCATATCTGCAGACAAGGAAAGTAACAGTGTGCGACAAGTAGCGATTAGTTCCATCTTTTGACCGCTATATGGTGATAGTGTTTTAGCGTGAATCGATCAAGTTTCCGTTTACAAAAGGGATTGATTAATGAGATTAATTTGTGATTCTTCGTGGTTTTGTCTGTTAATTAAACTTTATTTTTTCATATCATTTGAGTTTTTAGTAAATAGACGTATTGTTAAACAGATAAAGATACGTATTTTTGCACCACACGTTTCAAAAAATCCGAAAGTCATTTTACCATTTTAGCAGTTTTTGATTCTAAATCGATTCAGCCGATGCAGTTTGGAGAAAGAAGCTTAAAAGTAAGAATGAAAACTAACAATAACTTTTAAAATTAAGATTTCAATTTTATATAAATGTAAATTGTCGTATATTGTCTCACGTTGTTCGTCAATTGAGAAACCTGTTGCTTTTGATGATAAAACTTGAGTGTGATAAAATAACCTTCAGAAGGGCGCGAATGATACGCAGTACGATTTCAATAACAGCTTTTTATTATACGCGAGCTCCGAGCTTGGGAACGAATCGAATTATCGGAAAGTCCTTTTTTGACATAGCTGATAAACCGATGATCTATTCAATATATCGTGAGACTAAACCATATGTCCAATAATGTTATTTCGATTCACATGGATATGACTATGCTACCATATCATGTAACAATATGTATTAGAATCGCGTAGAAATAGGAAATCGTATCTCAATATATGTATGATTTCAATCGTTTCATTTCAAAGAGTTTCGCTACGTTTTCGCGTGTTTGGAAAATCATTCACAATTGAGAGTCAGATATAATATTAAATGAAAATCCATATTACTCTCGTTCGAACGAACAAATTAAATTTCCAGAAGAACAGGTCGCAAAACATGAGACAAGTTGTTAATTTTATATAAACTGGCAGTGGACAATTCTGTAAATAAAATGAGATTACCGTGAGTGAAGCGCCCTTTTATAAATTTATACAATGTTTACGCAATATAATACGCAATTTTCATATATAATTTTGCATATACGATTTTTTCAAGGATACTTTATGCTAATATAGATATACCGCAATTTTCCACTTGTGCATCAAATTTTCATAATTACTTCACATGAAATTGTTCTCCTTTTTGAATATATACTTGTTTTAATCTTATTTGCGCAATTTATTCAAATGTTACTTATTTTTAATATTTATGCATACTTCGTAATACTTATTTCGGAGTATTTGTTTCTAATATTTACCCTTATTTCAGGATACTTATTTCGTAATATTTGTACGATTTTATCTTGAATGCGTTTAATCAAACTACGTCAACTGAAAGTGTATGTACTTATATTTGTATCACGAATGAGAAGGAAAATCGACAAATTTGTATTCATTAATAATACTCGTTATCGATTAGCACAATAATCGTGATAACAATGGAAACATCACGAGGATGTTCAACGTAGAAAATTCTTGTTTGAAAAAGACTTGTTTTAAGGATTTTTAACATTTTAACAGGGATAAAAGCATCTAAGTATTTTATTCGTAAACGAACAAAGTGGAAACATAAGTTTCATTATTAATTCTTAATTGGTACGATCGGATATTGGGTCGATATAAATTTAGAGTTACATCACTTAATTTTGGAACGTTTAATTAAATTTAATTTTATTATTGGTCTCTATCACAGAAATCTATCAGAAAATGCAGAAATAAATTTCAACAATCAGTCATCAAATACATCAGTTTTCAAGTATTTAAAAAAAGAAAAAGGGTTTTGGACATTTTACGGATTGTAATTAATTTGTTAGTTGCAATTAGACTAATTCTAAAATATTACCAGTGTTTCTTACATTTATTTAAGATATTGTAAATAAAACGAATATACAATTTTATGAAAATCTATTTATCACGTTTTATTTAATTGTTGTATGTTTAATTTCTAATCATATATATATATAATTATAATAAGAAGAAAAAGAATACATAAATGTAATTAGTATATATTATTATAGTATTTAGTAATTGGTAGATTTTATTATAATATTTTTGGAGTTTTGGTTTTGATTTGCTTATGGTTTCCAGTAAACAAATACAAGAGACATGGTTATTCTTTTAGAATCATAATATCATCATAACATTAATAATAATTAGTAATAATTAGTAAATCAGTTCCTATAAAATCTATAAAATCCTCATTTTTTTTTTAATATTTGAAATTTGGCAAATGTATATCGATTGTAGTTCTGTGTTTGATTGTACAGAATAAAAAATTTCAGTAATCTATTTATTTATTGCTTATTGGTACTGGAGAATTGGAATTCATTTCATTTAGAATAACTGTTACCGATATACTGATAAAATTATATTTTTATTATTCCAGCACAGATATTATTAATAAGTGTATCTTTTTCTTATGAAAGATTAATTTTCTAATTTATTTTTAACAAATAAATTTAACATAACGTTTCTGTAATCAATAATTTTAGCGTATCGCGTCATTGATGATGATAATGAGTAAACAGCGGTATGCAAGAACAATATTACGCATTATAATATTAGTATAATACACACATAACACACACATTAGATAGAATAATATTAGTATAATATTTAGTAGATGAAACATTTAGATTTCATTTTATAAATTATGTTCATGAAAATATAAAAATGCATAAAAATCCGCAGTCCATGTTATTTTCTGTTATAAATGGGATGGAGGAGGAACAATGAGGATCATTTTCTGCGACTGTACGATTAGGATTTCGATTTACCGAAGAAGTAATAAGCTCTTCGCATGAGACCTTTGTCTCTAATGAAACTTGTTTCGATTCCGTGTATTTAAACTTTCTAGATGTAACTATTGGTTACTCCTGGTTACTTAGAATTCATCGTTTTAATTATCTACTGCTTTGTTTTGTATTGGAACAGAGTATGTTACGTATGTTTCTGTGCTAAATTAAATTCTATGCTACAATCAAATTTTTTAAATTTCCTGAAAATTAGTTGAAAGTTTTACGCAAAGAAAAAAAAAACTAAATTATTTGACTTCTGAATTTGAAATTAAACCCATGCTGACATTTCACCAAAAATTTATTCTGCACAAATAAAAACTTACAATATTTTGCATTGCAGATATAGACATTTTTTTGGTTAACTTAAATGGTGTACAAAGTGATTTTTATTTTGCAAACAGAAAAAAAAGGGAAAAAATAACTAAACAGAAGCTTTTAGTTTTGTAAATAAAGAAAACTGATCTGGACGATTGAATGTACGAAGTATTTCAAAACACTTATTTTTTTCTTTTTTTTTTATAAATGTTATTTTCTTTTTCAGTAGTTGCAGAACATTTGGTAAACATTTTATTTTTTCCTTAGAATAAATTATTGGTTTTTAAAAAGAATATTTTTCACTTTTTTAAATAACTTTTAGGAATATACTATCGATCAGTTATATGTACTTTGCATTTCCTTTTATTGGTATTATGAAGGGAATTAGAGCTAATAGTTTTGCAATAATAGCTCAATTATTATTATAGCTAAATAATGTTCTTTTTTGGCCAGATATTATACTTATACTTTCAAGATCAAAGATCTTTTTTAATAGCTTTTTAGTAGCTCTAACTATGGAAATACAATTTTCTGATATTTTTTCTTTTTTTAACAAATTTTACGAAGGTAAACTTTAGGATACATAGAAATTACAGAACAACATAGGAACTACAGAAACAAAAGTAGATTCTGAATCCAATCAAGATTTGTAACATAAAACCATTTCAGATTCCAATAGTTATAGAGATACAGAAACAATAATAAAAAGTTGGATTTATATCTAGTAGAAAAGTATTTGTGTGAAAATGTTGAGCAATTTCTTCGAGAACTTTTAAGAGTTCGACAGAATGTGCAAGAAGGAATTGCAATCACTCGGAAAGATTTTCAAGCTGAAAGATTAAAACACATTTCAAACTTTTCCTCTTCGAACGAACTACAAACAAAACCCTAAAATCAGAATTAAACTAAAATCTATGCGAACTTAAAGACAATTCTGCATTGCGTAAATGCTCCTCTTTCTAACAAGTTCCATCAATCTTCAAAGTTATGTAACCATAAGTTATATAACCATAAGTACAGTTGCTTACAAAAATATTTGAATACTTGAAGGAACTTTTTATCAATATATTACGTGTATCATACAAAACACGTTGACATTTCGTTAATACTGTAATCATGATTATATCGTTCAAATTTAAAACGAATCTAGAACTACATGTAGAGATGCGAGATATCCGATAGAAATATTTTGTAGAGATTACAAAAATATTTAAACAACCGCAATTTGTTATATCAACAAGTCTTAGTATTTAATATGGTCATTTATAAGACTTATTATGCATTTAAGATAGCCATTCATGCTGCGTAATTTTCTTATGAAATATACGTTCCTAATTATTGTAATATCCTGTAATTTTTACTTATGTACATTTTCAAATCGGTTTCGAATACTTTCGCGTATAGGTCGCATAAAATTTCAAAAAGTTCACGTAATAATTTCCTTGACAAATGAGATATTATCAATGTAAATAAAGGTCTCGCTATTTGCTGAGAATTCATATATTTAGCTTTATATCATTATCACTTCCATGAATGCATATAAGTCACGAAACACAGTTTCTACATTGTAAACAGTTAACATACACTATTGTTGCTTCTGGTGAAATATCGATCATATCCTTGTATTATTAAGTGTGCTAGCCACTTATAGACAATGTACACATACGCGTATGCACAGTACAAAGTTCGTTCGCTGATGAACGAGTTAAATGTCTCGCGAACTTGCGTCTCTTTCAACGAATTTTATCAACCCGCGTATTCACAATGTATCAACACCCTCTATGTGAACGATATTATGTACCACCCACAGTGTCTGCGTAGTCAGCATGCTCGACTCGGCAATGTTCGACTGCGCCACTCTGGTTTCCGCTCCCGTAAAAGAAGGACCGCGTGACGTCTCCTTCGTTCATTCACAACCACCTGCTCGACGAGGAAGCATCGAGTCTTCTTTTGGCTTACCTACCAGTTGCTGACCAATTCGAACGAAGAGGAACAGCTTGCAACAGCACAGCTCTCACAAGGGACAGGATGAAGAACAACGCGACTTCCGGTCTTCCGCTGTCGATCTGTGTATCCGTCTGCGCGCTAATGGTCCTGCTTTCTATCACTGACACAGCTTACGCTAAACGTGAGTAATTTTATACGTTCTATTTTTTTTTTTTTTTTTTTTTTAGAAATTTTTTATAAGATACATTATATCCTCAAAGAACAGATATGAAATTTTTTTTTAAATCTTCGGGAGTTTACCGAAGACATTTATTTATACGAATGTCAATAATTTTTGTATTGAATGTTCTTCATCTCGTTGGTATTATTATTTTCTGCTGTTGCCGATTCTAAGATTCTATAGTTTGTGATCCTGTATTGATTCTATACTCTATAATTTTATAATTCTATAGTTTCACACTTTTATAATTCTACAATTTCGTAATTTTCTAATTTTCTAATTCCATAATTCTTTAATTCAATATTTCTACGATTTTATAATTAATAGAAAGTTTTATAGAAATTTTTTTTCGATAAAATTCTAATTAATCTATTTCTATAAAAATTCATCAGAAAGATAAATTTCTAAAGATCTAAGATTTTGAAAGAAATGACTTCAACATTTTACTTTTCGAGCTTAGATGTTATTAGCAATCAGATATTGTTATCTTTTACACTGGTTCAAAACGAATTAAGCTTTATGGAATAAAATGCTCGCACACGAGTGGTTCAGACAATCTCGTTTTTGTGATACAAGTAGTCAGCCATTATTAGAAAATGGAATTTTCTTCTTTTATAATCTTCCTTGGAATTTGCATTGCTTCGTGGAAGGTCTGAAGATTTTATGATTGTAAAACGAGATATGCTGCTTATTTTGGTAAATAGATAATTTGTTTATTAAATGAGATGCTTTGCAGTAAAAAATTCTGAATTTAATGTCTTCACTCTACGATACTTATAAATTTTAAATTACTGACATTTACCATCTTGCTAATCGAAAATATAATGTTTCTTTCATGAGAGTGGTTTTGAATGTATAATGCGAAGGAACATTAGAAGTTTAAAATTAATTTACCTGTATTTTATCTTTTTAATAATAGATTTAAAGCAACAAGATTGAAACTTTTTATATCTGCTTGACATAAAAATAGCATGTGTAACTTGAGGCTGAGACATAAAATACAACTAACTACTTAAATCAGAGACACAAATGACAGAGAAATGAAATCAAATAAAATTGAAACTACTAGTTGAGGTGTTACTTAAGATTTCTCAGATCAGTGCTTTAATCACTTTACACCGAGTGCAGCAACACAATAAAAAAAGAAAAAGAAAGAATGAATTTTATCGTAAAAATGTGCAATAATACTTCAAAAGTATAGAAAGTAAAACGTAAAAATTAAAGTAAAACGTTTTGAAGAAATATTACTTATTTTATTGCAAATATGGAAATAGCAAGAATCACAATTCTGCTCGAAATGTTGGTAGAAGTAACACTGTAACATTAAAGAATAAACGTTTTCACAAAGTTTCAATAATATTTGAAAATCGAAATATGAGATTGAAAGCATTATTTGCTTTATTGCAAATATAAAAATGACAGATCTTGAATAATGATGAAAATATAAAAATAACAGATACTCGTAAAATGATCATCTCCATTATCCTGATATTAACATCAACTCCTGTTACATATACTATTACGTTTTTCCATTCCTTACGTTCTCTGCTAATTTTCATTCTCACGTTTCCTGTTCATTTTCCACGTTTCTGCCGATAGGTCACACATATCATAATTAAAGCTTGGCCGGCATAATTCAATTTGTCCCCGTCGAGGCTTAATGAAAATCTCCCTACGAGCCAATGTTTCGTATCGTTGCGCGAGAAATCTTGACACGACACAGACCGTGTGTTTAGCGAACAGCTAAACTGATGAAGAAACCAGGAAAAATGATCGTTTTATCGTTCTGCAAAAGAACCGAAAGATAAAAAGCGAGAAGACCTAGTTGACTATTTTGTTGATTGAGAAAATAAAGTGATTAGAACAAATGGAACATCATGCAGAGAGACAGCTCGTGTTCGGATTATGGCTGATCGTAAATTCATATGAAATTAACAAGCGACAACAACTCAGAGGAACCATTTTTATTAGCAGGAAAATTCTGCTTTTTGAAAAAACATCGTCTTTTTCTCGACGTATTAATAGTAAAAACAATAGCAATAGTGCTTTCCACTCGAAATTCATCTTGATGCCAAGTTTGTGGTGTAGTTCATTGATATGGACTCAAGATCACTAAAAAATAATTTCATCACCATGTTTTGTAATTGAGAAATTCTACAATAGTTCGTCTGAATCAAACACATTTATATTGATATAATGGTTTCTTACGCGCAATTTTCAAATTTCGAACAGAACAGAAACAATATGCCTCGTCCACTCAGAAATTTTTAATGCATAAGAGACTTAATGCACTTGATACTTAGAACGATGTAAACTAGCAAATATCTCGATTATATATAAATTAACAGATATAAATAGCGATACATGAAATTTTTATAAGAAAGGACTTTAGTAAATAAATGTGCACATGACTTTTATTAGGCCTTTACTTTACTTTATTATATTTATTATCGCGTGGTTCTTCTAACTATTCAGTATAGTTCTCTCTCTCTCTATAATGTTGCATCTGTTCACAGCCAACTGAATAGTTAATACGTTTTCAACGTATATGACTGACTATACAGTTATAGCTATCGGTTAACTCAGAGTGCACAGCGCGTTTTATGTGAATTTAGTTCGCTTCGAACAAGAGTTCTCCGGTATTTTTTGTGTTCCGACATAACCTCAAATCATCCAACTGTTATGTTTAAACTTATTAAAATATTGTTCGACAGTTAGCTAAACCAATTAGTTCTAAACTGAATCGCGATCAGCCAGTAGTCTCTCTAGTTCACAATTAACCGAATAATCTTCTTACATCTGGATCGGGATCGCTGCGCTCCTGTCCTAATGGAAGAAATATGAATGTAGGCGCGTCGCAGTTCCAAACAGGGATCATTTGATATTCGCTCTTTGTAGCTGAGAACTTTATTCTACGCCGCGGGAAAACTGCAGTGTGCTCTATCTAAGAGCACTCGAATGAATAATTCCCGGTCGTTTCGTGCAACCTGAACTTAGATTAGTTTCATCGTGACGGCAAACGAAGATTATCCGCTCGCGATGTAATCCGAATGTTTGATTCTGATTGAACGATTGGAGGGATATTGAAAGGAAAATGTATGTAAATTTCTGGTAAAAGGAGAAAGATCGAAGCTGCTATTGTAAATAGTTTCGATCGTTCGATGTTTCTGGAAGATGTTTATGGTGTTTCAACCATGATTTTGAATAATAAATAATAATGAATGATGAATAATAATGAATAATAACGGATTTTTGTGTATCTTTGTTTAGGAAATTTAACGGTGTAGAAATGTTTGCAGAATGTAAATAATATTAGGTAAAATTAGGTAAAATAATACGTTTTTTAATACGTTTTATTTTTTTTCCGTGCTTTTGAAAGCACAGAATCACACAATCTCTAGAGAAAGCGGAAATATTCGAAGTATCTATTACAATAGTTAATAAGTGAAGCAAACTTTTATTTAGACTCACAAGTTCTTTCAGTTACGTTTATAAAAATATAAAAATCTACAGTCTGGATTATGAAATTTAGCGTATGTTGAACAAATTTCTATTTAAGTTCCGTTTTTTTTTAATTATAATTTGTAGAATTGCAAAATTAAAACATTAGAAGGTATTAGTCCAAGTTATTGCTAAATATATTATAAACAAACATTATCAGCGAATTTCCTTCATTTTGGAGAGATATTGGAGAGAAACTTTCATTTGATGCAACGAAGATACAATCGCTTGATTTGACTTTAACGTTCAGATTGCCCAATTAAATTGTATGCGACGTGATAAGTCGACTGCAGATAGCGGGTTATATCGTGCGATAGGATTGCGAAACAAATTGAAGTGGAAACTCATTTTTCTTGAAAATTTCTCCTTGGTTTTTTGCTTTTTTTTATATCTGAAAACGTTTAAAAAAACGGTTACTGAAATTATTCAAGAATAATGAAAGTTTCATTTAATTTCTGCTACAGTTTCGCGCGTATAGCGCAAAAATACGAGTGAACATTATTATAGTAGTTAAGTTTCATGTGCAGCATATATAAAATATGCAAATATAATGCTTTTTAAAATGTTTGTTTTTTACGTGAAACAATTTTCTAGCGAGGATCTACTTTTTCTGTTCTCAAAAATATGAAATTGCACGAAAATTTGTAGTTTTTTTCAATAAACTTCTTCTCGAGTTCTTGCAATTCTATCGCAACAGATTTACAAAAGCTGCACTGCAAAAATTATCTAATTCAGTGAATCGTTGCAGAAATTATTTGAGAACAATGATCAAAATTATGTTCAATCCTTACCATAATCTTTCGTAAAAAAAATTTGTGCGATGGTCTATTCATAATCTTATAAAATTCATCACTTTTATGCATGTATAATTTTAAAATGCAGAACTGGACCAAGGTATAACGCTTTCTGCAATATTTGCTACGTAAAATAATTTTCTACCGAGATTCTACGGTTACAATGTTACAATCCCATTACGACAGGATCGACAAACTGATTTATGAAAGCTACACTGAATTCATCATGCTTGAAATCAGAGGAATTGTTTAATCCTGTTGCGACAGAATCTTTTAATCACTCACAACCGATTTACATTTTTCTAACGTTAAAAATTATCTCAAGTATTAAAAAATAAAATAACGAAAGAATTCTTACTCATGTATAATTTCTCAGTTAAATTTTATGTTAAATACTTTTTTAAAAACAGTGTGAATCCTTTCTGTTTCTTAAACTAAGTGTAAGATTGTAATATAAAAATTTGTAGATGTTAATAATCAAAGTTCGACGTTTGATCCTTTTTGGTGACTTTCGATTCAACAATATTTTTTTAATAAATTTTTAAACAAACATCTCCTGTTTGAAGAATGTAAAAGAAATTTTACTGATACACATATACGTTTAAATTCTTTTTAAAACTTACTGAAATCAGATTGAAATATAAACATTCAGGGTTATTTTATCACAATCTTTTTTTACAACACGAAAAATTAATTATTAAACTTTTACGTCTTTTTTCTTCGGCTGCAACGTTGCGACCCCGTTGCGGCAGAATCGTGAACAAATTGATTTATAAGAATTGCATTAGTTCCATCATTAGTTACAGAAATTAAGTCAAAGTTATATTTAATTTATTACAGTTTGCTTGGAAAAGTGTTCGTATATAACGCAAGAAAATTTGAGCATCACAAATATTAAAATATTAAAAATATTATTCTGCATTTCTTTTCTTCAATTATATTCTATTGTTGCCACAGAATTGCCAGTATTTGCGGTAAAATTATTTAAAAGCAATGAAATTTATATTTCATCAGTTACAATCTTCCGTAAATAGTGTAAACAGATTTTGGCAAATGTTATTAAATTCCTGTGTTTCTTTTCCTTAGTTATCATACATTGCAATTCGACAGAATCACGATAATTTCGACAGTAAACTGACTTGTGGAAGCTACGGTATAGTTACACTTGCGTCTTTAGATCTTTGCGCTTCAAATTCTCCCTCGAAATATGTAATATTTTTCCTTTTGACTTTTTTTTTCAATTATTCAGTTTTTTAATCCAGTACTAATACCATAATATTGAATAACGAAGATGAATTCAACAATATTGTGAATTATCCAACGAATAATGAAGACGAATTCAACATTCGTTATCTTATAAATCGTGCTAGCTTCAGTTTGAACTTACGTAAAAATTGACGCGAAAGCGATCGTGCAATTTCACATTATGTCCCGGTGTTCGCGCGGTAATTGGATTTGTTTATATTTGTTGAAACTTCCGTTGCTAATTAATCGTGGATTCTCTTCGATCAACTCGGTTCTCCGTTTTAAGTGAATCGCAGCTAATGATCAGTTTGATGCGAAACGGACGTAGGAACTCGATATTTCTCGTTTCACCGTGAATAAAACGATTCCTTTTTACCAAAACGTTCGCTTCTTTGGGCGTCTCTTCTATGTCGCGATTAAATAAGAATTATGTAAACGGAGCATCGAGTTTATAAATAGGTTGATACATATACAATACATTTTTACGCAAAAAATTACTATATTTCTGAGGATGTAATTAAAAGGACAGGATCTTAGGGAAAGATTGTATCATGTACCTTGTATATTTTTCATTTTGCAAACAAAAATTCGCAGTATACTTATAAAAAAAAAATGTAGGAAATATATGAAAAAATTCTATCACTTTTGTTGAAGAGTACTTGTTTGCTGTATCATAGCGTGTTGAAAAACTTGTGATTTTTAATGATAGAATAAGTTAAAAGCTGCTCTTGGCAGAATAAGGCAGACTTACTTGCGAACTTTAAAGCAATCGAATATTGCTAGTTTCTTGTTCTTGATTATGTTTCTTTTTTTTTTGTTCTTTGTCTTTTAGAAACTTGCGACGTTATCTTCCTTGGTCGAGGCAATAAAGAACGCTAAATGGATTTTTAGATTTTCACTTTGCGTAAAATGGCAATGTGAGAAATTAAAATTTAACGAGAGTTTTTTTTCTGGTTTATTCGTCGTTCCGTCTGTCGGTATTATTTTTAAATTTATTAACAAGGGGGAAGAGAAAGAGAGAGAACTACACATTGCTGACAAAAAAAAAAAAAATTGCAGCATTTTAAAAATGTGAAGAAAATTGCACAATTCTTTGATTAACCGCACCTAAGTTAAATAGTTAATAATTAACATAAACCTACTTATTTTTTAACCAAATCTCAATCAATTTTTTTACATAATAATTCAAAGAACATGTGTGATTTGTGCGATTTTTTTTGCCAACAGTTTTTTAAAATGAATAAAATAACCTATATTTTTATCAAATGTAAACTTCGATTTAATATTTTAATAGAACAAGAAGAGAGAGAGAGAGAGAGAGAATTGTATTTTAACAAAATCAGACTTGGTTTTAGAAATTTTGCATTTTTATCTCGTGTGAGAATTTCGTTCGCGCGCCCGTTTGAAAATTTGTTTATTGTATTATTAATGTATATATAATTAAAGATCAGAAAATGATAAGTGATTATCGTTACTTTTGAACGGCGCTGTCGGATCGATTGCACGAATTCGTGGTAAATTGTTTTTTGAACGTGGTATGCAGAATTAAACGATCGATTCTTCATTATTGTACAAAATCCCCCTGTTCGCTGGGGTTGTTGCGGGTTTTTGCTTTAACAGCGTAACTACTAGATCGCTCGTTATTCTCCTTTAATAGCAAGACCGCCTGAATTATCATTTTCAAAGTTTCTTTTATTACTGTGTAGGTGTAATTAGCGTAATATTAAAATATGATGACATATTATGATATTAATGATAAGTAGGTGAAATAAACGATAATAATTTTTGAAAAAACTGAGAAAGCGAAAAATTTACATGTATTTTCATTTATAAACAATATGAAAATGTGATAATCAAGTATAGATATTAAATTTTTGTTAAATAAATATTAATAAATGTTAATTATAAATATAATTATAATAATTAACTGCAAATATTCATTTGCTTTAATTAACTGAAAATTGGTCGTTAAATTGCACAATCGAGGCAGACACAGCCATTTCAATATCTTAAAACAAAAAAAAAAAGAATGAATTCGCGTCACTTTAAAAGTAAATGGTCCATGTATATGCTTGTGTATGATATATATAGGGTGTCTCGCTTGATTTTGACGTTTTGATTTACGTCGTTATTATTATTCGCAGTAGAAAATGTTTTAGAAAATCGAATGGTTTTGAGAGATATTTTGATATTGGATTTCTCGCGTGACTGTTAATTTTGCTTCCTTGAAAATGGAATTGTGTACTTTTTAATACATCAATCGATGCAGCTTGATATTCTGTATAAAAAAAAAGTATTGATTCATATTGAAAAATTATTGATTTAGGAGAGATATTATACTTATGTATTATAATTTTAATTTTAATTTAAAATGTCACATGAAAGACAAGGGAATATGCACATCACTTTAAACGTTTAAATGTTTGTGTAAATACGATGATGTAATAACAAATAGGTAAATTAAGGTTTAAAAAGATACTTCCAAATTCACGTAACATCGTAGAAGGTTAGAACGCAATACCATAAAATTTCTAGACAGATTAACAGGGAATTAAATCGGTTGTTAAATTATAAATAACATAAAATACGTAACGTTTATTTGTTTCACAAAGGTAAATTGTAAAAAATATAACGAATACGATATTGACTAAAGCATGAATCGAATTGGTTCATGCTTTAGTTACACGATTGTTTGAAAATTATAAAATTAATGAATATATAGGACGACATATACGATACGAGTGGGAGCAGATAAATCGTTTTACCGTTAAGATATGTAAATTACATCGTGATATCAGTTTGGAGCTTTTAATGTTTCTTTTCTCCCCCTATTATGTCACACTGATAACAGTTTCTTTGTGTAATCTTGTATAAATTAGTACAAATTAATCGTTAAATCTAAAAATTGTTTATTTAATTGCCGATGAATTTCAAATACATTTTCCATAATAAATTAATGGAAAAGGAATATAGCTCAAGACTCTAAATTTTACTTTTTTGTTTAGTACTAACGAAATAAAGTTTTTTGGTTATTGCTAGATGATAACGTGAAATCAAAAACTGCACGACTTGTACCCCGGTACAATTCGTCTCAGTGAAGGGCCCAGAAGCAACTGTTCTGACTAGAAAATGAAGACGATATTTTTGCCATAAAATTTTATTGATATGCAAACATTTGAATCTATACAAAACAAATTACAGGTGCGATCGCTCAGTACCAGACAACGCCACTCCTACTCGAGGTTTACCCCACGCCCCCTCACGAATCACGTGACCCAAATCAACCAATCGCTAATTTTCGTTGCATTAGCGTTGCACCTCAAGAGCAAACGCTAAAATCACTTTCAGTGATAATAACAGTTCCACATTTTTACATTACTTTTTTATCGCATATGTAATTTCGCACAATCGTCATAAAATGTTCTCAGAACGTTTCCCATTTTGCTTTAGACAGTACCACAATCCGTTCGCAAATTCAATTTCTAAAACTTTTCTAAAAGTTTCTTCCGAAGTTCCGCTCAAACATCATTTCACTTTCGGACAGTACAAACTTACAACAAACCTAACGCAAGTTTCTTTTTTTATTAACTATCTTTTTAAAAGAAACGTCTTTCATATAGAAGTCTTCTCTTTCATCTTGTAGAATAAGAATCTGCAAAAAAAAGAAGAAGAGGAAAAAATATGCATTTTATAATGTGAAGAAAGGAAGTTTCTAAACACCTAACAAAAAAGAAATAAATATGAAAAGTAAATGTTCTCCTCTTGAAAAACTGTGAAATTTTCGCGTAGTTTTTCATGTACTTTTATATTTTTTATTTTTTTTTTTATTTTTTCTATTTATATTTTTTATATTTATTTATACTTGAAATTTCCAAATAAACACCCTGTATATAGTTGAAACGTTGAGAATTGAAATTGACTTGTGACAGTTGTATACTGTGAGCGCGTATTGTGTCCATATCGTACAGCATTTTATTCATTTAACTTTTTACTTAATATTTTACAAATACACGAACGACGTTGTTGTTGTTGTTGTTGCTGTTGTCATGATTTTGCGATTAAATTCTATCGAACTGAAATTTATCGTATTGAAATTTATGTTATTTTACAAAAGTAGCAGACGAAGTTCTTCATCGATTTGTTTAGCCTGATCGTTTTAAATTGCCGGTAAAAGTGTATTAAAAACTTGCGCGGTGTCAAGAGAGATAGGTATATATGTAATACGCTAACTAGTTTCTTGCAACATTTTGTATTATTACCGAGAGACGCGAAAGTTGGTTCAGTTACTTAACATTAGAACGACAAACTGGTCAAAATGATCAGTATATAATTTCTCATGGAAATTTTATATTTTTATCAGCAAATTTAATAATAGATAATATAATATTATTAAACGACAAACATAAAAATAATTAAAGTATACAAATATAACTTCTGTTTATGGTTTGTTTTTGTATTTAAGTAGTGTATAATTGCTTACCTTTATAATAGTTAAGCAGATCTGAATATAATTATTATGATTATTAACGGAAGCCGGAGATAACATGTTGTATATTTCAAACGTTCAAAATATCTATTTGTATTGTAAATAGAAATAATATTGCAATAATAAACCTGACTACATTAGTTTCCAGTAAATTAAATTATACTTTACATTACTCTGAGTAACGAGACTTTTAATGAAGTAATTACATTTCTGAAGATACAGAAAATCATTAACGAGGAAAATGTGTTTTAGTTATATTTCCATTAAAGTTTGCAATCGAGTTTCAGCAGATATTTTATATTAAAGGTAGCTTTTGCGTTTTATGAAGAGTGCGTAGAATTAGGAATCAATTACTAATTTTATTGGCTTCATATTACTTTTTATTCAACCATTAACCAACTAATTATGATTATAATTAATATCACATGTGACCACAATATTTGGATTGAATTAAATTAAATCACAGTGATTAACTCGTAAATGCAAATTTGCAACTTTGTCTATCATTAATTCTGGATGTATAACTTGAAAAAGAATTATGCATTTAAGAACGTAATCGCATGTCTTGTGCTATTAACTGTCTTTATTACCAGATTGGGAATTTTTATATATGCATGTAGAGTCACACTTTTATAAATATAATTTATAGAAAATGAAAAACTTGGATAAAAAATTCTTTTCTCTATTTATTATTACATAGAATATTGCATTCCACGTTCTGTGCATTTTTGCACCTTTAATTTTCTCACAAGTGCACAATTTAGTTATCACGCAAAATAAATGGTACAAATGAAAAATGTTCCGAAATCGAGACCTTTGTGTTTTTTCTTTAAATATCAAATACAGGAATATTCGATTTGGAAATTGTAAAAAAAATTCTACCTCCTTACGCGAGATCCCATTTATTACCTTTAATCGTCTTACTGCGGTTCCATTCAATCTAAATCTTATTACCCACGATAATTCGATGTATGGAAAATATGATGTAAGGATTTTACTTATCAAGAACTCGGAAGTATCTTGTGCCACTTCTATAAGGCTTATAATATGATGTATCGGCTTATGATACATATCCACATCCTGTAATCTAGTCCTTTACCGCACTCGTACACTTTAAAATATGGGAAGTATCAATATCTGATTAACTATGAATTGGTTTAGATAAGAAAAGCGAAAGAACTATTTTTTGAATTTTCGAATTTTTCTTCCATATAAAATACTTGTAAATAAATGTTATAAATATTATGGTAATAAATATTACACAAACCTTTTGTATGATTAATAGTAATTCATTAAAACCGAATTAACAGAATATTTTTATTCATTTGTGAGAAATTCAAAGGTGCAAAGACGCAACGTGATGTACAAAAATATGTAAAATGTATTCATTATAATATTTAGCAGATGAAAAAAGTTTCTATTTGTCATTTTAATCTTATTTTATTTTAGCTAGATTCACAAACGTAATAAAATTCATAATATAATGATTATACCAGATAATATTAATTTTACAAGTTAGTGTAAAAATTAATTGGTAATAATTTGTTGCAGTGTTTAATGGATGAAACAAATTTCTATTATTTTTAATTAAACTTATAAAGACAAAAATGCATAAAAATTAATTAACTAAATGACAAATACTCTATATTATATAATATTAAGTAATCTTTCAAAAGATTGCTCTCTGCAAAGATTGATTAGTAATAGAAATAAATATTTAGAGGATGAAATAAATTTCTATTTAGATCCCATTATCTTTAGCTAAACTTTAATAAAAATACATAAAAATTAAACAATCTTTTACAAGTTAGTATAAAGATTGATTAGTAAAGAGAAGCTTCTACAAAAGTATCGAGAAATATGAGTATCGATAGGTATTTCACTCTAACGAGCTAATTTCGCTTCACTCATTCACGTAAAGCACATTACGTAACGCGATTTTTACAAATGTGAAATTCGTCGTTAATTATATGTTCCGGTAATTTTAGATAGATAACTCTTTGAAACGATCGATCAGGCATATCATTTCATAACGGCTTCAATAAAAAAAAAAAAAAAAAAAAAAAAATAAAGGATAAAAAATTCTAAATTTTTAAACGATTCGAACGAGATTGCGATTGGATGAATTCAGTCGATTGAATAACAATTTAAAATTTGTCAAATTTCCTACTTTTAAGTTTCTTAAACGTTCTTTTTTGACACAATTGTCCCCGTACGTTTCATAAATTGTTCTGCATGTTTTGGCAATGGTTTCTTCTCCATAAAAGTAACGCAACATGCAGTGACGTACACACAGTTTATTACCGTCCTTTTTTTTCATCTCGTTATAAATAAACGCGGATTTTTATGCAGATTAGTATTTCCATGGCTAGAAGATTGTTTCACATATCAGTGGTCCAATTTTTCGACCACTTTCCAGCGATGAAAATCTTGCACTTTGAAATTTTCTATAAATACATAAAAATCAGCAGTCCAGTGATAAAACACGAAGTTGCAAAATATTGTACATCGTGCGGACTGCACTAGTCGTATTTCTTCCTGTCAAAACAGAAATGCAATAAATGAACATCATTGCAAAGTCATAAATCCCGCCAACTTATTTATACAGCCTCGCTCAAAAGTTTTGAAACAAATACCATCTTTGTTTCAAAATTGAGAGAAATCAAACGGCATTTTATATTTCATAATATATTTATGATAGCCAGGTATTTTCAAATAAAAGGATTAAAACATTTGTAATACCTGTTTCCAAACTGAAAAAGTAAATAATCCTTTATTACGTCGAAGAATAAAAATTTTCCATGTGTGATATGCATTACCAATAGACTACGGATTTTTATGCATTATTTTTAAAATTTCTACAAACGTGGTTGAGGAATTGTAATTTAAATTAAAATTTATTTTGTCCATTATGTGTCACGTTAAACTTTAAGTATTTCGTATACTTTATTTTATTTAAAACTATTTAAATAATATTCTATTTCTTTTACATATTGCGCGTGTATATTTTTTAATTATTATTACGTGAATTTTATTTATTTTCACTGATTTTATTTCTTTCAACTGAATGTGTAAAAGTGTGTGTTAATTAGCTTTAAGCTATATGCTATATTTTTATATAAGCTATATTCTTTGATAAAATTAGCAAATATAGAGACGTTTCGTTTGTAGTTGTGAAGAAGTTATCTTTCTCGTTACTTCGAGAAACTTGTTATCCTCCGAACATCTGATTCATTAACAATCGCTTTTGTTACTAGTTCTTGGGAATCTAACGTGAAACCATTGTATCAACTACGTACTGTAGGTATACTATGATCCAACTTCATCCTTCATTATCCTTTGCCTTTAATTTGGTGAACATTACGTCTTTCGTTAGAATGATTAGGATCGTAACAGCCAATTCAATTTTTCTAATGATCGAAATTATCAGTGGGAAATTATCGTATCGACTGTTACGTAATTCTAATAAAACTATTTGTAAAAAAATCGACGTTTCATCGATATGCGAAGATGGACGAAATTGTCGATACTTAAAACAAAAGATCGCACAACGATCCACTTGGCTTCATTTCAAAGCATGAAGTCTCTAATTTGACGAGTTCGTTCTCTTTCTCTTCCTAAAGATGTTTCTACATCAACAGGTGGAAAAGGTTTTACTTTTGTTCTTGAAAGTAATAAAAATTCAAACGTCTCTAAATTCACTGAAGATCTTGAAGATCGAAGTCTTCCCTTTTCGACCGTTTTATCAAACTTTGAATATTAGGATTAAACGATCAAAATTCGAGGAGTCCTAATTCATTTCGCCGAGTGTAAAATATCAAGTTTTACTTCATTTTTTATAATAAAAGAATCTAATGAAAAAATGGCACGAGAAACATTGTATTTTCTGTATTGAACAGAGAAAGCAATATATTTTGGACATTTTGTATGTTCTTTCATATTACGTGCAATTTTTATGAATATATAAAAATTCGTAGTCTAAATTGAATAACAAATTTGAATAATGTAACTTCACTAAAAGAACTCATAAATAAATCGGCGTTTGTTCGATAAAAGAATACTCATAAATAAATCAATTGTATTTAATGTGGATGTAGAATGTCGAGTTTCTGTGATAAAGTCAAGTTTTTTTATCAATTCCTTAATCTACAAAAATTAATTAATGTAATTTCCATAAAACCACTCATAAACAAATCGACGTTTAATCGATACGTTTGAGTATAAAATATCAACCTTCAATGACAAATTGCACTTTATTCTTCCGGAATTTTTTAATCTATAGGAATTATTAATAAATACATTCGATAAATGTGATTTTAGTAAAACCACTCATAAATAAATTGAGATTTGAATGATGTATTTACCAATATTTGGATGATTTACGTACGTAATCTATGCGATAAAATTAAATTGATGCACTTCATTCTTTATGAATGTCCATAAAAATAATGTGCTTAAACGACGTAATATCAATCGAAGCATTCGTAAATAAATCGAGATTCAGTTGGTAAATTTAAGTGATATTGATGCAAAGTGATTCATTTTTTACGAATTTCTTAATTTACAAAGATTACCAATGTATTTAAATAATTCCAGTGGAACGGTTCACCTCGACTTTTTAATCGATACATTTAAGCATAGAATATCGAGTTTCTGCGATGAAGTTAAGCTGATAGACTTTTTACGGACTTCGTAATGTTATTTTAGTTACTTTTAGTTACGTTACAAGAGTTATTAATGTATTTGAGTAATGTATTAAATGTAGAAATTAGCTCGATTACTTTGCATCGAATTTTAAAGTACAAATCGCTTATAAAACGCAGAATATAAATTATTAGAAGAGACAATTCGATTTTTAACTAAAGATTCTTCAAGATTATTTTCTTTTAGATGTATACGACCAAAAATATCTCGATACAAACATTTGAAAATTGAAAATTCGCAGACCTCGAGCAATTGTTATTATTAAATGATCCAAAAACATAACTTCCCAAGCAAAATCGATAAATACATCACAAGTTTATCTAAAAATGACACTGAATTAATTTTTACAAGCACTTGTAAATAAATCGAGTTTCGATCGGTTTAATATCAAGTTTCTGCGACAAAGTTAACCCGATGGGTTTCCACGAATTTCTGAATTTATAAAAATGATTAATGTACTTCTGTACAATGTAATTAACATCTACATCTACAGTAAAATATTTTATACGAGTGAATGTTATATCGTATAAATAATAATTTGTGTGATTAAAACATTAGGATCGATGAGCTGTCGTTAATGTATTAATAGAATGAAATATGTATATAATAGGAAAATTTAATTAATACAATAATTTAGAGTTTGTTGTATGACGGTTTCAAAAACATGTTTATTGCCAAGTTCTATTCCGTCGAAACGTGCAGCTATTATTTATATTAAATATATAAATATCCTTTTGCGGATTAAGTTTGTAAATCGCAAGCAATTAATTAAAAGGAATTTGAAAAGTATGAAACACGTAAATAACGTATAAGATAACGTAGGTATAAATTGAATTAAATAAAATTCTAAGAGTAATAATTAAAGCGAATTTTGTCTTATTTACATTTATAAGTCGATGATAGATTTTTCTTCTTAATATAATTACTAATAACATGATAATAATAACATAATTACTACGAAAAAAAGGTTAATTATCATTAATTATTTTTTTATATTAATATAAAATATAATAAATAAATTTCTTCTTTCTACTAAGATGCAAATATAATAGATATTTTCTTAATTACGTAATTGCTACGAAAAAAATTAATTAATGTATGAATTAAACGAATGATTGAATGATTAATTATCTAAATATAACTGATTTTTTTTTTTAGATAATCATTACAAAAGAGATTAATTATCTATAAACTAATTTTTTGTTTTAATATAAAAGGGATCGGTAAATATATACTAAAATGAACGAAACTACGTTAAAAATTGTTATTTATTATTGCTTAAAGTCCAAAGCAGGCTTAAGTCCGTTAAGTACCAGTGTAAATATACCAAAGAATCAACCATTCAAGAAACAAAGAAAGAATTAAATCAACAAAATAATTTTCTATATACCTGAATCTGCGAGAAAAATCACTTACTTTTTCGAGGAAATTAAACGATTTGGAATGAGCTCCGCAGCAGACGTAGAAAGTGTACTTGATACTATTATAACTTTCTGAGATCCACCTGGTCTCATTTTAAAACACAATACCGATTGCGAGTTCGTTTCTTTCAAAGATGTTTTTACATTATTTCAAAAAGGATAAGTAAAGATAATTTTTCTCTCGGGAAAAGTTTGCAAATTAGACTGAAAAAATTGCCTCTTAATTAAATCCAGCATGATCTTGAAGATCGAAGTCTTCTTTCGATCTTTTAAAATTCTTTCTTTAAGTTAGGTAAGGTTATTCTTTTTCACTATAGTTACTAGAGTTAGTAATATGTCGACATCGAGTACTTTCTACGCCCACTGTAAAAACAAAGTGCAAGAAACAACCAACGATTATTTACTCAAGTGGTCGAGTATCAATCTCGAACAGCAAGGCAATCTCGCGATGAAGCAGAAGAAGAAATCGTTCTTACGAACTTCCAAGAAGTTGAAAAATTCCGGAGATCGGGAAACAACGAAATCCACTCCCGTTGTGCAGTGAACGAAAACAATCGTTAGATTACTTTATTATTAGACGACTTATTACATACTTCGCGCCCGCGTGGCGTGTTCGTTGCCATCGTTATTCAGAAACGCGATACTGTTTCGCTGATTACCTGAGCTTGAGCACGTTCGATCGTCAGATTAATGAATAGTTGCTTACTGACTGATTAATTACTTGTTGCTTATAAGAAAGTAGAACCTTTAAAATTCAAATTGACAGAGAGACAAAAATAATAGAATAATCGCTTCTTTTAATATTAAACTGCCTGAAGATACGTAGGTTTAAGAAACCTACGTATCTTTTAGATGTTGAATCAATTAACTTTTTTAAGGACTTGTAAATATTCTGTTGTATATATCTAAAAATGTATAAAATATCCAAATGTATTATAATATTTGGCACGTGAAACAAATTCCTATTTATAGAAATATAAAAATGCATTAAAATCCGTAGTCTACTAATTATTAACTTTTTATTTTTGGGATCAATTTTGATTCTTTTATCTTATCCTTCTATATCTTCGTTATTTTGCAACGATGCAAAAAAACCGTCTTAGGGCAAAATTATTTCGTTTCGAAAGGCAAGAGTTTTCTTTCTTCATCTCAAATGTGTGATGAGAATCACTTATCACACATTTTATCACTGAAAGTGATTTTAGCGGGGGTAATCCAGAAAATCGGGCCTCTTCAGGTGCAACGCTAATGCAACGAAAATTAGTGATTGGTTGATTTGGATCACGTGATTCGTGAGGAGGCGTGGAGTACACCTCGAGTAGGAGTGGCGTTGTCTGGTACCGAGCGATCGCGCCTGTAATTTGTTTTGTATCGATTCAAATGTTTGCATATCAATAAAATTTTTATGGTCGTCTTTATTTCCTAGTCAGAACAGTTGTTTCTGGGCCTTTCAGTGAGACGAATCGTACTGGGGTACAAGTCGTGCAGTTTTTTTTCCTTTTTTTCTTTCCATATTATTGCAGTCGAAAAGGAAACGATTCAAACATACATGATGATTCTCCATCTTTAGATAACTCGGTACCGAAAAAAATCATGCTAATTTGTAGAAAAATGATTAACCGAAGATTTTTTGTTTTCTGTTTTGAACGTTTATTTTAGATTGAAATGATGAATATCTTGTACGTTATGTATGAAGTGTACTCAGAAATTTTTCCCAATTTCTGGATAAGTCGTCGTGCAAAAGTCTTTCGATTTCTTTTTCATAAAAAATGAAGTGTAGGTTCCATGAGGATCTATTACTATCATAATTTTTTTTATATCCATCACTGTTTAAGAACTCGACAAAAAAAAAGGATAATTTTGTTGAAGAAAATGATAAACCGTAATATTTGTCGTTTGAAACTAAATAACCATGTCCCGGCATACTCTTCGGTATCGGCAAAAGTAACGAGCGAAATAAAAGAAACATTCTTTATATTCTATAATTCAAAATACGGAACAACAGACAGTACCATGTTGCAATTTTTGAAAAAATTAATTAAATTTTTTTAGCGTAAATTATTTTCTTTATCTTTTCTTTGTTTTTCGGGACCATTTTGTTTATCTTTCTTGCATCTGAGAATTCAAAGCACGGATTAATACATTATTTTCTCTATTTCTTTTACGTTTTCCGAGACTACTGTGCTTCCACTACTAAACTAATTCAATTTGGTTTATTTGTTGTAACTTGTATAAGTTAACATTAATTATTTGCTCTCTGTTTCCCATATTTAATTCAGTTTGCTGCTTTTTTAAATACTGTTAACTTATTCCACTTATTTTTTCGTTCCCTGCGATTTGGAGAGGAGTTCTCTGCAATTTGTATCAAAAGATTTTCATCCTGCATGAATAAATAAAACATGAAGTTGTGCTTCAATTTTTACAAAATAATTGGTTTCTTTATGAAAATTACTTTCTTTGTACAGCATACAACATTTAACATTTGGTTAAATTATTTTTGACAGGGAAATTGGTTCTAAAATTGCTTCTCGATTAATGTATCACTGAGCTATTAGCAACCACGGCAAATTAAAAGTTAAATTGAATTAAAGTTAAAATTTGGAAATTATCAATTCAATTGAATTTTATTACCAATTTCTGTTACAGTGAACGTGAAATACAAAATAAAATCAAGTTAAGTCAGATCAAACCATAAGTTAATATAGTATAATACCACGATCCAATGATAATATCTCCTATGAAATTTTGTAAAATTGACGTTTCTTCTTAAATTATTGAAAGTTTGTCCTATCTTGGTAAACAAGAGCGCATGATATCTCGATATCTCGTGGCGACGTAGGATCGATATTATGTCGCGAGATATCTCGTCTGTGATTACGAAGATTGTATATATTGCACAAAAGTGACTACACTTTAAACTACCATAATTTCATAGAAATTTCATTCAGTTGGTCTCATTTTGAAGTATGAAGCCTCCACTTAGGTTAGTTCCTTTCAAAGATGTTTTTATATCAGCACGCGGGCAAGCAAGGGCTACTTTTCTTCTCGAAAATTGTCAAAATTCAAATGCCCCTGAGAACATAAAAAATTTTTTTAATAATCTACTATGGTAAGACAGAAGATTGAAGACTCCCACGATAGTGTGTTGAATCTTTGATTCTTCAAACGTTCGACTACTTCACACATTAAAACATGAAACTTTTCATTGTTCCGGTATGACCGTTCGAAAATGTAAAAGAAAAAAATTGGATAAAGTTATTCATCGTTACGTCACGCTTTAAAGACGAGGGAGGTATTCGTAGATTTCCACCGAGGCGAATCGGCTTTTATTAAATCACTCGATTCCCAGGAATAATGTCGTTTCTACCTACAACGAGGTCGACGAGTCGCTCCTCCTTTGCTGTCGCTTCTCAAGAACGATGTTTCCATCTTAACTGCGGTTGACACTGCGATTCCCGCGAGGCAAAGATCACTTTGAAAATTCAGCGCGCGTCGTACAAATACTTCGCATTGTTATTCGGAACAATATTATCGTTTCAACAGTTTCCAATTATTTTTGGAAACAAGGGACGAACGTCACCTCGCAAAGAACGCGTTCTCAAGTCGATGAATCCTCTTGCTTGTGTATTTTCAAAAAATGTTATATCGGTGCGTGTCGAACGTCGTTTCTTCGAAGTTTGAATTTGTACATTATCAATCAATTCGACATGAAAATTTTATCAAACGAGGAATTATTTTATTCAGTACAAATCACTTTGTTATTGATTATTAAATGGAGAATAATCAAGTACAAGAGGAACTTGTTTCACAACAGGGAATGAAATAATATATCCAAAAAATAATTTTTGATGTATCATATTTAATATTCATTATATCGTAAATTCCAGAACATGTTTAATAATAGAAAAAAATCTTTTTACTGCGTGATTGTGATTCACACTTTGAATGTATCACCGTTTGAGAACGAGTCACACGTGAAACAGATACACACAGAACACACGTGATAGATTAAATAAACAGATGCATTAAACAAATGTATTTGAGGTAGAAATTTAATCGTGCAACGTCCACATTGAACTATACCCCGTGGATTCGTTTGAATTTGTAAAATTTTAAAAGAAAAAAGAAAGCAACTCCATTTCTTTACTTCGTGTTTTCAAACGAAACGTAGGTAGAATGTTGCGCGATTCTTTTTTCTGCACAAAGTTACAGGAATTTGATGATATCGACAATTTTTGATCCTTTAATTTCCGCCATGAATCATTTTCAACAAAAGAGCTTTTAAGGGGTTTTATTTGCGAAAGTTAAATTCGGCTTGCGCGAGAGGGGAGGTAAATAGCATCGAGCCGATTTCAATTTTTGTTCGACAACGTTTCTGAAAATTTGTAGGTAGTCTGACAAATATTTGCGGAGTTTTATTTTGCAACTGATTCATGAAAGTAGTATTTGTCTCGTTTCCCTCTCAATCTGCGGGTTAAAGTTCGCAACGAAGTTAAAGCGGAAGAAGTGAAATCGATTCAAATTTTTTTTGCGCATAAAAAATCTCCAGTACATTTGTTTCACTCGTTTTTAAGTGACGATTTGAAGTTAAAATTGATCATGATCGAAGAATACAACATTAAACTAGTATTTTATCGAATTAAGCTATAAACAAAATGTCGATAGATTCGATTTGTTCAAACCAAATTGAAATAAATCTTTTATTTCATAAAATTCATATCTATATTTATTTGTATCTAAATTTATAAGCATAAACCACATTTCGAAATTTATAGGTGAATTTATAAGCATTTTATCACTGAAAGTGATTTTAGCGGGGGTAACCCAGAAAATCAGGCCTCTTCAGCAACGAAAATTAGTGATTGGTTGATTTGGATCACGTGATCCGAGGCGTGGGGTACACCTCGAGTAGGTGTGGCGTTGTCTGATACTGAGC
Organism: Melipona bicolor; assembly: GCA_030673865.1. Taxonomy (NCBI): domain Eukaryota; kingdom Metazoa; phylum Arthropoda; class Insecta; order Hymenoptera; family Apidae; genus Melipona; species Melipona bicolor. Next base: position 336,088 of record JAHYIQ010000007.1, on the reverse strand, counting down.
GATCGCGTCTGTAATTTGTTTTATATCGATTCAAATGTTTGCATATCAATAAAATTTTTATGGCAAAAACGTCGTCTTCATTTCCTAGTCAGAACAGTTGCTTCTGGGCCTTTCAGTGAGACGAATCGTACTGGGGTACAAGTCGTGCAGTTGTTTTCATTAATTGCATCTGTTGTAAAATATTTATGGGTGATATAATTGTTAGAGCGAGTTTGGTGTTTGCTTCTCGTCACTTTTTTTTTTTTATCTATTCGTGTGATATTTCGTTTCTATATGTGTGTGCAAATGTATAAAATTTTTATTACTATAGCATTTATGGTTTTAATTGTTACATTTTTTGATAGAAATCTTGTAGGAATAGATTTTATTACTCGACAAAAATTTCTAGAAAATAATTTTCTTCCTTCGACGAATATCAGTAAAAATCAATATGTTGCAGATTTTTATATTTTATATTTATACATTATACATTTTTTTTTTTTTTTGATGATATTCATAAAAAAGTTAATTTGCAAAAATATTCACTGTCAGAAAAACTGAGAATATTTCGATGATATGCAAATCGTATTATTAAACTAGTGGAATTTTATGCAAACTCACATTTTTAAAAATTTTTAATAAAATGCCAAATGTTATAGAAAGCGCAATACTTTAAAAATTTGATATGTCTCTTTCATGCAACACACATTGTGACAATTTTTAAATCTTCTATAAATGCACTGTATTATTATATTCGCGGAAACACTTATTATTATTATAATAATATAATAAATTAATACAATAGAAATATTATAAATACAAACACTTTTAGTATGTAATGATAATATAACGAATGCAAAAAATAACATAATACAATAATATTGTAATAATAATGATGTTAATATAATAAATTTATGTAATTTGTATAAATTCTACAGTCGAACTATTACAAGGATCAAACATTACGATCAATTTGATGTTTAACACAAGAAAATAGAAACATCGTGATTATTATTAATGTATTTTTGAAAATATAAATTTGCATAGTAATCCATTGTATAGTTATTAGAAAGACTAGAAACTTCTCGATCAATTCAATATTTGATGTTTTGAGTCGCAGAAAAATCTTTTTCCTGTCAGCAAAATTTTTTTTATTATTATTTAAATGTAGAAATGAAATTTATAATTAAGAACGTTCTAATTGTTGTACTTTTAAAGATATTTGACGATGAATTTCGTTAAAAATGAACGATAAAAATATCAACCAAATTGTGCAAATCTCATGAGATTGATAATTTTCATAATGTGATGAAATAAAATTTCAAATGATGTTGTGAAAGTGATAACATAAAAGATTTTAAACAGTATGGATTTCGAAAGATTTTGAAAAATTTATAGATCCATAGAGATGTATAATTAATAATAATAATAAAAAGAAATATTAACATTTCGTCGAATTTTCATCGTGCAATTCCAATATATTCAAAGTTTTGTAAAATAACAAAAAGAAATCGTACAGCAAAGAAAATCTTCAAGTGAATTCAATCATAAAAGAAATTGTTCAGTGTTTCTGCAGACATTTGAATTTGTACAAATTTTTTGAAGAAAAATACCCCCATTTTCCATTGTCAAAGTAAATACTCCAATCTATAAAATGGAGTTAAAAGTATAATTTTTTTCTACGAAGTTCAAAATATGGACGATTTTTCATCGGAATGCGCGTATACTTTCGTCGTTACCAGCGTGTGTAACTTGAGTACGAATTCGAAAATAAATATTACATAATAGTCGAACGATTTTACAAAAAGGTCAAACAATCGATCGAAGGAACGTCCGGCGATTGGTTACAGAGCACTTTCGAGCACATATTCAGTTGCATTGAGCCCCGAGCGTATCGACAACACTTTGGATAACGGGTATCGTGATTTTATCGTGAATAAATATTGCCAGAATAAATTATGGTACAAACAGTAATAAAAACAGACAACTACTTGTCATTACACTTTGACGCATACGCATCCCGGACACAATGGAATCATGCGCAGGAACATGCCATGTACATATACCCACAACTATGCAACCTGCAATTCGAACCAGCAGAATAGGCTGTCCGGTATATATAACAGAATGCGTTTCGCCGGCAAACACAAAGTGAGAGAGAAAACGTTTGTCGAGATCGCGTCACCCGCAAATATCTCCATTTCCCTCGACATTGACGACAGAAACATTCGGGTTTTACGTCAAGGAATACAAATGGCGATCGATTTTTCACGCGAAAATACTAATCCACGGCGCGGACGCGGTAAAATCTGCCGTTTCCCTGATTGGAATGTCTGACGAAGCAAAAAACGAAAATCTCGGATCAGTGTTATATTTCAATATCGTTAATTTCGACCGAGGACCGCGAAATTTTTGAAAAACAAATTTGTTTGAACGATGAAATTGAGAAATTAATGATAAAGTTCGAAGGACGAAGAAGTCGAAGATGACAGTGATTCTATGTAATATGATAGGTTTCAAATGAATAAACTAATTTGGTAGAAAGTTTATTATCCTCCTTAGTGAAAAATGTATTATATTCTTATTTATATGTATAAATTATACGTTGTATTATATTATATGTATATTCTCATCTATAGTAGGTTATCATTTTTGCTTTAACTTGCATCGACTATTATTTTACAATATAGTTTTTACACTATGATTTAATATGCATTCGGTTCTATCGATTAACAGATTAATAAAAACTTATTGATTAAGATTAACAGAAGTAACAACGATTTTTTTTTTCAAAAATCTCGCAAGTAATGAAATAAGAAAAGAAAAATGAACAAAATATGACATATTTGAATGTTTTAAGCCTTCTCAGATTTAAAATATTTGGTATATTTCTAATACATGATATTACATGAATAAATATTTAATATAATACGTTAAACAATAATATATAATAATATAATGTATAATTACATTTACAACTATAAAATAATAAAACTCGTTAGTCCAAGAGACTTATGAATTACTCTGTTCATTTAAAAAAGTCAGAATTAATTTCGTGCAGTCACTGCGCGCTGGCTCGATTAAAAATCGATTTATTGCGGAAATTTATGTATTATTCGTGAAAGCTCGTCGAAAGGAAAACTATCGTGGTTCGCGGATGTTTGCACAGAACTTGGAAGAATGTTGCCCGTGCCACTCGTTTTCGACTTTTCAACAGGCTTGTTTCCCAGTTACTGACGTTCAAACAAAGATATGACGTATTTGCCTCTTTCACTTTTCTTTTCAAGGGGAAAAGCTACTACGTAGCTTGCGTAGTATCATTCTTCGACGGTGTGAAACATTTTAGCCGACGACTGTGAAGATGTTTGCTAAAACATATTCGATGAAAATCGTTTAGAAAATGTTATCTTCATCTTTTGTAATTTTAATTCTTATTAGTTTTATATAGTTCTAATAATCTCTAGTTAATATATTGCTATGTTTAATATTAACTAAAAATGTACAGTTTTTTTATTTATTAATTTAAATGTTAATATAAATAAATACATTATATTATATTATATTATATTATATTAATATTTAGTAAAATAATTCTATATTGTCGATATAAATATAGTGTATTAAATACTAGTGTGTACTGTACTAAATTTTACATTAAAAAAATTATAATTAAAACAGAATAAACCCTCGAATAGTCTACAGAAGTAAATCTTCTTCTTCCGCCTTTCATCTTGCTTCTAAAATTGTCGTACACGTCAAAATCGCAGTTCTGAACTTGTAACCTTTCTCTTTGTCCCAATTCGAACTGGCTAACCGAAAATAAAGAACGAAGGGGAGAAATCATTTTTGCAATCTTTGTGTTCAAATCGTTCGCGGAGCAACGAAAAAAATCTCACTGGTAACAAGCTCTCGGAGCTTGATCGAGTCCCTTTAAAGAGCTTTCCAAGCTTTTAGAACGCGCAAACGAGGGCTCGGATCGAAGGAAAAGGAGCTCGAAACCGTCGATCGATTAGCGAGCAAGCTTTCGTTTAAGATAATTGAGTGAATAAGTTTCCAGTCGCTCCCCATCTGATCGGTCGGCTTACTTTTTCTCTTTTTTTTTCCATTTCTTCTGCGGATCACGTAGGACCAATCACATTTCATTCCACGCTTTCTAGTTTCACTTTTCGTTTGCTCTCTTTCGCGCGACACGTTCTTTTTTTCCCCCCTACCCTTTACCGTCTTTTTTCCCTCGTCTCGTCCCTCCTGTCGCGCTCGATTTATAATTCGCTTTCAGGAGATTCGATCCAATCCGCGTCACGCATATACCTCCTGCTTTATATTTATTTAAGACCTATGTTTCATTTCCTCGGAACTCCCAATGGAGCAAGTTTGTGAATAGGTGAATACGTTTTTAAATGAGATTGTGGACGGCGGTACTCTATTCTATCGTTCGACGCTCGTGTTTCTATTTTGGCTTAATTGTACGTGTAAAATAGTTACTCGAACTACATAGGTAGATCGTATGTATCGGGTTGTGTTAAATTTCGTTTCATGCAATTGTACTTTAATTGCACGTGATTTCTTCGGGTCAAGTGTCATAAGATTTAATCACTAGTCAATACGACCGATTTCGGATTTTCTTTTCTTACAATTGGTGAAGAAATTCAGATGTTTTTGTCAAGATTAGTATTGATTTTTATTCAGACATTCAGATTGTATAGATCTATTTATTTCAATTGTAATGATTTATATTTAGAACGGTTTTGTATTAAAAAACTGGATAATTCTAATAAATCTAGTAAATCTGCTAAATTTAATAAATCTAGTTAATCAAAGTGATTTTCATATTATTCAATATACGATATTATTTTTTCAATGGCTATTTTGTTTCAGTATCCCAGATTTGTAAAAATGATCAATTTCAGAATTCAGGAGGACTTGAAACTTCACAACTTATGAATTACAAAAATTAAATCTCTTACTTTAATACAGTTAAAATTAACGATAGAAGACAATTTATCGAGCTGTTATATTGGTATCTTGAAATTAAGCTTTATAAAACGATGTAGTATTACGTATTTATATTGTATAAAATAGTTAACTTATAGAAAAAATTATAGAAAATATGCAGTTTATAGAAAATCATAACTTAATTGGAACAGAAACTCACGAAGTTTATGATAAAATTAAAACTTATATTAAAACGTATTCATATTATAAAGCGTTATTATTGTTATATCATCATGAATAAATGTTATTTTCTGTACGTATGGAAATTTTATATACACAGACTCCCGATTTATTTATATGCTCTTCCGAAGAACTGTAAGGTACACTGTCAATATTTTAGAATCGATCTAATTTTACCTAACAGATTAATCAAGCTCCAGAAAATACACCTACTTCTTCTCTTTTAAATATTCGAAATTTAACAAATACACGCAGGCTTCTGTGACTGGCTCTGTATAATTATTTTATTTATATCATGAAGTTTGTTAATCTTTTTACTGAAATATTCCTTTCTTTCCCCTTCGGGTTTCTGTTACATCCCACAGCTTCTTTTATCAGGTATTTATTATTATTTCTATTTCCGCTTTGAATGGGGGCCGCTTTGAGTTACGTTATTCATTTACATTTAAAAATAACAGTTCTCTTGTTCTTTATGTAAAATTCTCTGCTTACTGGTTTGAAACGTGGTATTTATTTCGCCCCCTCCCCTCTTTCTTCTTTTTTTCTGCCTAATAATAATCCATCACACCATCTCTATTTAAAAGTTTCTCTATTTCTCTATTTCTCTACTTAAGAGTTTCTCTATTTCTCTATTTTTCTACTTAAAAGTTTCTACTGTACATTACACGCACTTGAGTGTTATTTAAACAATATAAAAATGGTGAATTGAATTATTTATTATCCCACTTAGCTAGATGTTACTTGAAGATTTACTTTAGCAGGCGATTTTTCTCTAAACTACCTCGTTATTTAGCTATCGAACAAAATTACTTTCTACTTCATTTTCTATTTTGTATTTGAATAAAATAAATTTTTATTGTTTAGATTATTTGTTATTTTACTTGAATGGTTGAATTAATTCAAGGATAAATGTATTTGGAAATTTATTCAAATTTTACGCTAAACGAAGATGTTTTACTTATTTATTTAAAGTCGTGTCGACTTTAATGATTTACAAAAGTCACTAATATTTGTTCAACAATTTTTATAATTTTTTCATATGTACGTATATTACAATATTTCAAGTTAGTACATCTTACAATTAGTTACGTTTGCTTGGACTAGATTCATTAATACACAATTTATTAAAAATATTCAAAAAATACTATTTCTAAAATGGTATTTTAGATAATATTTCTAATAATAGTAATAGTATAGTGTTTCTAATAGATGGTAATAGTATTTATAAAATATTGGTATTTTAAAATAACAATAATACACTGATGGAAATAATCCATTATTTCAAATTGTTAATTCTCAAGTTATTCCACGATAAAATGTGTCCAAGCTTACACTTACATTTGTAAGTTTATGTATTTAGTTTTAAATTTTTCATCTCTGAACAGATGCTTTTCGAAAGAAATATTAATTACAATATCAATATATATTAAATGATTCTTATATTCTTTATAATTTACTTCGGAAGTTTCGTATAATGAACTTTCGTTTCTGATCCGTTAAAAGCATTTACTTTCTCTAGCTCATACCATTAAAGAGAAAAGTAAATTTAAAAGTGAAATTAGATTTTATGCCCCGGTTCATCATCTGTTAATAATTGGCAATTTTATGCGACGTGTGTTTTATTATGACCTGCAAATGAGTTGTGTCAAATTCGCAGAGTTCATTTTTTTTATATTTTAAAATAAACCAAGATACAAATTATATGTAATGCCTTGTCAGGTAAAAAGCTTGCTCTTGTAATCGTATATTTCTTCTATAGGAAAGTAACATTTGTTTACATTTATGGAAATCTTTCATTTGATAGCTGTGTTTTGTTACAAAAGTCTATCTGATTTAATTATTTTCATTTCTTTTTACGTAGCTTAAACACTTACACCCTTGTGAAATTTCAAATACTTTAAAACAGAAGATAAAGGGTACTGAACGTTTTATGGATCTTAATTAATTTGTTGGTCAAAATTGGATCATTCATAAAATGCTGATAATGTTCTTTACATTTATTCAAAAGAATATATAAATAAATCATTATCTTGCCTATAGATATATAATGCATAGATATGTATAACAACAACGTAAGAAACATTTTCATTTTTTCAGAATGCCAACTAATGAACAAGTCAGTATCCGTGAAATGCTTAAAGTTCATGTATTTTTTTTAAATATTTAAAATTTGCGCATGTGCAGTTGCTCACGAAAATATTCGAACAAAGTATTACACAACTAAAACATTTTGAAATTCCATTCATATCGTAGCGAGATTTAATTATTATTATTATTATATGCTAGTCAAGTTTAAAACAAATCTAAGAATATATATATTATAGCTGTTAAATGATACTTTGCAGAGACTAAAAGATTATTCAAACGGTGATCAATAAGCTTCAATATTCATGTATCGTTGGACATTGCAGACCCATAATTTAATTCATAATAATTAATGATAAATTTTTTAATTCAATTTAATTAAATTTTGAATGATCGTACATATTTAATTCTTAACTAGTATTATTGAATATTGGATATCATAACAACATGCAATTTTAAATTATTTATTTTCGGGATATTAATATAATTTTACTTGATTTAATAATAATTTAATTTAATCCTTGACATTCATTATATATTTAAGATTTGAAGATTAGCTATTCATGACTATTCATTATATACTAATTTCTTTTATTAAATGTATATTTGTAACGAATATCTTATAATTTTTATATATAATATTTTCAAATTAGTTTCAAAATTTGTCAGTATAATCACAGTAATCATCTAATTTTATGTTTAAGTTGTCAATTGTTTTCTACTGAATGTTCGAATACTTTCATGAGAAACGTTTCTGACTTTCTATTTATAACTATGTATTACTGTATACAACTGTATATGCAATGATGTATTATATTATATATGTACTGTATTAATATTATACTAATACACAATAATACATTAATATATTATATACACAGTATATATAATAATATATTATTTTGTACATATTGTATTAATACATAATAATATATAATATATTACAGCAATATATAAAATAATAACAATATTATATATTTTATATAAATTACAACAATATATAAAATAATATACAGTTATATACAATAATTATATACAACTAATATGTACAGTACAATATATATTAAATTTTAGAAATATAACAATAACTTTATTTCTTCAGATGTACGTGTGACTTTCGTGATTGACTGTATATTAAATTTCACAACTTGAAACTAATTTCGTTTTTTTCTTCGACAGGTGGTTGCTCCGCGTTTGGTCATTCCTGTTTCGGTGGCCACGGTAAGAGGTTCGATCCACATGCACGGGAAAACGTGCTCCAAGAGAATCAAGTGGACACGGCTACCAGCGACAAGCACGAAGAGATGGAAGCTCTGCGTCTGCCTAACGAGTTTGTCATTCCCGAGAAAAAGTTCGAGGGTCAAGAGGAGAGAGCTTTTTCTCAGACACGTAGACAGGATTCCACGAGATTCGATCCTTTCATGCTATCCTTCATCGTTCGACAATGGGTATACAAATATTTGATTTCACGGGAAACGAAAAAAAAAAAAAACGAATGAATAGTGGCGTCCGTTACATCAGGCGAGCTTACTCGCTCGATGAGAAATGAACTTTATCGAGACTCGAACGCGTGATGGAATTACGATTACTTAATGGCCAAATGAAATCACTCGAACATTTGCTTTATTCAATGTTAGACGAAATCAGTTTCTGGAACAAAGTTGCACTGCTTCAGAGAAATAACTTTCTTTCGTCATAATTTCATTTTTCATGAGATTTCAAGATTATTGGTATTTTTAAAAATTTTAAAAATTTATGTTCTTTATGTTTTTTTTATTTTCATTAATGTTACAACTAAGACTTATTAAGAGGCTTATACAATAGTAAATAAAACAGGAACCCACTGATTATTTTGGAACGGAAATATTTCATTGAAAAGTTCATTTTCAATAATACAGATTATGTCTTCCTATAAATTCACAAATGAAAATTAATATTCATCATATAACTACTAACAAGAAGATTCTTCGCGCGAGTTCCATTCCTTGAAATCTGACTATGGTTATAAAAAAAAACAATATAATTTTGTCCAACAAATATTTTCTTGAAACAATTCAACTTCTCTCGTGCGACAATAAATGTAATTTTATTTAACTCGTTTATTCAATACATTAGAGAATATCTTAATCTGTTATTGACTATCTGTTGGAATGATTAATAATAACAGAAATAGAATCATTAATAACTGTGGCATTGCAAGCACCATCGAGGCGCGGAAATCTTCGTTAAAGATTGAACGTTTCATCTCGAGGTCTCCTCTTGCAAAACTATACACCTATACTTCCACCTATCAGCAACTTAAGTATTTCAAGTTCTATCGTTATGCAAGGCCTCATTAAAAAGTTACCGTTCTTAGATACTTTCTTTTGTAACTAGCACGCCGGCCCATACCGGTCTTGTATGCTAATTAGATTTGGGATTAGATCAAGGTATCAAGCTCTTACCTAGACCTCATTGCTATTTCCGTTCGCAGCCATTATTTTTCTTCTTTTAAAAGCTCTTCTTTCGCGTTAGTCCGATAGTGAATATGAATAACAAATTTAACACGTTGATTGTTACACGTTTCGCCTCTGTGAGTTGGAATATTTAATTTTTATGAAATATTATACTGCAATGAAAGCGTGTTTTTCATTTTATAATTTTATTTACTTAATTATAATATTATTTACTTATTTATTTAATATTATTATTTTATAATATTATTTACTTATTTATTTAATATTATTATTTTATAATATTATTTACTTATTTATTTAATATTATTATTTTATAATATTATTTACTTATTTATTTAATATTATTATTTTATAATATTATTTACTTATTTACATTATTTAATCCTCAAACAACAAGTATCGTTAAGTTACAAATGACTGTGGCAATTTATTTAAATTACTAAATCACTAAAATTTAGAGTGGCTTTTCTTTAATTAAATTTTTAGTTTTGTTCTGTTTTGCGTTGTACATTTTTTTCTTGATAAAAGTTAGAAGTAAGAATGATATTGAAAATTCTAGAATTGAATAATGCCGGTAGAATCTAATAATATCGATCAAATGTGAAAATTCTTCTTGTTGACGAAAGATATTTATCTTATTTTCACAATTCTGAAAATATTTATAGCAATATATAATGCAATATGTATTTATTATCATAATTATTAATATATGCTTATAATAATAATGATACATAATAGATGTATGTATAATAAAATCAACATGCAAATGACGATCGGTTAACGAATAAATTGAGAAACATACTAAAATGAAGTACGCGGAAGATTTCACGATTTTAATTAATAACGTAATATAATAAGCAATTTCGTAAACCCTCATTATCCGAAAATCTATTATTCTACAACGCATTGATAACGTGTTATTTAATATGCAATTGACATTATAATTACCGTTACTACTTCTACATAATAACATAATCTACAACACGTAATGCCAATGTCCTATTGAAATAATGAGTGAATAACAAAATATCCAAATTAGAACTGACTACCATGTTATTTATTTGTGTATTATATAAATCAAGCAAGGGATAAACTCATTAGAAAGTGAATTGCCAGGCCGGTGTTATAAAAGCGTCGTTCATTCGTTTTTGTACTTGTATGTTAAGTTAAACTCAAGTAGTTGATTAAGCTAATGATTCGATTAATAATTGCAGTTGACGTCGCATCATCGCCTTCATCAGCCGGACGTGGAGCTTAATAACAAATAAACGGATAAGCGTTTCTGTTGCACGTTGAGTTCGAAACGAAGAATTTGAAGAATATTAGAACACAAAAATATGTTGAAATCGACAAATAAAGATATTTTCATGAAGTACCTCGGTCGTCGTTTTATTAGAATTTTTATAATTCTTTGTTACGTTACTCAGATTCTGTAGAGGCAACTCTATTTAATAACGTAGCATGTACGTTACATGTCAGTTTCATTTGCGTCGAAATAAAGTAATAAATAGAAACTATTGTACTCGATTTCTGTGTGTAATTATATATTCGCGGATTTTTGTTTCAATGATGAAGTAAGTACAATTGTTAATGCTGTATCATCTGTATGTAAGCATAAAGTAGAACGAATAAAATGTTATTCCTTAAAATACTTGTTTATCTTATTTAACGAATTTTAATACGATGTAAAATATAATATGCTATTTTATGTAACATTTAAACAGATTTTCAATTTTAGTTCAATAGTCGTTGCTGTTCATTTAATAATATCAAGTTTAGTTTATTGTATAAATTTATTAAACAAATAATCTATTATTTAAATTTGTCTAGAATAATTAAGCGACGTAATATTTAAACTTAGATGCGACTATAACAGGTCCATATTAAAATTATGTTAACATTCGATGATACTATGTAATTTAGAATTTACATGTCTTATATTTTGAAAATTTTATTTTGTTCACTTGTTATTTATTATTTTGTTTTGTACAACGTTATACTGTTTTCTTGATGAAACAATGCTGGCATATTCTAATTCAACAATGAATTGTTTTCCATTCGATGTAGCATAATAATAAATATATATATTTATAGGTATAATAATATACATATTATTTGATATCATTGTATAGGGCTATTATTTATACTAGCCCCACATTATAATGAAATTATAATGAAAGAAAATTGAATATTGTGTAAATCTGCTTCTTTTAAGTTTTAATATGATGATTTTTCAAAAATTTTTAATTATTTTATCAATTTAACATTTCTGGAATATATTATTTAAATTATTAACAATTAGTCTTTGTATTATATTAATTAATTAATTAATTATGTTTTTTTTATCATATATTTTTGAGTTTATCTTTACATATTTATCTCTTATTTTTATTCGTATGCTGATATCGTTTTGCCGGAAAATATAAAAGAATTGTACTAATATCAAATGATTCATTTATAATAATTATTCTTTTACGTAGTGTGCTATTACCAACATTTATTACGAATTAATTTATCACAAATTCCAACACAAAGTTCGTAGATGATAGACTGTTTCATAATTAATATCCTAATGTGTTAAATTGTTAAACTGTTTTGGGAAAAATGTAATGACAAATGAATGTGGTTACTGCAGTAACAACTAATCAATATAAGTTTATAATTAATGGAAGGTTATATCAATTTTGTTTGTTCGATTTGTTATTTTTCTAGCTTCTGGTATTTCACACCTAGATTTTAGTGTTATTATTTCACAATAATCAGAAAGAAAAATATTACGAAACAAACAGGTTTATTATCACCATTTATTCGATTTATTGTTATTTCTACTTCTTACAAACATTGTATTTGATACCAACGTTAAATTAAAATTATTACAAAATGTTGGTGTAACTGAAACTTCAATGTAATAATAAGAGTATTAATTATTACAGAGTATTCGAGATGCTCTAAAATTTGATTTAAATCTGGAAACATTTATTCGTTCGTTCTATTGAAATTTGAATTGAGATATTTATTTATTGTTGAGCAACCTATAATTGAGAAAATTATTTTTGCTTATATTGCGATGATGGTTTTGTTAGATACTTGTTTAGAAGATAAAATTCAGGTTTGCATTTTAAATTGAATAAACGACAGTCAGTTAATCTTTCTTAGAGAAACAGAATTTCTAGTAAATCAATTTAAACGATACTCTTATTAGTTCAATTAGAATACAGCTGTGACAATTTATAATTTACATTATGTTTTATAGTAATGTCCGCTTCTTTTATTCGAAATCAGCATTCGTTTCACTCTGAAATTGAAAATGATATTTATATATAATATAATATATGTAGTGCCTACAATCTTATATTGTAATTGTGGGAGTTTTATATTATAATTATGTTTTATACTAGATGTCCCGCATATCGAGAGATGACTATACATACAAAACTGAATCGAAAAGAAAGAATAAAATTGTTTCATTTAAGACTTTTTGAGAAAATCAAGTTTGAAAATTATTCAATTCATTCAAACTCTATTTTCTTGAAGACAGAAAAATTTTGTTTTACATTTTTCACTTTTTTAACTGATACAGGATTAAATTATTCAGAAATTATTTATATATTTCAAATAAAAGTTGTATGATACTAAGGAAACTATCCAACATAATTAATAATAATTTTTTGTTATTTTGCTTTTCTCTCGAGATACAAGTGTCATCTTGAATTTAAGTGTAACGTGTAACATTTGACCAATTTTAAATTCTCAAGAAATTCTTGCAATATTCAAGAAACACATGAAAAAGTATTGAATTCACGATAGTTCTTATTCATCAATACATTCTCGAATTGTGAGATCGAAATCAAAGTAACATTCATAACTCAAGAAAAACGAAAATTATTACCTTGCGCACATACGACTTTTCGAAAGATATGCTTAATAAATTTTCAATCTTGATTTTCTCAAAAAATAAATCTTTAAATGAAAAAAAAAAATCTATTTTTTCTTTTCGTTATCGCGCGTGGAATCATCCCCTAGTCAATTGTTGACGATATGCAGGACATTGTGCATATTGCAGAGATACATAATAGCATATCAATTCACCAGAAATTTGAACAGGTCTACGTTCTGTGGTTTCCTGCCATGTTGATTGTCCTCGTTATTCGATATCAGCAGTATTTCCGGAATTTCCTTTCCCTCGTCGTTGATATTTCCCGTCATGTCCTGCACGTTGTTGCTATGTTTCCTTTTACCTTGGGTCAGATCTTCGTTATTATTTCGATCCCTGTAATCATTATACCAGTAAGATAGGTGCTCATAGAAAGTGCTAAGTTACAAATTTAATGCTTTGCATGTTACAATAACTGTAATTTACTCTACTTACCAGTAATCTTCAACTTATATGTATATTACAATTATATTATCAATTATGATTAATATACAAAGGATAACAAGAGAATCTTTGATGAAACTATTTGTTGAAAATTTATATTTTTACTGCTTTCAATTTAATTTCTACTATTAAAATTTTTCAATTTAACTTTATATTATGAAAGTGATGAATATTAGATATAATTATCACACAGAATATACAGAAAAAGTAAAGTAAAATAAGTTGGCAATGGACAGATTGCGGATTTCTACGTTGCGTTGTTGCGACACCTCATTTAAATTATCGGATTTATTCATTAAAATTACTTTTCTAAAATTCTGCAACTTTATATGAAATAACAAAAAATTGCAGTATTTATAAACTTGGTCCTTGATGGGTTAATATTAAATATTATATAATATTATAATATGCATTAATATTATGCACATAATTGATGTAACTAATAGATCATATAATAATGTACTCATCAAAACATTTAGTAAGTAAAATAATTATTGAAAACTTTTATAGAAAACACATTTCTTAAAATCTGCAACTAATTTACAAACTTTTGATGAATTTTTATTAATATACGATTCACTTTTTTAAAATAACTAGTTTATTAATTATATTCATAGAAATCCGCAATCTGATAATATTTCAGGTCATATTTTTTTACGTATTTTTTTCTTACCGGGTAGGTTCATTGTTGACAAGATGTGCGTTAAAGTCGTCACTGTCCCAATTCTCCGGGAAACCGGCCTTGATTTTGAAAAACCTGTTCCATCTTCCCCTGTATTTGTTCGATACCAATGGCCGACCAATTAAACGGGAAAGTACGAATTGGTCTTTCGCGAGCGACGGTACGCCCTGTTGGATTTCATTCAGCGTTTTTGGTGGGACTAGATACGCATTGTTATGCACTGCACTGCGTTTACCATGACCTGTAACGATGAGATTATGTTAAATGGCGTGACAGTTCGTTTAAATAGCACGTTAAAATTAGCATTCAGTCAGAATTGACGAATTATTGCGTGCACGATGAATTAATTACTGCACGAATGTTATAAATTGTTCATGACAATTATAAAAATTATTGCAATATTAGACTTTTGCTATTGCAAAATGTTATTAATAACGATATTAACTATTTAGTTGATTCATTGCATACATCTGTTACATTTGTTAATATCATTTTGAAATAATGTTGAATTATTTTAATTTCAATCTTGTAATAATATTAATAAGTATAACAAATATATATATATGATAAATAAAGTGAATAATTAATATTATTGTAAAACATTGTAGACATAACTATAATGTACGTCTGTTATAATTTTACCTCTATGATCAATATAAGCAAATTTTATTATTTTATTATTTTATTATTTTAGATATATTAACACTTTAATCTACATAATATTATAATTAACATAAGTAAGTATCCGCATAATGCATTACATCAAATTTCACAACTTCTCTTTCACTTTTAGGTAAACAAACTTCGTTATAAGAAATATTTCACTTTGAGCAAGTTGTATTATGAACGCAAAAGGAAATTCTGTGTACTTACTTATTAACTTGCAATATTAATTTTATTCATCTGTCTATATGAAATATAGATAGTTAACTAGTGATATATAGATAGTGAAATAATAATAAATATAGATAGTTAAATAGTGATATATAGATAGTGAAATAATAATAAATATAGATAGTTAAATAGTGATATATAGATAGTGAAATAATAATAAATATAGATAGTTAAATAGTGATATATAGATAGTGAAATAATAATAAATATAGATAGTTAAATAGTGATATATAGATAGTTAAATAGTGGTATATAGATAGTGAAATAGTGATATATAGATAGTGAAATAATAACAAATATAGATAGTTAAATAGTGATATATAGATAGTGAAATATAGATAGTTTCCAGAAGAATGAAATTTCGTATTTTGTGAATTATTAACAGTTAAAAGAGACAATGTTTTTCTAGTGAAAGTGTTTTTGCAATTATCTAAACGTACCTCCCCAGCACGAATGTCCATAGCTCAAACAAGAACCTGTAACAAATATTTTACAATATATATGATATTTAAGATAAGAATATTTTTTAATAATTATTGATCTGTGGATTGAACGTGTATTAAGCTTAAGATTGTTGCTAGGGAATGAAATTTTGTGAATTCATTCAATGTACGTTTTTGTAATTATATATGTAATTCGTTTGTAATTTTCAATGGATTATCTGCTAGTTTAGTGTCTAAAATATAGAATTTACCAGGCAAATTTTAAAATCAACGTTTCCCTGAAGAACAATTTTAAATTATTAGGCTATTGGGAATTACAGAACGATTTAATTACAATTAAGAACAATTGCACAAATGTTTAATAAAACGTTGCATGTTAAGGCTTAAATTATATCTAACTGTTATAAATTTTAAATTATTTATCTCTACTATGTTTATTAATTATTATTAATCTCTACTATGAAGAATATAAAACGCAAAATAACATCAAATATCCAAATTTTATTAATTTAACATAAACTACTATAATTATTTGTAACTGAACGATACTATTTGAGGGTTGAGAGAAAAGAAATTAATAGTCGTTCATAATTGATAAGGTTGACTGAAAAGTCGTAGGTTGACTGAAAATCTCTATTTTAAAAAGAAATCTTGCTAGTCATGAAAAAAATTGAAAAAATCTTTGAAAAGTGAAACAGCCACGCACAGACAATAGCTATAGCAATATTACTTTGTATACCAAAGAGTATGCCACGATATTTCGGAGAATTTTAATTTAAATTACCCCGCAAGGTTCCGTGTATTTCGATTCTATTTTACAAAATCCTTTACAACATTATCAAGAATTGTGTGTTTTACGTTTCAAGCAGAATTTTTTCGAAATTAAAAAATTCCTTAATAATTTAGTAATTGTCTTCCCCAAAAGGATGTTAATACAAGGAGTCTATTTTTATTTAAATGTAATCCATACAAGTCATACACTTAATCCATACGCATTTTTTTTCTGTTAATTTGTTATCTGTTGCTTTTGTATTTATAACAATTGATACTGTCAAATCTAAAAAATGTTTTTCAAAGGAAGTAAATGAACAAAAAATAGGAGCGATTGAAATATAAATAAAAAACGTTTATTCTGTGCATTGTATACATTGTACAGCAGTATTTAATAAAGAACGTATTTTGCATGTACATTGTATACATATGTATACATGTGTATATGCGGTCAAAAATTATGTATAAACACAAAGGCACGAGGCGATTTCTCTGAAAAAAATACAAAAATGTATAGAGTAAAATTTTTTCCTTCAAAGTACAAAATTTTTCTGTTTAAGGCTTTCCTTTTAAGAAAAAAACTTGTGCTTGAAAAATATTCAAATTTATTTTATAAAATATAATAAAATTAAATTCTAAAACCTCCGTTCCAAGAAAGTGAATATGTTTATATAAAAACTGACTTAGTACACGTATGCTTGAAATATATTCAAGTTCAGTTTTCATAAAAACTGCTCGAAAATGTCATTCGCTCATTTCACTCTTTCATTTTCATATGATAAAATAATCTGTTCAATGTTGAATCAGTCAAGTTCAAGTACTTGATAAATTTTCAATCTCATTCTCAATTTTAAAAACTAAATCTCAAGAGGAAAAATTTTATTCTATATTTTTCTTAATTTTCCTACACAATATAACGCATATATGTATATATAATTCATAATCGTATTTTATGCATTTACGACAATTGTTACATTTGAATTTATATTTTTTATCATTATCGCATATACGATATTTATAGAGTATCTTCAAAGTTTTTTATTTTCTATTCATCGACGAAGTTTTTTTTGGAGAAACGAATTAAAATAAATTTAGCACAGTTTCCTAAGGATTAATATACAACTATATCAGAGTAAAATGTACATACTCTGATATAGTATTGATTTGTTGTTCTAAAGAATTCAATATAAAAAGTGACTGGGATCGCTTGACTTTCAAAATTATTGATTTCAGAAAGATAAAACTTATCATTACCAGTTAATCAAAAAAAGTTTAAGCGGAATATTACTTGAAATTTACTATTAAAATTAAAAATAATTTAGTAGGTTCCATATCTAATAGAATTCAAGAATTGCATGAATAATAATTTATAAAAAAAGTATAATTCATCGTGTCGAATTGAAAACGAACTATCCCAACAGAATATTAAATTTTATACGAATTTGTAACTCAACAGCACGAATAAAGCGCTATAATATTTCATTTTCATTTTCAATAATGTGTTACATCAAATAAATTTTTACTAATATATCAGCCATTAAACACAAGTGATAATTTTAATGAAATTTATAAATTCACCGTATGATAAATGTGTAACATAATAAATATCGAGATCAAATTTTACAATAAAACTTTATACTTTATATTATACGAATGAGAGAAGCTCATATAAATTTATATTTATCGAAAATGCTTTATTGAAAAGTTATAAGCATTCAAAAATGATTATCGACTGTTACGATAAAACAAAATTACGAATCTTTATGCAATTTCATATTTTTATGAATACAATTTCACATTTACAAAATTTTAACGAATGCAGCTACATATTTTATGAGTACAATTAATAAAGAAACGAAAATGAAAATAGAAATTTGTCTTCACTACGAAATATTATAAAAAGCTCTGTATTTCCGATATTTTATATGTTTTTATATATTACGTACATTTAATATATTCTACTATAGCTACTTTCCACTTAAGAAGCTCGTCATTACGTTATTCTTAAATGAAATTGATATTTCCACTAATTGAAAGAACTATTCTAACATATCAGAAATAATTGATTCAATCTAAATGAGACGTATCTACAGATACATTCTATATACAGTATGTTTCACAAGAGCGTGGACGCGATATCATTGAAACTTGGTATCGAATGAGCCGGAGATCGTTAGTCTGTAATGCGCATTAGCTTTCAGGACTTTAGTATCATTGGTTCTGTCGAGCAACATAGTCCACCTTGTGATAAGTGCAAAATACGCTAAACGCTTCTAAGCAGTGTTCTTGTGCTATCATCCGAAAGGTCCTAAAATGACTGTAAGAACTGCAGCAAAATATTTGCGCAAATCCCCTCAATTCGTTGACAAGTGGGTGCAACGTTACAAAGAGATAAAATGTGTGGATGAACTTCCCGATTGAGGTTCAAAGCGAGTTACGACGAAAGGTGACGATAGAGCGATTATGCGGCTTTATTCAAAAAATCTAAACCTCTCCTTGCATAAAAAGCAAGTTCTTTTGGCAAAAAGAAAAATAGACGTTAGTATTTTAACACTGAAACGTCGTTTGAAGGAGAATAACGTTGCATGGCGTAGCACAGTGTCAAAACCGCTGCTTTCGGTGAAGCACGTTGAAAATCGTCTTGCGTGGATACACGAAAATATTGATCGTGATTGGAGTAATATTGTATTCACTGACGAATCTTCTTTTGGGACTTTAATTCCTATAAAGCGAGCGTGATCTATTTATAGAAAACCCATCATCGAAAGAACAGTTAAACATCCACTGAAAGTGCATGTTTGAGGCTGTTTCAATGTCCGAGGTTTTGAAACATTATGCATATTTGCAGACATTTTAAATGCCCAGAAAATGATTAAATTATAGAAAGAGTTCTGTTGACATCTGCAAAACGATTGTTTAGAAATACTGAACACGAATGGGTTCTTCAAGAGGATAATGATCCCAAAGACCGAAGTCGACTTTGCACCGAGTGGAAAACAAGAGACGGTATCAGAGTATTGGATTGGCCATTCCAATCCCCCGATGCAAACCCAATCGAAAATGTATGGTCCATCATGAAGTACAAACTTCGAGGAAAACGTATTTTATGCCTGAAAGCTCTTGTTTGGCGTGTGCGAGAAATATGGAGGGCGTTACCTGTCATATATGCAGAAAAACTAGTTGAAAGTATGCCTAGACGGTGTTAAGCTATAATCGATAACGGTGGAGATTGGACACACTATTAATTGAGTGCGCATTAGTGTTTTGAACTTACTTTCGGATTATAAACAATTTTTTACAAAAAAAATTAATTTTTAAAGAGATATCGCGTCCACGCTCTTGTGAAACATACTGTATTTATCAAGACAATCGATTCAATCAGACCCTTATAAACAAATACCTCTCGAATATCTTGGTGTTCAAATATTAATAAAAGTCGCTTCCATTTGGCTTCATTGAAACGCAGTGTAAATTTAACCCCGACCTTTCCGAACCGGTTACAATAACGCGATTTTCACTCGAAATTTCATATCAAACAATAATCTTAGGTGGGCGACTCGCAATCTCGTTAGGATATTCAAAATTAACGTTGCAACAATGAGAGCGTGTGGCTATCGGCATGGTGAACTAGGTTAATTAAAAATTCAACAGCGCGTCTAAGTAGCCCCTGTACGAAAATGAAAAGCCTCGGGAAGTTTCATTCGGGAAGTTCCATTGAAAACGCGGCGCAGACGTGAGAACTGTAGCCTGTATTTTTTAAGCATCTCTCAATGAAATCTTTCTCTACCTGTTATGTGATTGTGAAATTAATTGCTTATATATTGCTCACTGGCGCACTTTTGATGGGACTTCTTTGCTTTGGCTATAAGGTGCGGACGTTGCTGGATTAATTACCAGGAGGTACAACGATATCAACGAAGCGATGCTTGATTAACAAAGAACTATAATACCACGACAGCCTGGATTTTGGGCTTTTATCGCAAAAATGAGATAGAGAAGAAGAAAAGAATGAAATTTACGCTTTATCATAATGAATTTTACCACAAATGATTTTTAACTGTGAACTTTTGCGAATCCATAATTTCCGAGAATAGAATTAAAAGAACAGAACTGACTTGTATACCAAAAATTATAAGAAGCAATACTATATTTTAGATATTTCATACACTTTTTTTCATATTATTTGCATTCTGTGCAATTTAATAATGACAGGAATATTATAATGGCAAAAATATATACAAAAATTTGAACTTGGTGTTTCTTGGGCGAAGATTAATATTTTTCCACGATATATATTATATATTTTATATATATATTAGAATAAATTGATAATTTCACAATGAGCTGAAATGAGTTGAATATTCATTTAATATTTTCAAATAACGAATTTGTTATTCGCAACATATTCGGAAGATAATATTGTAAAAGTTCCATGTTCGCAATTTCCCAATAGTGCCAACAATCTTTAATACAATATGTCTCCAGTGTGTTCTTAGCGAACTACACTTTTATTATTCAAAACATGTTCGCCTGGAATGGCATAATATTATACCATTTCACTAAATTGGTATTTTTAATACAGTCGAAACTTGAATCTCGAGAGGAAAAAAGGGAGAAAAATATCTTTGAATTACAAAAGTTTTGTCTTATCGAGTTTCTAACAATGAGTGAGGTAGGTTATAGCTTTCTGTTATGTATAAATAATTTTTCAATTTTTTAATCTTTTTTACTCGATAATTTTTGTAAACAAGTTTGTGAAGCGTTATTAGACCCAATAGGTTGTAAAATTTTATAATTTGAAGGAAAGGAATGAACACAGAAAAAGAATTGTTTTTTAACATAAAGGAGGTCAACTTTTTTCTGAATCTGACTTCTAAAGATGGAAGAGTTAAATATGTGTTAAATATAGTGAGGAATACAATTGAATTAATAATGAAATGATGAAAAATTATTTTTTAATAGTTTAAAACTGTAAATTATTATTTTTTAAATTATTACAACTCTTCGTAGAAGAATTATATAACAATATAAAAAATGGGACGATTATGTAAAATTCAGACTCTGAAAAGATTGAAAAATTTCTTTCATGACTAGATTCACCATGATTTTGAAGATTGATACCTCTTTAATTGATACAATGAAAACTTGTACGATTTTTTTCAACATTTCGTTGGTTTTTGAACATTAGTGTTAGAAATGTTTTGAGGGACGCTACATATATACCTATATATGTGTTGTGTAAATATATTAGTATATACATGCGTGTATTACATACGTACCATATAATATATAATAATACATACGTGTATACATATATCATATATATCACAAATAAATTTACAATTTAATATTATAATATTGATATTATAATTACAATAATATACATTATCATATGTAATATATATCGAAAGTCATATTACATTATAAAAGGAATCATGTACGACTAATTCCGACAATAAATATCGTACGAACAAACGATACTTAAAAAACAGAAAAGAAGAAAAGAAGAAAAATATCAGAGCAAAAGAACGATAAATGATTAACAAAATACAGGAATAAGAAAGGAAATTCCAATTTGCTCTCTCCCTCTCACACACGTGCACACACGAATTCCGATTTAAAATTCATACCGAAAATATGAAACTAATGAAAAATTCACGATCTTCTTTCTCGCGTCAATTTGACCCCTGAATTTTCATCGAGTTCGTTCAATGAATTCCAACGAACGCGACCTCGAAACGCCTAATTGCAACCCCAATACCGATCTAATGAAACGCGTACCCGCCACGTATTTAGATACACGCGAAGATTGAACTCGATAGTATGCGAGATACGTTCGTAAATCGAACGCAGAAGAATGTCACCAGCGACGAGATCCATTTCCATATCTAGTTGCATCGGCCACCTGACAAAGGCAGCAATTGGTTTTCAGATCTCACGGCTCGCAACGGGCCATCGTTTTCTTTTCCTTGTCCCGCGCTTTCCTGCCCCTCCCCCACCTTTCGCACCAAGGATGCGCGAACGATACATTCCCTTTATTCTAGAACGTCCATCAGGACGCGTAGAGAAACATCAAGACGCAAAAGTCGTACCGCAATATGGCAAAGATGAATGTACTCTTTTGTTCGAAATGCGTTGGAAAAGTGCACCTTCGAGATTTTCTTCTCGACTCGCGATTTTCTTCTTCTCTTTCGAGATTAATATCGTGTGCGGACATTAATTGGGTTAGGTTTAGGTTAGGTTTCATTTATGTCAAACGTGAATCTTGCTATTCATTTACTGGGAAAGATCTTTGATCGAAGATCAAGGGAAATATATTGTTTCTTTTGATAAATGACGCTATTGTATAACAACGTAAATATACAATTTGTACTTTAAAACTGAACGCAAAAACATCTAATAGATTCATTTGTTGTATATATATACGCACACTGCTCACAAAAATTGGGGGGTATTTCAAAATGAATATGAACCGATAAAAAAATCAAATGCTTCTATTTTTTATCGCTTCATATTCATTTTGAAACATCCCCCAATTTTTGTGAGCAGTGTATCTTGCTCGTGGCGAGTATTTCATTTTTATGAAACAGTGCAATTAAAATTTCTCATTTTATTTAATTATTATTTATTTAATTTAATTGTTATTAGTTAGACATACAGAAATCAATTGCTAATTTTTCGTAGAAATTTTGTAAATTCACGAACGGTGCGTTTTTAAAGATCAACGAAGCTTGTGTTCTTTTTTGCATTATAAACTTTCTCTTAGTTCTTTCTTGGAGAAAATTTTTATTTCACTTCTTTCGGCTGAATATCAGAATGCCCTGCGTTTGCTCGAATATCGATCAACAAACCTCTGGCTGGCAAGGATTAGCTGCAACAGGTTACTACCACAAACTGTTGGAACGCACGAGGTTGCTAATCTTATAACTTTGTAAATGCGGATTCTCCCACTCTAATGTCTAATTAAAATTTAACGGGGGCCGATGGTAACAGGGATCGCTAAACTACAGATGATCCCATTATCGAAGTTGCAGCAACTTTGTTATTATTGTTCAACGTTAGACTTTCTTAAGCCATCCTTTCTCTCGCGTGTACGTTCTCCATTTAATAAACGTCTCTTTCCCTCGGCCGAAACTTTCAATCTCGCGATTAATAATATTTAAGTAACTTCCGCGGAACGTTCGCAGTTTCATTTCATTTCCGTTACTCCGCTGCTTTAAACAATCGTTGGTTTCATTGAGAAGTATATATTTTGACATTACCACGAATAGAAAGATTCACAGAGCGTAGTGAATAAATATAAAATGAACATGCAATGTAAATGAACACATAATACGCAAAAATATATAAACATGTGAAATATGTACAATATGTAGAGTATAGAAAATATAATAAAAATAGTAATAAAATAATGTAATATAATAAATAAAAATATTATAGGTAATAGTAATAACAATAAAGATGTAAAATACGTGTAATATGTATAGTATACAGAAATATATGAAACTATATTTGTATAAAAAATTAAAATATCAAAGTATGGTGGTCTTTATGGCGTGTAACTTAAAAAAAAAGATTTGTACATTCATATTTCGAATATTTTTATTTTGTCCATTTACTGCTCCATTATTTTACTCCATGAATACGTTTTAGCAGAGATATCAAATAATTCTTTTTATATTCAAAAAAAAAATAACAGAAAAGAAGAAGACAAAAGTCTTATTTGTAACAATCAGTTTGTTAGCGTGAACTGATTATTAGCTTGTTACTTGTCGACATCAGCATCCAATCACTGTAAACATTTGTCGTTAATCAATTTAAACAAATTCACGTAGAATTTCCTCTACTTTGAATTTACTTCCCTCGGTTTATCATTCGTGTTTCGAAAACTGATTAATGACTGTAATGAGACGCGGACATGGTGATTTATTAGCAAAATTTTAAACGATGGATAAATGTATGTGGAAATGCATTTTGCGAAAATTACCAAAGTATCTTAACAATTAATTATTCAGAATATTTCATATTTCATACTTCTTTCAATACTAGAGTTAAATGAGAAGAACCCGAAAAATCCTAACATGTCGTCGTCTTATTCCCAATATTCGAAAATCGATAAAATGATAAAGAAAATTATCACAGTCTTCAAAACTATGTTGTATCTAATCACGAGGGAAATTCTTTGAATTTTCCACAATAAAAATATCCTGTTGACACTATAACTATCGACGATCAAAGCGTCGATAAAATTTTCATCAGTGGCATTCAAAATGAAAGAAACAGAAAAATTTTTCATACGATAGAGCACGCAAGCTTTTATTTATATATTTTACGAAAAATCATTACATTGCTTTACGAACTTTTAACGAAAAATAAAAATTGTCAAACTTTAAAATGAGCCCAAGTTTATTATTGTACGATTTCTTTCTACAAAATTATAACAATTTCAGTTATTATATTGTTCGATTATTAATATTTAAGCGCCCAGTTATTAATACATTTTTGTCAACAGAAAAAAACTTTCTTTATTGCGATTTTAAACGTGAAAACTGTGACTCTCCTAAATATGTACTAAATCCAGTAAACGTTACCGATAATTCCATAATCAAATCGTGCTGCTTACAGAATACTTAACTATTTATAATCGAACAATGGAGCTTATAGATCGTGACTTAGATCGTAAGATTGTAACTTAAATTTTGTAACAAATGTACAAATTAATGGATTGTTTCAAAAATTCTATATTGGTTCTATATTGGGAAGGCGCATAAAAAATATAAAACCATAGAAAACTGTTTCACTCTACGTTCCGTATTAATTTTTCAGCTGGTCGAAGATAAATGAACCGCGTAAATTATGATTATACATCAAGGTACCGACGTTACGTGCAATTTCTAGCGAAATTATTAACCATGCAAAACAATGAACAACATATTTCACCATTTCATCGTCGGGGTCATGAATAATCTATAAATACTCTCTCCGAAAAATGAACCGCCGTTTAAAAAATTCAGCGTTAACGAGATTTTATATTTACAAACGTTGTTAAATATTAAATATCAAATGTTGCGAACAAAGTTCTCTTAGTGAGTCAGTTAAATATAAATAAATATTTGCAAATTGAAAATATAAAATTTATAATGCAGAGCAGAGAGTCGTAAAACCCAAAATTAATAAAACACAGAGTATACGCAACCTTTGGTCATTGAATTGGAATTATGTATTTGGAATTTCCACTGTTTTGAATATATGTGTCTTTGGTGGAATTGAAAATTGAAAATTCAACGAAATTTAATTGTAGGATTTATCAACGTAATAATACTGAAGTATTACACATAATATATTAATATGTTGAACCTCTCAAAAATTGAACTGATGAAATTCATTTTTTCATGAAAACATGCGATTAATATTTGATTTTTAGAAAATTAGTAATTTAAATTCATTCGTCGCAAGAAGATGGTGTAAATAATGTGAAATTCTAAGGTGAAAATAACAAATAAGAGTTAAAATATATTTTAGGTTATATTATTATATAAATAATTATTATTAAATAAATAGACTGCATTTTGGATATTTTATGTATTTCTCCATACTATATGCAGTCTGTGCAATTTTATACTTTCAAATTTATTTATTTAGCAACAATTTTATTATTTATTATAATTATATATATATTTTACTATTTATTATAATTATATATATATTTATTTATTTATCAACAATTTTATTATTTATTATAATTATATATAAATTTTATTATTTATTATAATTATATATATATTTTACACTATGTATTATAGCGAAATAATAACAAATTTATTTACCAATAACGAGCATACAAGATATTATAATTAGAATTATCGCGCAAGAAAAGCGACGAAGCCTCGAATAGTTCATTTAGATCATTAAAAATGCGTTGTTGATCTTCCATTGCAAACAGAAAAATCGATAGGAAAAGCACACATGATGAAGCACTGCACACAGAGTATGTCGGTAATGAAAGAAAGCAAAGGGGGGGAGGGATACAAATTTTTAATGTACACGTATGCAATACTGCGTATTTTGTGCTAATAAGTATCTGGACGTTTCTAAATTATTGCAAATAAAAAATTTTTTGATTCAACCTTAACATACACAATTAACAGACGTTGATAGAAAGAATATTATACAAAATTTCAACTCTTCGTTGTTGAAATTTTGAAACTGGAATTTTCTAACAGCATTGAAATGATTCATATATGAAATTGCTTATATATTTTATAAAGCATCAGCTACTTATTAGAAAAGCGACGTGAATTTTGAAAATACAGAGAAACGTACGTCGATTGTAACAAATATATCGAGTTCTTAATCACACTAAGTGAGTGCCCACTTATTTATGCATTTATTAATAAAATTTGTTAAATTGAGTTAAATTT
The DNA here is from genome assembly GCA_030673865.1 of Melipona bicolor. Classification (NCBI taxonomy): domain Eukaryota; kingdom Metazoa; phylum Arthropoda; class Insecta; order Hymenoptera; family Apidae; genus Melipona; species Melipona bicolor. The sequence goes on along the minus strand of JAHYIQ010000007.1, from coordinate 308,807 downwards.
ATGCATATATTAAATTCGTACTAGAAACTTATAAAATATTGAAAATTTTATTGTTTTAATTCACTGGTCATGGATGATGATATTTGGTTGGCAAGAAATATCCGATGTGTGCTTTCTTTTCATTTATATATCCATACGTATAATATTTATAATACAAACGTGAATCACGAACTGTTCTCCATTTTCAAGCAATTCATATTAAATATCCCAGATCTTGCACGCGTGTATTTTTCTTTTCAATTTTTACTTTTAATTCCTCTCCATTGTTTATCGAGCTGGCATACTTCCAAATTGATGGCGTTCAATGCGCAGAATTATTATGTATTACACTTATTGCATTATTATATATCTGTAAATACGTTAAACCAGTCGAATTTAATCTTTGTTTATTCTTTCGTTCGTGCAAATATTGCAGATCAATCAATGTTATAAATCTCGTATTTTATTATGTTTGATTGTAAGTAGACGGTATCATAACTACAGCGTGTTTAACAAGTTAGAGAAAAGTCAAGATTGCTCTGTGCTTCTCGTTCCTATAATTACTTTTCACGTTGGGAACAAGATTAATTACAAGAACTTTTTCCTTGAATGTTTTTATTTCGTTGTTTTTATTACATTTTGTTTATTTCGTAATGTATTCGATTATACAGTATATTCATTTCTGCATTTCTTGCTCTTTCTTAGCTCCTTTTATTTTATTTTATAATTATGTTACAGCAGCAAGAAATGAACACATAACGATGAAAAATTGTCGACAATTTAAACTGTTATAATTTCGCGATGATCATATAATCTCAGATAATCTACTTAATCTCGTTTTTACATTACAGTTTTATTCATAAAAAAGTAATATACGTTCCTTTTATTGTAAAAATTCGAGAATTGAAATTTTTTCTTTGTAACAACTCTCAAAAACACGATTTTTCTTCCACTATTTTATCGAGCCCTGATTTATTGGAAATAAACGAGAAAAATTCAAGAAATCCTAAAATTTCGTCCATCCAGCCTCATTGAATGCACATAAATGTGTAACAGTGTCAGTGTAAGCTAGAAATCTTGTATTTACAAGTTTAATTTCTAAGGCAAAGGCTACTCAGGGAAAGGAGTCAAATTTCAGAATGATAGAGTGAACAATGAAGTGAGGTTTGCCTCTTAATGGTCATAACTGATCAATTGATTCGAGACATAGAATAGCTCAACACGTACGGTGATTGATAGGATTAAAGTTATTTGAGCTGATCCTTGAACTTTCGAAAAACTTTTTCTTTACTTCTTATCGAACCACTGAGGATGAAATGTCGAACCACTAAAATGTACATAGTACATAGTAAACTGGAATTTTCGTTACAATTTTGTTTTTCTCATTTTTTCATGTACTGCGTGTTATAATCTTTTACAGACGATGTTCAAAATTTTATCGTAAATGACAAAGTACTTCGAAAATATCGAAAACGTGTCTGTTTCTAATTTTCAAACAATTCGTGTAAGAATCCTGTGACAAAATTAACAATTTAAAAGATAATAAAAGCATAATAATTGTAAAATTGGAGTGAAGATAGTATTTGATACATTCCTTGATACTCAATTTTTAAATGTATGAATTTGACTTTTGAATTGAAAACTTTAAATGTACATCGCCAATTGAATAAAATTTATTCTGATAATAATAATAACAACAACAACAACAGTAATAATAATAATAACATATTATTTTCCATGTATTGTATTACTTAATACAATTATGTTTCCATGATAATTGTATACTAGATTTCATAAATTTCTGTTCAAACATTCACATCTTCCAGTAAAGAAATAAAAGAAACATAAATGGATTACTGCCTGTAAAATATTAATAAAAATTTTGTTTTTCATTAAATATTTAAAATCTTGCAGATTTCTTATTGTACGCTTCAGAGATATAGGAAGTTAATAATTCTTTCAGAAAAATCAACGCTGTACAAAAATATCCGATTGTTCGCACTTAGTCAAACATCCATTGATTAGATTTAATTAAAATAAAAATCTGTTTCCGACAGTTTCCAATATATTACATTTGTTTCAACTAAAAAAATGTTTGAATATTACAACGAAAAATGGCTAGTAATAAAAGCTCTAATCTTTTGTCGAAATCTCTCAATAACGTCGAAGACACCAGCTCATCTTTCGAAGTAATTCAATTGTACCCAATTTTGCTTTGCGTTTTCTCGCTCATTTTCGATCTATTCACATATTTTTAAAAGTAAATTGGAATTTAATTCTAAATGAAACTTAAATTATAAATTTTTCCTTGTTTGGTAAATTGAGCGTAGGATTGAAATGTTGCGTAAAAGTTTGAGTACCGTTGATGTTATTTTGGAAATACCACATCAAATATAGATCTTTTTATAGACACCCCTACTGATAAATCCTTTTCATTTTTATTTTTAGAATTCTTTTTATTTTTAAGAACGTCTTTTCAATTCTTATTCTGCATATTTTAACAACACTTTAATTTTCATATTATTTTTCAAAAATAATCCTACATTTCTCAAGAGAGAGTAGATAAAATTACTAAAATTGCAAGAAATCTGCATATTTTATATATAATTTTCATACTATTTAATATAGAAATATTTTAAAAACAATCTTTAATTTCTTAAATAATTAAGACTATTTCTTACAATCTTAAAGAATTAAGAATATTTCTTAATATCCATGATAGATAACGAAATTCTCATGTATTTTGTATGTAATTCTCATATTATAAGTAAGACTATTTTATAATTTTTAAAAATATTCTTCAATGTTTATCATAAACGATAAAATTTTTATATTACTCCTGTACTTTATAATTTTATATTATTTTTAAGAATAGTTGTTAAGAATATTCTTCAGCATTCACCGTAAATAAATAAAAGTTTTATACTGCGCGTAAAAAAAATTATTACTGCCATGTTATGGTCCCCACTACACCAAACAATTTTTATTAACAAAATTCTTTCATATCTTCAGAAACAACAGAGATGTTCATAATAATTGTACCAGATTACGTCATAATGTACACATAATGTAGTGTACATAATGTACACTAAACCAAAGTATGAAGCATACCAAGTTTTTTCTATTTAATTTTACAATTTGATTATTTAATCACGAACGATTGGACACTGAAAAGATACAACAGATTGGAAGAAATTTGTACATACCTGCTGCATAGCCCGCGAAACAAAAGATTATCATGAAGATCCAAGTGCGTATAAGAACCGTCACTGAATTTTCGGAACCGATCGCCATGTGACCAATGGAGTTTTACGCTGGTGAGAAATAAAAATAGGCAATTAAATATTATTTTTTGTTTTCTTCAAAACTTAAAATGATAAATTTCTAATTCCAGCGGCTTTTAATCTTTACATAAATTTTTAAATAATTTCTAAATACTCGTTTGGCTTATAATGTTTAATTTTTAAATAAAACACAAATTGAAAAGAAATGCCCATTTTCAGAAAAAATCTCATATTTGTCAATGTGAAAAATATGAAGAACATACGGAGCCATTAAAAATGGAATAAAGCAAGAAGAAAGAAAGAGCGTAGCGAAATGGCCAAAATTGGAAAAGGCCTAATTAAACTAGAAATTTATCCTTACAATGTGTACATCTAATAACAAATGTAACGAAATTTGAAATGAATGAAACGTTACATGCATTTCTGGGGATAGATACGCGTATGTGTATTAAGTATGCAGAAATTTAAGCTTGATTTAATTTTGTTGTTTGGACTTTTAATGGGTATCATTTGGCACGACGTAGAATTAAATTACTTGATTCTGAAATTTTTCAATTAACTCGACTCTATTGCTCATTTCTGTTACGAGAAATGTCCAATGCCAAATCAAATTTTAGGACTTTAAATTACCATAAATTAGTGCTTACTAATAGTTCACTTTGTAATTAATTATTTGGTAATTTAATGATATGAAATCACACAAAGCTAATTGTATATTGTTCTGTTAGTTGTACATCCATTTAAGGCTAAATTACGGAAATAAATTTTAATTATGTGTGTTCATATTTGATAAAAAGACGATAGAAATGTAAATTTTCAACTGCGCCTTTTCAAAATCAATTAAACTCTTATTGCTTTGTGAATTTTTAATAACGACGCGCGTGATTTTACACACGTAACGAGATATTTTAATAAAATAATACTTCAATTTACAACTCCATGTTCTTGGATACGATCTAAGAAAAGGTGAGATGTTTTTTAAAAGGAATATCCGAAACTTTGTAATTCAGTGGGACGAAAATTTTTAATTCAGTTTATATTCTCACCTCAATATTCAGTGCAAATGAGAAAAAAGTAAATTGAATTTCAAAAAATTAATTAATTGTTAATACACACCGAGGAAAATTGTCCACATTGAAAAATCATGAAAGTGTTAATGTTTTAAGCTAATTTTAATAAAAATTTTAAATTGAATTTGGGGAAAGAGTTCGGCAAATGTCTTATAATCTAGGTTGACGAAAATTAATTAATTTATGATGAAACGTATGCACGTTTCTTCCAATTCGCAAAAATTTTATCTAAATTTTTCATTTATCCCTCTTTTTTAAGAAAATTAACAAAAAAGAAAAAGGAAAATGGAACTATACATTATGATAACAGATACAGCAAACTAAAATATATCCTATGCAAATATTCTATATCGAATCGTATCTGTCGTTATCACAATCAAACTTTTATATAATGAATATAATAAATAAATATGTCCGTTAAAATATAATAAACATGCCTAAGCGAAAGCAAATCTATTAAGACAAGAGAAAAAGAGATAAAAATGACAAAATCTTTGATTTCAGAAAATTGCGAATAAATTTAAATTCTTAATAGTAATTTTGTAGATTTTTGTACTCTTAAATTCTCTACAAATGCACAAAAATCCGCAGTTTATACATGGCAATAAACGACTGAAACTTTGCAATAAAATTCTCTAGCTAAATATATAGATATTTTTAATCATTTTTTGCAATTACCTCGATTTTTCAGAGCGAGAAATGGAAAAATTCAAATCCGCTGTTTACACATTACCGCATGTAACAACTAATATTTGAATATTCGTAACAAAATAATAAAAAATAAATAAAACTGGAATGTTTAATCATTTTTTACTTCTATCTCGATTTTTCAGAGAAAGAAATGGAGAAATTTACGTACGTGAAATATATCGACAAATACATAAAAGTCTGCAATTTGCACATTGCTACGTATAGTATCCAAATATTTGAAAACTCACGAAAAAATCGTAAGATAATGAATAAATGTTTTTGATTATTTCTTGATTTTATCTTGATCTTTCAAGAAAAGAAACTCTTAACAAAATTCTTCAGATGAACAAATACCAATATTTTCAATCGTCTTTCACACTTATCTGATTTTTTTTCAAAGAGAAAGTTCGAGAAAATTTCCACAGCTTTTCTTCCATCGAGAGCCTCGATTAACAGCGAAGTAATTTTTCCAGAAACAGAGACTTCTCGTTTACCACAATACGTACATTATATTTTAATATTCGCACAACACACTTGCGACGAAAGTGACAAAAATTCGTAAAGAAGAAACGGAAAACAATTTTTGAATAAAGTTAAATATTAATTTGTGAAAAATACGCGTTTCAAAATGACACACTTTTCGTGATAACGCACTTGTTCGTTAACGCATAATGATAGTCAAAACGAAACTCGAAATAACGTAGTATCGCAGTGTCACATGAATCAGAATAACACAAGAGTAGTGTAATGTTATTCTGATATTTGGCACTTTGAGCAACCAAATTAGCAACGAAGATAAATGAAGGTTTTTATAATTTTTGCAATGATAACTGTAAGAAAATCGCAAAAATGTCTCGAGTTGCGTGTCACTTTCGTCGTGTATAAATAATATAATATAATATAAAGCGAGTAAATATGAAAAAGAGTAACAGAAAATAATCGTACACTTGAAAAATTATCTTTGAACCATTACGAAATTCATGAAAAAAAAAAAAAAATCCGAACTCATTTTTAAAATACTACTTTCTACAGTATCAAGTTCCTTCTTGCCAAAAATTTTGGAAACGCTCGAGAGTCGAAAATTTACATTAAAAAAATTTTCTTTCTACAGCTAAATCCATTCTCGGCCTCGAAGATTGCTGTCTCCCATTTCTACTACAATTCCTTGAAAATTTCTACTACAATTCCTCGTTTCTACAAAGTTATCGACGATCTTCCAAGTGTCCGAATAATTTCTAAACTCACTGTGTCTGTCAGTGTCAGTTCACCTTCGACTCGGAAACGAAAGAGGCAGGAAGTCCGGCAGGAAACGCGCTCTGTCGAGGAACCGGTCCGCTCAAGTCCGCACAGGTTCACCAAAGTCGGAGAGGGTGGCAGACGTTTGATCCGTGCAGGATCCCGATCGTGTCTGGCATCACGATGGAGCATGGTGGCCCATGGTGGACGGGACAACTCAGTGCGCCTTCGAAGCGCGCAACCTGTGTTGGCGGTTCTTTCAGTGGAATCAGCCCCCTATCACCGTCCCTGCACGTACACACGTAAGAACGTACGGATTCACGTATTCCGATTTACGTGGGATTCGCTCCTATCCCACGACAGGAGGGAATCGAACGACGCGCAAGTATACGCGAAAGTGTAATAAATCGAATTATGGAATACAATGGCTATCGTTTGAACTAGACACCGTTACGTACATCTCAATCTCGTTTTTGCACTTTTCCGCACTTTTTCGTTCGCATTCACAGTCACGTGCTTCTTTTTACATGTTTTTTCCTTACATTGTTACGTGATTTTTTTTAACAGTCGCACGGTGAAATGAAACGATTTAGAGTTAAACCGAATTATCATTATAATAATTTGCACAGGAAGATGGCGATGTTTGAAGTGTGACAAAAAAGAATTTTTTGTAAAATGAAAAGCGATGTTGATCTCATAAAAGAAAATGTTGAATTTTTTTAATTTTCCACAACGTAAACTTTTTTTTTACGTGAAACGCCGTGTAAAGTGAGACAAAAGGTGAGATATATTTTTATGTTGTAACGTTTTTTTGATATGTATTTTGTACCTACTTATGTTGTATAATAGTTCTATAGTAGAAAGTATATTCGAACATATTTGTGAATAAATTATGTGCGCCATGTTCATTCAACCTTCGGGAGCTGAAAATTACAAAAAGTTTAATACCGAATGATGAGCATATAAGAATGCGTTTATCTTTAAACTACTATTGTAATGTACTATCTTTTTTGAACTTTTGATAAGCAAACCAATTATTTTATTATATTATACTACTTAATGTAATCTTGTATTGTATTCACAAAAGTATGAAACCCTTTCAAAATCCATTCTTTACTCGCTACAGTGATAATGGAATTTCACTTCATTTATGTGTTTTATACGATACATAATATATATTCGAATACTTTTATGAACAACTATACTCATTCGTGACCTTTAATAACATAATGACCTTTATATAACATTTATATATCACATTTGATATACACATATTATGAACTATTAATCAATTTAAGTTTTTCCTTTCCTGAAATTTCATGATCTTTGAGTTACGTTCCATATCTATAAGGTGGGCCAAATGTTTCTTCCCACGCATTTTTTTTTTTTTTAACGAAACATCAAAATATAAGAAAAAACTAATTTTATTAATTTTAAACTAGATTTAAGTTGAAACGTGATTTTCCCATTATGTTTGAAAAATTATTTTATTTGGAATGTTGGTCGCCCGAGTATTTGCAAATTAATAAAAAAATAATGAAAAGATTACGGATTCATTTTAATAGGAAGTGATTTTTGGCCCACTTTATACGTGTGACATGTTTCAGATTAGTATATGGATACGTGCAAAGTGAATGTGTTAATGTGAAATGATTAGCATTTGATGCAGAAGAAAATTGATTTACATTGGAGAGGTTCGAGTAAATCTTTGAATACTGATACAAGTGGGAAAGGCAAAGGCAAATGTAATAAAAACGAAATATTTTAAGAGGAAATGTCGCCGATAGTAACATCAAGACGTTATTCATGACTTTTTATCAGCCAGACAGTCTATCTAGCAAGGAGCTGAATGGTTTCACAAATACTGCTGGTATCGAAGGTTACATTAATGGTCATTGTTAAAACGTTTCAGAAAGATATTCTTTCGAACAGATTGAAGGATTGATCTATATACTTATCGTACAAGGAAATTACGCACAAATAAACATTATTCGAAGAGAAATTTCAAGTATTCGAGAATTAAAAATATCTTTAAAATATTTTTAAATAATAAAACATGTAACAAAATAAAGGAAGAAAAGATAGTAGAAAATGAAGAAAATTGCCCGCAAGAAATTGCTAAAACTGTAATTTTATGAAATTGTATTTCACAAGACACGACAGAATATTTAATTAGTTGCTGAACAGCTGCGGAACAGACAAGGTTGATTTAGTAATTTTGATCATTGCTAGAACAAAGATTGGAAAAGTTTTCTCTTTCCTCATCTATTCGATTTTTCTTCCGTTTTTCAACCCTTAATATTCATTTCTAATACATACTTTAACATATTTTAGCTGTTAAAAGTTTTTTTGTATATTAATGTACATAAATTTTGTATTGAATGTATATTTGTAATAAACATCTTGCAATTTCATAAATTTTTCAAATGAAATTTCATTATTAATTATATATATAAAATTAATATTTTATATAAAATACTATTATTAATTATAACTCTCCCAAATGATGCAATGTTCATGTCTTTTTTGTATAGTTCAACAATTATTAGATATATTATAGTTAATAGTGTCAATGTGTTAATAGTGTGAATTCGAATAATAAAATCATTGATTTTTTTTTAAAAAGGATCAATTTTAATTTCATAAAAACTCGATGTAATTGATTTTTTAAATAATCGTTTCTGCAATCGATTTCTTAATGCAACCATAATTACCGTAATCATTAATCAATTTAACCATTGTTGATATGAATCAATAATTATGAATAATTTCCGCAATTATTATTTAATTACTCAACGATTAATTCATATTTTAAAATAAAATTTTTATTAAAATGTACATGTATTGAAGATTGTACCACATACATTATGATTGGGTAAAAAATATTTATAAAAATCAATTGTCGCGCTTTTTTGCAAATTATAAATGGCAAATTGATGCTTTAATTGAATGGTTAATGGATATCTTCATTGAGTGGTTATTTTGTTTTAATATTATGAGTATTTTCTGTAATATGCGTGTATTATGAGAGCTCGTAGTATTTTATATTCCAATGGAAATTTTAAATGCTGGAAATTATTTTTGAATGAAAGTTCCGTCACTTTTTCCCCATGCAAGCAGAGTTTAGTATTGTATTTTGAATTTAATATAGAATCAACGAGTCAGAGTTTTCATTTAAAAAACTTTCAACAATGAAAAAAGTTTACCCATTAAGAGGTTCCGGTGATTCGAAAAATTTTAATCAAGCCCGAAATTTTTTGGACTTTACAACATATTCTTGTTGCACTCCATGTTGTAACTTGGAATTGCGAAGAATTGAAAAACTGCACGACTTGTAACCCAGCACGATTCGTCTCACTGAAAGGCCCAGAAGCAACTGTTCCGACTAGGAAATGAAGACGACATTTTTGCCATAAAATTTTATTGATATACAAACATTTGAATCGATAGAAAACAAATTACAGGCATGATCGCTTAGTACCAGACAACGCCACTCCTACTCGAGGTTTACTCCACGCCCCCTCACGAATCACGTGACCCAAATCAACCAATCGCTAATTTTCGTTGCATTAGCGTTGCACCTGAAGAGGTCCGATTTTCTGAGTTACCCACGCTAAAATTAGTTTCAGTGCTAAAATGTTAGTATAGATCAAACTTGGAGATTTGGAATTTCCAACCGTTACCACGCAATCTCATGGTTTTTTTTAAATTTAATTTTTACTATTACAGTGTGAGTATCACTATGTAATATTATATTAATATTATGTATAGATTTTTTATTGTTTTCACAATAACTTTATTACTATATTATTTTTTTTAATTATTTTTAGTAATATATTATATAGTTACAGCATTATACTATTTATTATATCAAATATTAATTATACATTGCATGTATTAATTGCTTTTGTCATAATTGGCGTAACTTTATATAATCACTCCGGTTTAAAGTTGCATTAGACGACACCACGAAATAAAAATTATATTCCAATATCTCTGACAATGTCGTATTTTGGAGCAATTTTATAAACAGAAACACGAAGTAAGGAAAGATTTCAGTTTCAAAGAAAATATTGCAGAAAAATTCCTTCTGCAGTTGAAGCAGTGTAATAAGTAGCAACAAGCAAGAGGGACACGTGTACAGCATTTGCGCTGCGCAAGTTGTGCAGAAAAATCTTATTTTACGTTAAAGCAGTTGCTTTCCCTTTCCACTCATCTATATAATTTCCGGTAGAAAAATTAAACAAGAGCAGAGACGATCGAGGAAATCCAATAATCTCTCCGTTCTAACAAAAATCTCTACTTAAGGAAGGAATCTTTATCTTTCGGAATGAAGGAAAATAGAAAGTTGACTCGTCATTTTCAACACTCTTCAAACATTTATGTTTCTGAGTTTTTAAACACCATCTTCAGATGATAAAACGTCTTAAATCGAAGAGAAACAAGACTTTTCTACTTTGTGAAAGTTTGAAGGTACCACAATATTATAGTAGCACAAGTGCTACTCGATCAAAATTCAGAGATTTAACGCGAAGGTTTTTGCAAAAGTGAAGATTCATGTGAAAATGATACGTGAAAGGGTTGCAGTGCAAATATCTCTGTAATTTACACCAGAAATTTTGGAAATTACCCGAAGATGCGAATATTGGATTCGTATGTTTGACACACGTTTCTGCCTTGGCTGTTTAATATAGAAGGTTAATATGAGTTTGTACGTGATACAGGATGTTAATCAATTTTAATCCATAACTCGTTTCGTACTTTATCTAACCTTTCGTCTATTCAGCTTCGTACACGTTGTTTGAGTGAAGTATTTGAAAAAAAATTATTTAAATAATTTTTTTTTATTATTTAAATAACATGTTTCTTATCATTACATTGGTATCATTTGCATGAAATATTTGAAAAATAATCGTTTAGGTAACGCGATAATGTTTAAAGAACATATTATCTTGGAATATAATTTTCCATTAATCTGTTTGAACACGTTATTCTCATTATTCTCAAAATTACTTCATTGTGGGTTTATTTAATATTTGTGTTTTGTATCTGCAAATAATTTCTTAAATTGTTTCCAATTCTCTTGCGTAAACTTCATATTATGCTAGAATTATTTGCTTCACCTCCGTGCTGTTGTTTCCGAGATAAATAATTTCAAATTAACAAAATAAAATGATGTTGCATTAAATATGAAAACGTTTTTAATTAATGGATATAATTATAAATATAATAATATCTTATTAAAAAGTTTCGAATTTTAAAATAATAGTAAATTATATATATATACATATGTAATCCAAATAATTAATTAATAATTATCTTTAGTAATTCATGTACAGTACACACGTAAAAAATAACGAATTTATATGTTTTATATTTTTATTTCAAATAAGGTTGACCCAATCCTGGCTCATGTACTTGCATTTCAGAAAAATAAATTGAAAAATTCGCCGAACAAATCAAAACAGACTTGTTTATCAAATTAATCAAATGTTTCAAGAGATCTCTCGTAATATTTCTTAAGCTGCACGAGTTTAACAAGTTTGAAGAAAAATTCTATTAGCGAAAAATAATGGATCTATCAGGTGAAAATTGCGAGTTCATTGGATTGAAATTTTATGAGCGGTATCATGGCTTCAGTACATTTGCGGAAGTGGCAAAGTTACCACTGCAGGAAGCGTCTGCGAAGATACGTGAGGTTACTTTCAACCACGAAGCTATTATCGAATAAGTCTATTAAGATGATTGTTCTTAAAGTTAATGTTTGACACAAGGAAACGTTTAATAACCACTTTGGATTGTACTTCGAGAAATTTTGAATACTGGATGAAATTAAGTAGCAGGTTCTATCGACAATTTCAATTTAGTTTATTCATTATTCTAGATTTATTAAAACTATTATCAATTCTAAAATTAAATATATGGAATGAAATTGTTATAGGTCTTTTTTAAATTATTTGCGTGTAAAAAATTATCCAAATAAAATAGAAGATGCTTTTTATCTCGAATCTATATATATATATATATAATATATAAGATAATAAAATATTTTTCTTCATGTAAAATAGTTAAATGAATAATCATTATAATAATGAAATTCTAACATCGTTATTTCGTCTTAGCGTTCATAATTGTTTACATCATCTTCCTGCAGTGAAAAAATTTATTAAAATAAGTCATTCGTTTCTTAAGATGGATTTAAGATTAATATTAATCTCGTATTATCGTTATATCGTGAAATTAATGAAAAGTGGAATTGGTCAGTTTGGCTTCACGTTAAAAAAAATATAATCATTTCGCAAGTTCTGGCGAGAACGAAAATTTTCGTGAATCTTCACGTCAATTTCACTTCGATCCCAAATTAAAATTTGGCGTGAATTTGCCGAAATCATAACGCGCGAACAGGATGAAATTTAATTATGCGTACAGAGTAGGTCTATCGTCGCTCTTAAATTGAGCGTAATGAAGGAAAATCTATATAACGCATGTCAGTCATGCTTGATGAAACTATAAAACGCAGATTCTCTGACTACCGAATTAAATCGTTGCATGTATCATATGTTGTATTAATTGTATGTATATGTTGGTTGCACTCTCTCGTGCGTGGGAAATAAGAAATCAAATTTTGTCGGAATAGTAATTTCTCGATTTTATTAGTGCGGCTGCTCGTGACAGTATTTTTAAAAATATCTTTCATTAATATTAATAAGAAATGCACGGAAGATTTTTATGTATTATTTTTATATATTATTTTATAAGATTTTTATGTATTATTTTTATATATTATTTTATAAGATTTTATATATTATTTTTATATATTATTTTATAAGATTTTATATATTATTTTTATATATTATAATTTGACGTCTTTATAAAAAACAATTGTTTCATACAAAGTATGTATATACAATTGTTCATGAAAGTATTCTTCTCATGAATATGTTATGTAAGACATTTTGAAATTTTATTAATACTGTAACGAGAAATGATAATCATGATGATATTATCCAAGTTTAAAACAAACAAAATCATAAAATTGAAAAAAAAAAATTTGTACAATGATCTATAAATATATATCAAATGTATGTATATTAAGTGTATGCTTAAAATATATGCAATATCAAATGCTACATAAGACAAATATGTATAATATATATAAAACAAATATATGTGGCTATATATCAAATATATTAATTTTGTTGCTCATGAGATTATTTGAAGACAAAACATTTCATTTCATTATCATTATAATGAAATTACATATTATGATTCTTGACCAAATTTAAATCTGTATCTAAAATTACAAAATATTTGATATATGTGATACATATTATTATAGAGATATCGTAAACGTATTTGTATATATTTATTTTTAATATATTATTAGTATAAACTGCCACAGTTTATTATTATAAATCAACCTCAATGTTTATTCTTTGACGTTTGAGATGACTGTTCATTCTATATATTAATCATTTATTTGCAATAAATGTCTCATAACGTTTCAAAATTTTATCAACATAATCGTGACAGTCGTGTATCATTACAGTGTCAATGAAATTTCTGTAACTTTTTCTGTAACTCGTAAGGAAAGTATTTTCATGTTAAATGTTCGAATACTTTCATAAACAAAATGTATATAAAAAAAAAAAAAAAAAGAAAAAACAAGGAACAAAGAAAGACTTTTTAAAGTGGAAGATAATTTGAGAAAAATCTTGCTAACGAGCGTGATTACCAGTATATTAAAAGAGTAAAAAAAACACGATACATAAAATGCGGAGATGCATGCTCCTAATACATTCTAAGCAAGTTAACAGAGGCAGTTGATTAAAAAGAAAGAAAGAAAACAAAAAAAAAGGAGAAGCAACGAATGTACATAATTAAATATTGCTCGTAAGCTCAACTTTATAGTAGTTTTATCGAATTATCTTTACCTTCCCAGAAATCAAGTTTGAAAATTTTCAGAAATAAATGTAACGCGTTCACTTGATTAATTGTAGCTCGCGCTCTCGAGCAACGCGCGTAGCTGCTGCGTCCCTTCTATTTAATTTCATTTCGTCTCGAGATACTGTTCTTCGAACTTTTCAAAATTAAAAACATCGTGCGTTATGTTTCTCAAAATAAAAGCTAAAAATTAAACGCAATTTATTTTTCGTTAAACGAAAAGAAAGATAATTCTTGTGATTAAAATTCTCACTTTATAAAAAAAAATTTACAATTAAAAATTCTTTTTTGGTTCACAATTATTTATGAATTACTAAATTATTATTGTATTAATTATATTTGTATTGTATTGCATTAATTACTATACTATTTTAGTTTATAATTGATTAAATATGAGGTATTATTATATCATTACTGTACAGCACTAGTATTATTATTTATTATTGTTATTAATATTAAAAATTTGTAAAATTTTGTCGACTGTTTAATCATTTCTCGTTTAATCAATAACCAAAACTATCGTTATTAATATCCACAACATTAAAGATGTTGTTTTATTATTTAATACTTGGACGACGAGTTACAAAATTTCGTCGTTGTTAACAGAGATGAAGAATCGCAGATATTTTTTACTGTCAACCTTTCAATTTATCTCCGCGTTAATATTTAAAGCGTCACGGTGATTTCTTACTAATATGAGACTGGAAACAACCTTGTCAGTAGGTAATTTTCACTCATTTTTCGCAGATAATGGAAAAAATCTTGGTTATCGTCATACATTATTAACTAAGCTGTGATATATAAAAATTAATTGAATTTAATATTGATATTATTACATCAAAAATTACGTAGTTACAATTCATGAAGTTATTCGTTACCTGCTAGAGATTATACCTTATAAAATTATTAATATCGGGACAGTTGATCGATTCAATATAGGTATGTCATAAAAATATTATGTCAAGCATTTTCAATAATTTTATTACACAAGCGATATATATTGGCCAGAATGTTTCAGACTTAAATATTCAACAGATAGGAGATATTTTTTTTTCGCAAATTCACATTCCCGAGAGTATAATAGAAAATTACATAGATCTTTTATACATTTTGAACATTTTATACGTTTTATTACTGAAAGTGAGTTTAGCGGGAGTAACCCAGAAAATCGGGCCTCTTTAGGTGCAACGCTAATGCGACGAAAATTAGTGATTGGTTGATTTAGATCACGTGATTCGTGAGGAGGCGTGGGGTAGACCTCGAGTAGGAGTGGCGATCGCGCCTGTAATTTGTTTTGTATCGATTCAAATGTTTGCGTATCAATAAAATTTTATGGCAAAAAAGTCGTCTTCATTTCCTAGTCGGAACAGTTGCTTCTGGGCCTTTCAGTGAGACGAATTGTACTGGAGTACAAATCGTGCAGTTTTTATTTCATATTATGAATATTCATTTTATTCTGACGTTGGCACTGTAGATTTTTGACGACAATAACTGGTAATTTTCGTTGATTAGAACGAAATTTATTTAGAGAACAAGTAAATGGTAGAGCTTTCATTTGATCCCGGCCATGTGGTTCTAAGTATTTAGCGAACGACGATTCACAGTCCGACCGCATGACATAAAGTCGCTTAGTTGCACACCTGGAACCAAAGTTATTTTAAGCCAATATCATTATACGTGGATCATAAATCTCTCGCATTAATATTTCATCTGGTTTTCACCGAGTACGTCATCTTCGTGTTCGCTGTAATTTTACAGTGCAAAATGACGATATGTCGCAAGCCATTTACGTAAATGAGATGAATTGGTGTGTGTACGTGGTATAGAAATGCTGTTAGCCCTCTGTATCATATTTGCAGCATCTGAATGTTGAATTCGGGATTGCACACATATTTTTAATAAATATTTTTAATAAAAATACAATCAATGGTATTTAATTACGATACAAGTATAATTTAATGGTATTTAATTATATTTAATTATATATAATTTATAATTCAATGGTGTTTAATTACAATAAAAGTATAATTACAAATTTTATTAAGTATTAGGATAAAATTTACTGTACTTATCTATTCTAACGTTTTTGTATCTAACACTTCACTGAAACTTGAATTTAAATAGCAAGTGGTCAAAGCTTCTTCTGCGTGACAAGTCAAACACAAGTTTAAAGTATCACTTTGAATTTGCTGTTTCATTGATGCATCTTTTATTTCTTTGGTAACGTTGAGAGGAAGACTTTCCAGGAAACGAAAAAGAATCCCGTTTTTAGATCAATCAGTTATTTTCGTAATTGGCCAGAAACAAATGCCCTTTTGAACATGTGCACAGTGTGAAATGCAAAGGAAATGAATTTATTATAACGCAGAG
Organism: Melipona bicolor; assembly: GCA_030673865.1. NCBI lineage: Eukaryota > Metazoa > Arthropoda > Insecta > Hymenoptera > Apidae > Melipona > Melipona bicolor. The sequence continues at coordinate 292,234 of JAHYIQ010000007.1, read as the reverse complement.
TTGAATATTCGAAGCTTTTGAAGTTGAATATCCACTTACCTTTGTAATTTATCAATTTAGTTGCTAAAAACGAGTCAAAATTCTGGTCAGGAACTAGTAAGAGACTGAGAATAGAATAACGGTGCAACGTGTTGCTATTGTGTCATAAATTTGTAATTAAACCAATATATTAATTTTTCAGAGGAATATAGGTACATATAGAAACATAGTGATGTTGTACATGGCACCTTGCATCAGCTTTAAGGTCCAAAGCAATTAGAGATTTTTATTTCTATGTTTTATTCTTCCAGGAATAAAAATATTTTTACACTGACAACGATAACTAGTATTTTTGTGAAACTTTGAAATTAATCTATTTTGTCATTTCAGAATTTTTTTTAATTCTCTTGGGTTCTGGAAGTTTTGATGCGGAAATCAATATTTTCAAATACGTGAAATAACTTTAAATCTCATTTGTTTTCAAAAATCAAAGCTGTTATTATAATCGTATTAAATTATAACTCGCTATGAGCATTTTGCGAAACTTTAAAATTGCCTACTTTCCTCGTTTCACGCTTTCACGATTTAGTAAATCTCAGTTTTAAATTTCAAATCTTCGAGAACTTTAATCAGCAAAATACGATCTCGCCAATTTTAAAAAACGTTACACTTAAAAATTTTATTCATTTGAGGAAAACTCAAAGATGCACGAATACTTCTATCACTTATCATACAAATCTATATAAATCTTTATGTTACTCATTGTTTTATCACTGAAAGTGATTTTAGCGGGGGTAACCCAGAAAATCGGGCCTCTTCAGGTGCTAATGCTAATGCAACGAAAATTAGTAATTGGTTGATTTGGGTCACGTGATTCATGAGGAGGCGTGGGGTAGACTTCGAGTAGGAGTGGCGTTGTCTGGTACTGAGTGATCGTGCCTGTAATTTGTTTTGTATCGATTCAAATGTTTGCACATCAATAATATTTTATGACAAAAAAGTCGTCTTCATTTCCTAGTCGGAACAGTTGTTTTTGGGCCTTTCATTGAGACGAATCGTACTGGAGTACAAGTCGTGCAGTTTTTTGGAATTATGTGTTCGTTCAAAATTTGAATTTGTATAATAATACGCAGGCTAGTAATTAGGTACTTTTTCTTTTCTATTTTATTCTTCCCTGTTGAGCTTTCAAGATCCATGTTGATTAGGTTGTTGACTTTTTCCTCCTCTCTAGACTCTACTATAAACCTTTCAAATATCACTTTTCTGCATGTATAATACGTACATAACGTTAAGATTATTATATTTTGGATGTTCATGTGTCCATATAAATTACTGAAAATGCACACGATATTAAAATAATTCGCTATATTTTAGGTAATTTTAAATAATTTTTCTGGACGATTTTTTCGTATTGTCGTGTCCTAAAAATTCGACAAAGAGCGGTAAGCGAGTATCTAAAGAGATTCTCATCACGTAGAAAGAGCTGTCAACAACGTTTTATCGTAGAGTACGGGCTCATAATAGTCGTAAAACCTAAGTCATCAGAAGGAGGAAGAGCAGCAGCTTAGCTATCGTCCTCAATTACTTCGCCGCGCGTGAACAACGCAATAAGGAATGGCGTTTCTATACTTTCGTTTAATCTTTTTCGAAAGCTATTTTAGATGTTGAACAGGATCCACTTACGTTAGTTGGCAATTACCCATTCACTCGACGTATTTCAATGTGTTTAATGCAGTTCTAAGATATAAATCTTTAATTTAGAATCGACGTTTACCCTGTCGTTATCATGTTTCATTAAATTCCTGATATGCGTATAATGTATGTAATAAACGATGAACATAAATTTTTCTTGAATAGCTGCGTTGTTAATTTTGCTAACAATAATCATTTAAAAGAGGATCATAATTTGTACTTATTCATGAATAATTATATCAACTATAGGTACAATAAAGTGTGAAATATCATATCTCACCGAATATTAATACTGATGTTAATTTATAGATCGTTTAAATCATAAGTCATAAATCGTTTCTCTCGATCTCTATAAAATATACATGCTTGTATTAAATATCTTGTAATTTCTATATATATTTTTGAATTTGAATTTTAAATCTGATCAATGCCATCATGATAGTACAATGTCAATGAAATTTCAAAATGTTCTATACAATATTATACACGGAATGGTATCTATTAAAATGTTCTTGTAATATTTTTGAATACGAAATGTTACGAGATTTTTCTACATCTTCGATCATAACAGATCTGTCTCATTATACCGTTCAATGCTTTACAGATGTAATATATTCGCGAAAAGTTCCCATAAACGTTCGAATACTTTCGTGAGCGTCCATTAAAAAAAAAAAAACAGTCGTTCGATATTCGAGGAAAGTCGTGTGTTTCCCCTGAGAAACGAGGGCAATACGCAAGTCGTTTTAAAAGCAGGAAGTGTTCTAATTGGCCGAGATACGTTGCTCCCGTCGGCATATTTCTCTGCTATTTCTGAATCAATGCGATAACGAGCACCATTCGTTTAGTCCGGAGATTGCCAGCCGATAATCAGAAATTCAACTTGAATCCACAGAAAATGAAATCATATAAATGTTTCCCCGATCATTGTACCCACGAACGAGAACTATTGCTTTCGTTTGCTCATCTTTGCCGGCTGATCTTTTTCGCACGAAGCCTCTTAAGAATCGAACGCCCAAAAATCTTCTTTCGCATGCAAAAATCGAACAGTTTTTAATTACTGCACAGACATTCGAATCCCAGTTTCGAAGCGACTCGAAGTTTTTCAAAATTAAACACACGATCCTTGAATTTTTACGTTTCAATTTTATTTTCGGTTTAGAGACCGAGGAAAGGAACATTGTAGTATTTTAGAAAGATGTTTAAAATGAAATTTAATCGAAGAACCGTGCGTAATAATAAACTTGAAACATATCTCAATTTTTGAGAGAAAATGATAAAAAAGAATTAAGATTCTTGAAAGCTTTAAAAATCTTAACGAGTGAGAAATTTTACACCAAGCACAGTATCGTTAACGCAACATATTAAAGAAAAGCTAGAAAATGAGAAATGTGTGCCCTCATTTGCATATATTATTCGCATATTACCACGTGCTATATATAAAACGCTTGAAAAATAAGGAAAAACGAAACCTTCGTGCTCGTTCGTTTGCTATTTATCGAGACTTTCAATTAAGGTTTTGAAGAATTTTGAGGCATTGAATCATGCTCGAGGTGATCCGAAGATTTTCACAATATTAAAAATCTTCACCTGCCTGTCAAAACCCTCGATACTTTCGAGACCAATTAAAACTTTCAAGACACACGACTAATCAAGCCATCTAAAAGACTAATCGATACTTCTAAAACACACTAGAACTATCGTGAATTCATATTCGAGTCGTTTCAAATCCTTCGGAGGTATTCAAAATTATTTTTAAATCGCTACAAAATTAAAATTTGAATATCCATCGCCATCTATGCAGTAATTTTATACATTAAAAAAAATTTGTGTCATATATTCATTACTACTGACAAGAATCACTTGGAATTTTCAATGTTTTATATGTTTAGTTAAACTGAATCACTAATTCAACAAAATTTAATTACTAATTTTATGAAGTATTCATATGTTATTATGCACGATATCTTGTTATTATATTTATTAGTATTAGGTATTTACTATATAGTGACAAATAGTTCAGCAGCAAGTTTGTTAACATTGCTACAAGAAATCTTACATTGATTTTATATTGCAAAAAGGAAAATTGAAAAGAGAAAGCTGAAAGAATATTATCAAATTATTATTAAATTATTTGGCATCATTTAAATAATATAGTATAATAAATATAAATAGTAATTATAATCATAATATACAATAAATATAAAAAACAGTACGATTCGTCTCACTGAAAGGCCGAGAAGCAACTGTTCCGACTAGGAAATGAAGATGACTTTTTTGCCAAAATTTTATTGAAGCAAACATTTTATTTATTGCAAACATTTGAATCGATAGAAAACAAATTACAAGCGCGATCGCTCAGTACCAGACAACGCCACTCCTACTCGCGGTCTACCCCACGCCCCCTCACGAATCACGTGATCCAAATCAACTAATCGTTAATTTTCGTTGCATTAGCGTTGTACCTGAAGAGGTCCGATTTTCTGAGTTACCCCGGCTAAAATCACTTTCAGTGATAATAATAATTATTTAAATAATATAATGGTACAATAGTATACAAATTATTTAATTTTTTCAAATTATTTGACATTATTTAAACAGTATAAAGTTGATTTCAGGCTTATGATTCTACTGACCTACTGCACTGACTACAACACGGAATACGAGGAAACAACGAGTTGAATCGAGCGAAGAAGCGGGAAATTTGATTGGAGCGTGAGGGCCACTGAGAGCTGTACAGGCGCGTTACAAGCCATTGCATCGCGACGTTCGATACTCATTTGCAATAAAAAAGGAAGAGAAACGAGGCGCATGAAATATCGTAGCACGTCAATCCCCCTCGTGGGCGGTGTTTCACCCCGTTGACCCTTTATTTTTGCAGATGTTGCAGGATCAAATGGGCTTCTTCATACGTGTGAATTCGACGGGAATCCAGATCGACCTCGCTTTGCATAAGTTCATCGTTCGAAATCGCTCGAAAATGACCGATTATACTTCGAGTATGAATATCCGTGTTAACCACGTGTCATTTAACCGAGCGACAAACTATTCACCGTTTTAATACGAGACAGAGCCTCGTCGTCCTTGAACAACCAACGAATTTATTTGCCAGTGTTTTTCAGCTGTTAATTCTTATAGGATTGCCATAAACATACAGAACTGATTTAATTTTTTGCTATAATTTTTAATTTTAAATAATATGATTTAGTACTAATAATAATTTATGTGTGATATATGTACATATATTGTGATGCAATATGATTCAAGTAATATGAATTAACGTATCAACGAATGAAACGAATTCTGATTATTGTGTAAAATAATGATGTATCTAAAATAGTATTGTTTTTGAATAATGAAACTTCGAGTGCACGCGTAGAATCTAATTATCAGTATTGAGCATTCTATTTTAACATTTTGATTAAGTATTCTTTTCCAGAATTATTAATTATTAATTATTACTTCACGGTAATGTGTGGAGAATTTATGAAACGTCTAGGAATTGAAAATTCCTAGACGGGCATATATGTATGTATTTCTAGTTTATTTGATCGCTTGATTAATATTTGAAGCATAGGCTAACTAGTAGGGTATAATACGACAGACGTCTCTGTGAACGATGATCGATCATTCGATGATCAATCAGAAAGGAATTTACATCTGATGCTTGATAATGATTCCGTTATGTACATAGGCACATTTTATCATTATATCTATCAAAGTGATTGAAATGACCAATTCCTAATTCTTAATTTTACAAGAATTTCATAGAAATTTTACAGATTCGCAACAGTCCATTTTTAAAGATTTCGATGATTTTTCGTAAAATATATAAAAATACAAACACTTTGTAATTATATTGTAATTCCTTTTGATACAAATTTTATTAGGATTTTAATAATTTTTTCCTAATGTATTTTAATTTCTCCGATTTCTTCAATTTTATTATTTTTCATGCAATTTAATTTCTTCGATACAAGAAGTTTGTACTTCAGTCATCGGTTCTCAGTTTGTGCTAATATTGTAGAAGACAATTATTTAATCTGGAAAGTTTTGTAATTAGGTGGGAGTTAGTTATTTCTGCAAAACACAATACAAAAGAGAAAATTTAATTTTAATTTTCAAATTTTCCAAATATAGTCTATTACAGGAAGTCTTCAAAAATCAATCTACGATTTATAGAAGAACATTCTATTAAAGTTTAAAGTTTAAAGGTTTTTTTTATCTACTTTCAGTATCAGGAGTAACTTGCCTGTCAAAGCAAGACGCATAATCGTGCAAATTATCATTTGAATAAAAAATATCTTTTGCATGTTCGACGTTTCAAAAAAAATATGCCATTACTTTTATATCAATTTTATAAAATTTTCTCGTGTAAATCATTTGAAAACAGAACCATTTGGTAATAAAAAGTATTATCATTCTAATCTAACAATCGTAATGTAAAAATAGAGAGGAAATGTCATTATAGTGAGAAACGTAAGAAAGTTCAGGCATATCTGAATCAAATAAAATTCCATTAATACTTAACTATAGAAATATAAAAAAATTCAGGTACACTTGAATCAAATAAAAATCCATCAATTTTTTTATAGAAGTATTCAAAAATCATAAATAAATTCCGTTTAATATTCAATTAGAAAAATATAAAAATGTCCAGATATATTCGAATTAAATTCCTTTAATCTTCGATCGCAGTAATTTTCAATTAAAGAAATGTAAAAGAGTTAGTCAGTGTCAAGTTAAGTGAATGTTCGTGTAATTTGTAATCGAAAAATACTGAAAAATTCAGATTCATGCAAAATGAGTAAATTTTCTCTAATTTTCAATTAACGAGAAATTTTGTTTATGTACTGTTTACCACGTTACTTGCAAAGAATTCAAGAATATGACAGGAGACAACAAGATAGCACGTACCTATTCAAATATTGCGAATACGTAGAATGTGAAATCAGCCACGGTGAGTGAAAAGTGATGTCAAATGCCTTTCTTGCGACTTTATTCACGTACACAATCTGGCAATGAATATACGTGACGTATTATTAGCTATGCTATAGTTCATCCTTTTCACTGATTTATTTAAAGAAACGAGATCCTACTTTTTGAATCTTGCAGCAACAAGTACACAATCTTTAAGTTTTCTTCGATATAAAATTATTGTTTCTATTTGTATACATCTTGCTTTATCGTCTTATATACTTAAGTGTTTGCAGTGGTCTTAATTTAATTTATTTATGAAAATTATTAAATTAATTTTTATCCCAAATGTACGAGGCTGATTCAATAATCATCGATAATGTATGAATTTGATAAAATGACAACAGAGATCTTGCAACAATATTATTTTTCGATATAGTTCTCAACGCATTTGATCCTTCTTTCTAGCTTTTTTATACTCGTAGAAAAATATAGTTTTTACTAAAAAACAAGCCATGTGTGCTTCCTTTAATTCTTCGCGTCCAATTCACTCACACATGCTAGACTGAGGAAAAATACTGGCGCTTGTATGATCCCTAGAGATTTCAATAGTCATATCTTTTCAGACCATAAAAATTCAATAACAGCAAGCTGCCCTTTCTGGTACAGACACAAAATGTTTCGACATTGTTACTGGCGCGACAAATAAAAAGAACTAATCTAACTGTATGATAAATGAAGATTGATAAATGCTAATTGATAAGTATTTAAAACTAGAGAAACTATATAACAAGAAATATCACCACATTAATGGATAATTGTTGTCGTATTAAATTCTAATAATTTTTATTCTATAAATTAATTTGAAAAGTTCATTCAGAGATTATGTTTTCAGTTAAAGATTAATTTTAAGTTAACACAGTGACACTGGACAATATGTTATGTATACAGCTGGCAAAAACTTAAGCCTTAAGTAATTAAGGTAAGCAATTAATTTTTAATAATAATCCTTGAGTTATAAATGACTGTGATCTAATGATTTATATATTTGGTTACTAGAATTTTGGCTATTTAATTTTATTTTGTATTCTTCTTTTTCCGCGATAAATATTACTAATAAAATTGAATTGTATTAAAAATTTCAGAATTGAGTAATTTAAAATTTTAAGTTGTTGCAGTTTCTAACGATATGATAGCAATGAATCATGTTGAACATATTGAACATTTTAGTATGTTGACTGAATAAAGCGTAATTTTCAATTGTCAATGCAAATTTTTTGAATTTATGCACATAGATAGTTTAACATTCGTATTTTCGAACAAATATAACCAAAAATTTAAGTTTTGAAAATAAAAATTTTCATTGAAACTTATAGTTGCATAAATTCTGTTATTGACAAATTTGCATCGCGCGTTTGGTCAAATTGTTAAATATACTATGGAAATTTTAAAATATAAAATTATACAGAAGACGTATATGAAAAAAAGTTCAGAAATACAGTGGTTTTTATAATATGAAGAAGAATCCAAAGTACAGTGGTTTTTATAACTATTTGCACGTAAAATATTTTTCATCCATGTCTCAATTTTTTAATCAGATTCTTAGAATCTAATTATTAAAATCTAATTATTACATTTTGTATATATAACTTGACACTTACATAAGTGTTTAAAGAAATGAAGTGTCAAATTTTGATTTTGTTACTCGCTGAGAGTACACCGTTGATTAGTATGACTTATCGACGGCGCAGTAGTTCAACTCAATGCTAGAGGCGCCATCAGTGCAAGATGCAGTAGTATAAACTGCAATTAACGATGCACGATACTAACACTGCTCGGAGAGTAAAACTACGGATAAGATAGATCGACTGACTAAAGATAGAAGAAAGCGGATATTAAATGGTACTTTGTGTATCAGGATCTGAAATACCGACTAAAAAAAAAATCACTCATTTTTTAGCGTATTCTTCGCTTAGATGCTATTGACTACTGATAGCATTGAATAAGAATAGAATCGATAGAGCAGATTAGATTCGTGTCTGGTTTAATCTTGAAAAAATTAAATTTATTAAATTTTAACTTTTTTAAAATTAGAAAATTAGCTTTAAAAAATAAAATTGCAAACGTAACATTTTTATAAAAATTTTATTTAACGAACGATGAGAATTAGGAGAAGGAAATTTATTTTTTATTTTTCCAACGAAATGCGCGTTATAATTTTAACTTTAGCAAAGATTACAGCGCTAACGAAATGGTGAAATTACTTTGTGATTATGTGTTGCGATTCTCAAACATAATCGATATTTCTTGTAATCAGTCTAATATTCAAATGTAACATCAGTTTTAGGCGAGAACATGGCAAAGAAGTACTATAGAAAGTGGTAAGATCTGTTTCAATGAATATTATTTGAAACAGTTATTGAATATAATGTATTCAATCATGACCGTGATTTGATACATTTCCGACTGGATATGACGATTTTAATTTAATGATATTTATGGTGATACGTCGCTCCTCGCACTTAATTATCGACGTCGCGCGTATTTTTATTTTTCTGGTTGTTTAATTATGATTACTTAAATTATCATGAATAGGAGTAAAAATAAATCTAATAATTTCAAAAGTGAACTTCTGAAGAAGTTAAAGGAGTTAAGGTTAAAGAGGTTTAAAAAAGTTAAATTGGTAATGAGCTGCAGTTCTTGGAACAAAGTCATTCTGATTGATATAATAATCAATAATTTAGTAGTTTTTAGGTTTTTATTGCTTTAAAACCTCTTAATTCGAGGCAATAATAAATACTATATTTTCTGCAGGGGGAAAATTTCTATATTTATTATTTTACAATTGTAATCAATTATTTTGCAATTATTGTACTTAAAAGTCAAGTTCAACGCAATAAATAATTTTCAGCGTAAATGTTGCAACATATTTGTCCATATTTCTCGAGTTTAATTCTTATTATTAATATGAAAATCTGCCTAAATTAGTATTGCAGGATGTGACATGAAAATGGTAAGGGGGCTCTAGAATCACCCCCTCCACCCCTGAATGTGTAATACAAAAATGCATTGAATGTCACATCTATTCTGTATCTTGTCTGTAGGAGTTACATTCATTCCAATGAGCAAAGTTAATAAAGTCAAGACGAAAACAGAATATTTTATGAAGTTTATAACGAAGGTTATCAATAGAGTGCAAATTTTGATGTATTTTTATATTTTTATGAATATAAATAAAGAAGAGACTTACAGTGAAAAGAATAACTGAACAAATAGTAGGGAAAAATTTGTCGATACTTTGAACTGTGGAATAATCATATAACAATCTAGTTGGTCTCATTTTAAAGTGAAATTATTTTGAAGTTGAAGGTTTAAAGTGTCTCTATGTCAACGAATTTGTTGAATTCTTTTCAAACATGTTTATACGTTATATAGCTGATGGGAAAATATGGATGCTTTTATTCTCGAGAAATATAGAAATTCAAACATTTTTTAAAACATTGAAAAATGTTTTTCATGGTTGAATCCATCGTGATCTTCGACATTGAAATTTCCTTTTCACAATTACTTAAAACTTGTTAATTTTTTTTTTCATTTAATAGAACTTTAAACGTTGACAAAAGTTCAAGAAATCCTAACATTTTGTCGTCTGATTGGTAAAAAAAATCGTACATCGTTTTTTAAGAAGTTGTAAAGAAGAAATTTCAACTTTCAATATCATAATGAATCACGAAAAAAATGTTTCATGTTCTTCACTATATGTATGCAAGGAAATTTATATTTTAAATGTTATACTTTAAATGAATACCATAGTCTGAATGTTTCGTATATTTTGTATATTATGTGCGTTGTGAGCATTTCTGCAATTTTCTATAAATATGTAAAAATCCGCAGTCTAACTATAAAATTTGATAATTCAGTGAAGAGGGTAAATAACCAGAGAATTGTTGCTTAAGATATTCTTTGAACTTTTGAACTTAAAATTAACAGTTGAAATGATCAGTTAACAAAATGTTTCACCTGAAAGTGGCAGAATATTCACGGCTTTGATGGGATTACAAGGGAATCCTGTATTACGAACTGTCACCACAGAATCCAACTGTCAATTCAAATTTATACTGCTTTAGCAATTAGATCGATTAAACCAAGCAATCGACCAGAAACGTCCGGAATTAGTCAATTGGAAGGGTGTTGTCTTTCATCAAGATAATGCAAGTTTACATTTGTCTTCAACGACAGGAACAACTACCTCTATCTGAAATCTACTTTGAATACATGGAACGAGAAAAAAATATAACAGATCTAAATATTATTCTTCAAGAAATTTTTAGTAATTCGAAACAAAAATATTTTACGTACGAACATGATGCTTTATAAATTATAGTGTTACAGAAAACATCATCATTTCATTGCAACACTAAATCAAACAAAGTCTGTACTTTTACACACCAAATTTTAGTACTATTTTCTGTCTCACTTTGTTTTTTACGCTAATCATAAAATTATCTCCCGAACGGTTAAATTCTCGAAATTAAGATTTTATGTTTGTGGTTTTTTCATGTACTCTTCATATACTCAGCCATTTGAAATCTATTGGGTTACAGTTCCGAAAGGCACCAGTGACGGATTGCATAAAATTTAGTCAAAAGGCGAAGATTACTTGCTTTTGTCTGATCATACGGTGGCCTGTACTACTTGCTTGACCATAATAAAGTGAGGGTTATGTCTGCCCATATGCTCCTGTATCACTTGCTCGTCCATACGTTGATCTGTACTACTTGCTTGACCATAATAAAGTGAAATAGAATTAAAATAGACCGAAGTAAAGTGAAGTAAAATTAAAGTAGGATAAAATAGACTAAAGTAAAGTAAAGTAGAATAAAATAGAATTAAAGCAGAGTAAAGTAGAATAAAATAGAATTAAAATAGAGTAAAGTAGAATTGAAATAGAGTAAAGCAGAGTAAGGTCCAGTAAAGTAGAGTAAAATGAAATTAAAGTAGAGTAAAGTAGAATTAAAATAGAGTAAAGTAAAGTAAAGTAGAGTGAAATGGAATTAGAGTAAAATAAAATAAAAGTAAAGTAAAGTAGAATAAAGTAGAATGATGTAAGACAAAATAAAATAAAGTGAAATAAAATTAAATAAGATAAAATAAAATGAAATAAAATAAAATAAAGTCAAATAATGTAGGATAAATTCTATTCCGTTCTCATTTTATTTAATTTTATTTATATTGTTTGTAGTATTTAAATCTGATTTAATTTATTTCATTTCAGTAATGAATTCGAGTTTCTTTAGTCGATAATAATAGAAAAAAGTATTTTCTGATTTAAATTCCTATTACTAGCAGCGCTACGGTGCAATGCCTGTCTCAATCGATATGGTAGGATGTGGCTTAGAAACGATAAGGGTCAGGTAATTCCTGAAACATGGAACACGAACGTCCGGTTTAGCCTAGTTAGTCATTGATAATTTTTTATTATGTATTTTATGAAGGTTTCAATCGATTACAGATAACTGTTTCCTATCTATATATTTTCTCACAAAATTCCACAATATAATTACTTTTTTGGTGTTATTTGTTATTGCAATGATATTCTTTGATCATCTCTATTTCACCGTGCTATTAATTCTTTCTTCATTCCCAATTTATCGTCGTTTCGTTTATGACCGTCTGACGGTGAAACATTTTTTACATTGTGAATTTTAAATAATTAAAAAAATTAATCGATTTATTTTCGTACGTATCGTACTACAAACACACTTCTTCGAAATCTCACTGGAGACACTTAAATTTCTGAAATGCAAAACAACATTGTATACGTATACATACGAAAGGAACGTGGCTAATGTAAAATAAACAGAAAGAAATAGTGAAACGTACAAAGCACGTAAACAGATAAATAATAATTTCAATGACCATCCGCTACAATCCTCGTATCTAACAACCATGTTCACATCCCATCCAAATTTATTCGGTCAAACACAATCCACCGAAACCTTCCGACGAATTTACTAATTCACACTTTTCGATTACCATTCGTGGTAAATGTCTCTGACACGTTCTCCACAGGGTTGACGCGCGTGAAACCCCGACAATGGCAACAATAATTCAGGATGAGACGCGAAATCCCATCATTGCACGTTTGCCGCGCGGTAAATATGAGGTGGCGATCTTGAAAACGAGAGGGAAAAACAACGTGCGACGTTTGCGCTTACCATCGTGAAATATCGATATAAAAAAGGGAATGAAGTCCATTATGTTCCCGAGGACGGCGATATAAGGGGGCGACGTTATGACAGAAAGTTCTGAGCCAAGCAATTTTGTTCTTAGGAGGCCGTATTACACCGCTGAATAAATCTTCAGGCCTTCCCTCCGGCCGCACCTTACTTTCCTTTCGCGAGCCTGCTGCTTAGAGATTATTATCAGTTACGATACGTGACAAAGTGCAAACTACTATTCCTCTTTATCGAACATTCTATAAAGGCACAACTGAACCGCGCCGTGGCGAGATACATACATTTCTCAGAGCAATGTTCCTGAAGTTCGTGCCTGCGCCAGACGAGCGAAATACATATCTGACGACGAGGTAACTGTCTCCTATTCTATCTGATTCGAGAGGTTTATTAAGGACGAAAGGTGTGGTTATTACTGGGAAAGATTTTACGCTTGATTTATAAAGGGGTTGATTAGTCCGCATACGAACCTCTTTGATTGACAATTTTCTTGATGTTGAGAAAATTGGATATTTTGTAACAAATTAGGAGTGGAATGGAGTATCGCTACAAGGGAATAGAGTGAAAGAATAGTAATTGTGATAAGTATAAGAAAGCTTCTCTTTCGAATGGTAAGGTAACAAATAATCGAGTGTCATTATTTATTTGCAATGTAAATATTGACTCTCTTTTGAACGTTTATCATTACAGAAAATTTGCATGTATGTATACTTGCAAATAATGTTTCATATTACAAATAATATATTTATTAATTTACATATACTTACAAATATTATATTTGTACTATGTATTATATATACTTACAAATAAGTATATTGTAAGTATATTATAAATTTAAGTATATTTATTAATTTACATATACTCATAAATAAGTATATCGTAAGTATATTGTAAATAAGTATATTTTATACTTGTAATGTAAAACATTTTAAAATTTCATTACTGTCATAATAATATTAGAATTTAAAACCAGTTAAATATGGTCCCACTGCGTATGAAGACTTATTGATCTAATGGATTGAGGCTCTATGCGTTTAAATTTAACTTTTGTCTGTAAATGCAATATATTTGTATTAAATATCTTTCTTGTACGTATTTTTAGATTTGTTTCAAACTCTACTAATATAATTATGACAAATGTGTTTTATTACAATATTAGCAAAGTTTTAAAATATTTTATAATACATATAATATATTCATAAGAATTTAAACACTTATGTGATTTCTGTACTATATTGATATAATCATGATAGTGTCAAACATTGCTAATAAACTTTTAAAATATTTCACGCATTTTTCTTTAAATATTCCACGTAATACACCATATTCATAAAAATTTTTCAGAGGTATGCGAATAATTTCACGAGCAACTGCACTCGTTAAAAATAAATTAGAAGCTTGATCTCTCTCATAACAGGAACGGAAAGAAGACTCAGTGTTAAAGTTTTATTAAACGTGCTACATTTTTATTCTCTGTTCCAACGTTAAATCATTCGCGTAGAGCGTAAATTCTTGTGTAACCTGTTATAATTTTCAAACGCAGCTCGAAATAAACCAGATGCGGGGAAACAGTGTTCACGTAACCTTCTTCTTGCCGAGAAAAGAAGCATCAGCAACAAAAATCTTCGTCAAAAATAAGCAAAAGATGATGAGAGATCGATTATACAAAGAAAGAGAAGAAATAAAGAAAAACTGCACAACTTGTACTCCAGTACGATTCGTCTCACTGAAAGGCCCAGAAGCAGCTGTTCCGACTAGGAAATGAAGACGACGTTTTTGCCATAAAATTTTATTGATATGCAAACATTTGAATCGATAGAAAACAAATTACAGGTGCGATTGCTCAGTACCAGACAATGCCACTCCTACTCGAGATCTACCCCACGCCCCCTCACGAATCACGTGACCTAAATCAACCAATCGCTAATTTTCGTTGCATTAGCACCTAAAGAGGCGTTTTTCTGGGTTACTCCCGCTAAAATCACTTTCAGTGAGAATATTATTTCCAATTACGGCTCTGCCTTTAAGTGAGCTGTAAATTTTCTCGGCAATTCCTAACGATCTTTTAGCTATATATGTATAGTAGCTCTCAAAAAAAGAAAATTCATGCACATGTCATCGAAGACTTTTATACGTATATTGAGCAGATTAGACGAAATATTTTGAAATTTATATTTATATTATGAAAATTTCCAGTTCTGAAAATACAAACAAATTACGAGATATTTAAATAAAAATTTTGTAAAATTGATATACGGTATGAATAGCCATTTTAAAGATATGATATATCTCTTGACGAAATATTTGCTTAAAATAAACATTTTCTAACTTTTATCTAGACTAACAATCACAATAGTTGAGTGTCATTAATAAAAGCGCAATATGACATATTCATTAAAAAAAAAAAATGTTGACAAATGTACAGATACTTTAGTTACTGTATTTAAATTCGTAAAGTATAATAAGTCAATGACTGACAAATGTGAAAGAGACTTGTACATATGAAAATCGGAGAAACAAAGAAATGTTTTCTTTCCTAAAACTTGGTCCAAGCAAGAATAACTATTATGAGATTGGAAGATTGATAGAAATCGCTGAGAAAAGGTGGCTGTTAAGTGATCAAAAAAGAAAGTTGCTTGTATAATTTAAGGTGAAGGTTTCGGGAGCAAGTTCTATTTCACGTAGTCGACGAAAATGCGATACGATCAGCTGTTCGACGAGACGAAAGCTGACGGTCAGAAAGAGTTGCTCGGTTTCGAAAAAAATCGTCGACGTGTGCGACTGCTGACTCGACGATGCGACGAAACGTAAAGCGATCTCGAGGTCGCGAGGTAGGCTCGAGGACTTATCCTTGATAAAATCGGATGATTTCTCGCCTGTCGACTGCTGATTTGTCAGGTCTCTCTTGACTGGTTCGAGATCGCAATCTTTTTGAAATCTTTTTGTCGACCGTTGCCAAGAAATGGCCCGACGATTGAGGTGGCGTGACAAATATCGCAACGATACGAATTTACTATCTCAATGTAGTTATTCGTTTTTTAACGAATTGAAAGAGACAAAAGTGTTCGAAAATTTCGCAAACTTGTTGAACGAGGAGTGTCAATTAACTATTTACAAAGCTAAGAATAGGAAAACAGAAACTTCACTTACGTTCATGTAATTATGAAAGAAAAAGAAATGAGATATTTGCAACACGAAAATTACTGTAAAATAGATACTAATTGATTGTCAAAAAAGATCAGAAGAGAAGAGTACAATATAATATTCGAAACAATTTCGAGATGATTCTAAATGAGAAGTGAAATTTAACATTAGAATTATTAAACAGGTTAGAATGATCAATCTGTTTTTAACCAAAATTTCACAGATTTACAAACAACGAATTTTTGCAGATTTCAATGATTTTTTTTTCTAAAATATATAAATAAAAGTTTTTCTGATACAAACTTTATTTTATTAGTTGATAGTTCCAGTATCAAATCATCTTTACAATTGAATTTCCACGAATTACAATGAATTGATAATAAAACAACTACCTTTTTGATATTAAATTACGAATTTTCATTCGTATTTTAAAACTAAACTTTACATTCAACTAAATTTAAATTGAAATAACACGTTAATGCAAAATAGTTTATCACAGGAAAACAAATTCTGTGTTCCAACACATTTCAATAAATCCTTTTTATAATTATACACTTTAAGCTCGTTCTTTTTCATAATCATTTCAAATTTATTTGAAATATTTATTAATCAACGGAATTTAAGTAATACAATCAAACATGTACTAGAACGCATGAAATAATTTAACACAAGAAAACAAAAGAGGAAATCACAGACTGTTCAAACTATTCGGAATAATAGTGCTCTAGATACACAAGGTTCAACTTTATGGACGCTTGTTGTAAGTTCTCTTAAAAAAAGAAAATAATAATAAAATCATATTTTATTCGGTTATACGTTATTTTCTTGCGTTGTGTCGCGATCGAGATCGTCCATCGTCGCAAAATTAAATCGAGGGGCTCTAATTAATAGATCTTGGCATTACACACGCGGACCAGGGCACGGCGATCGCAATTTATACCTCTTATAAATCAAGTTAACTCGACGTGCACCGAAACCCATGAAATCCGCGATCGGACGTGAGGTAGGTAAGTTGTGGTTTGATTGACGGAAGCCAGCAAATGAGAGCATCGTTTTCTGAAGATGTCGTACAGAGGTCTTGATACCTAGACCGGCTTAAGTCTCACATGACAATGCTTTTCCTTCGATCAGAATTTTGTTCTTTCTTTTCTTTCTCTTTTTTTGGAAGAAATGATAACACGTTTTCGTATATTTTTGTTTTACAATTATTGCATCCTCGCAACTACAACGCGTCACCTTGCATTCGTGCGATTATCACACCCGTGACGAGGAGAATTTAATTGCTTTCGATAATTAATAATTAGACGTGCAAATAAATGAGTAATTAACAACGGCGTATATAACTATTTCAACGTTATAGTGGTACGCGCAACTATTTAAGTTCATTTGTTGTATAAATATTACAAAATATAGAAATATATATTATGAAATTTTTTTTTATGAGAGTATTCTATTATAGAGTAATTGTAGTATTATAGAAGCTGTAGAAATTAAATCATATTTAGAATAATACAATAATAATAAATTAAATTATACAAATTTGCATGAAATTTTATAATATTAAATATAAAATTCTATAATATTAAGGGGTTAAACTACTTATTGACTACTAAACTAATATTGTGTTTATTAAAAATAATTATTTATTAACTACTAGATTATTCATTTCTATAGCTGTTTACTTATTCAATACTAATAACACTTAAGTTAAGAAATATTTAAAAAATAATAATTGTTATTTTTCTAACAAATATTTTCGCATTGTAGTTTGATGTGAGTAGTTTTATTAGTTCGTCAGTAATTAATTTGTTCTTTTTTAACTTAACGCATCGCGCATTAAAACGTAAACTACAATAATTTCACTGAAGAATGGTATTGTACATAATAATGGTATACATATAATTTGTTTAAACGGAACGTTTAACTTATTTTTACAGTTTCTCTCTCTCTCTCTTTCTCTCTCTCTCTGTAGAGAAACTCGTACAGTTATTTCTACTTTGTAATAGCTGTACACATACACATTTGAATATACCATTGATAAAAGAATGAAAGGAATAAAATGTAACGTAAAAGTTTCATGTTATAACCCAGGAGTATTGCGAGATCGAATTTTCTTCCTTTTATTTATTGGCCATTCCATGCCACAAAAGCGAATTAACTACAACGTTAATATTATAATTGAAACAGAAATATCAACTCGTTCTGTTGGAACTGGTTGCATTCGACGGGTCGAACGTAACAATTAATTTGTCGAAAGATTCGTTGCTTTTAAACGCTTCGCGTCTTTACGTTCACGTGAAAAATACATCATTCACAAGCTTTTTACGAATGTATTATATGTGAAATTATGTGAAGTTACGCGAACGTTGTGTAGCGTTTCATTGCATTAAATATTTTCTTCCAATTGATCAATATTCGTAATTTCGTCTTGCAATTTTCTGCATTTAATGCAACGAAACACCAGAAAATAACGATGCTCGTAGAAACCTAACGGAACTGTACGTCAACTGCGATGGAAAAAATGTTGAACAATTTTCAAAGTAATAAAATTTATCACCTTGTATCATCGTCCATCCACCGTTACCCGGAAACATAAATATAAATAAAAAACTGCACGACTTGTACCCCAGTACGATTCGTTTCACTGAAAGGCCCAAAAGCAACTGTTCTGACTAGGAAATGAAGACGACTCTTTTGCCACAAAATTTTACTAATATGCAAACATTTGAATCGACACAAAACAAATTACAGACAACGCCACTCCTACTCGAGGTCTACCCCACGCCTTCTCACGAATCACGTGACCCAAATCAACCAATCGCTAATTTTCGTTGCACTAGCGTTGCACCTGAAGAGGCCCGATTTTCTGGGTTACCCCCGCTAAAATCACTTTCCGTGATAAAATGTACGTTACAACAGAACGTGGCGAATCAAGCTTCACTCGTGTAAATGTCCAAATGAAACGTTGAAATTGATTTTCTCGGCAAAAAAGTTTTAACCCCCCTTTCTCGTCACCCTGTATAAAATAGTAATTTCACAGTAACTCGATTCAATAGTAATTTCAAACAATTTCAATAGTAATCATCCTGCATAAAATAGTAACTTCAAACTATTTCGAACAACACCGAGCAATATTTAAGCATTCAAATTTTCGTGGAAACGTAGCGTTATAGCAAAGGACAATACACAACTGCGCTAGATTCGAAGCTAGAGCAATAGCAGCGAACGTGATAATGCCGTTTCATCTATCATACACGACACCCTCGTTATGAAGATGTGTGTTGCGCTGAACATACCGTCTTTTGCAAAATTGAAATAAATACCTAACGTGTTAAGAATACCGGTATCCGGCTAACGCAAAGACGTATGTAGTTACACTTCGTCGATTTCAACGCCGTCGGTTCGTGAATCATAACGGTACGTAGGATGATACGATAAATTACGATCGTTAGTTATAGCGCGTGTTATATCAGTCTCTGTTAATTGGAATTTCCTTTTACGGATTACGATTTCGCGACGATGGACGACGATGTTGCATAATTTGATAACGTTCGTGGGTAGGATATACTTTCAAGATAAACCTGTTTTGTACCAAGTTGGTGTACGTCTCACGTTCTCCGGTAGAATTTTAAATTCTTAGTGAAAAATTGTAAATTGTACGTTTCAAACTTGTTAGGGGACAAATTGGTTCCACCTTGAAGCGTGATGCTTCCACTTTGACCGTCTCAAGTTGGTTCTTTTCGATGATGTTCTCGAAAATTCAAACGTTTTTGAGAACATTGAAATGTTTTTCTCACGTTTGTTTCGTGTTGAAGATTAAGAGTTTCTTTTTCCAAATGTACGTTACAACGACCATTTAGAATTTGCTCCTTTTATCAACTGTGAACGCTATTTTTATTTTAAGTCTATAGTCTGACAACTATTTTAAATGCAATGCAAACAGAAGATTATAAAGCGAAGAAAGAGATTAAAGAATATACTCGCGGATAGTGAACATGTAACATCTTGAATTTCTCCAAATTAATTTTAAAAAGATGTAGAATCATGAAAAAAAAAACAGTAAAAAAAAACGTCAGACTTTAAAAAGAAAAGACTTTTGCTAGAAAAAATTCTTTTCCAGATTCATTGTCTCATAAATTTCATGCAGTTTAACAATATATATATATTTAATACCTTTTGTTACAAATTTACAGCGTCCTACCTATGTTTAAACAGAATTTTTTGAGACCGACTACGATAGAAAATTATGCAACTTTTATAAATAAAAATGTTTAAAATTATTCCTATATACTCTGCGCTTATGTAATTCGATTACTCAATATTTTGACAAAGTGAAAAGATTCTAGAAACGATTTTTCTCACACATTCCCAGATCGGAAACCAGCCTTTAAGTATTTCACGAAAATCGGAAAATTTTCCAAGCATTTGAATGACCTCGTTATGATACCAATTAGTTTGTTTAATTGACGTTTCATTGTACATCTGTCAACGTATCAATCATCGGCAATGCGCAACTGATCGATCCTACATCTGGTTCCATTGTTCCATCACGTAGATCCTTCTTAACAAACATACATTATTGGCGTCGTTTCAAGTTCATCCGTTCCCCGCGAATCTTTTATCGCTTCTCCTAATTTCAATTGATTAATAACATCGCTATATTTCACGAAGAAGATGCTTTCACACATCGATAATTGACTTTCATATTTTTTCCCCTTGATTTTCAAATTATAGTATTATAGAATTTTTCGTATCCAAAGATTTCGATATTTTAATGTTTGATTGAAATTATGTAAAATTATATAACGAATAAATTTGGTAAAATTATTGTGTTGAATTATTTAGTGAATAAAACTGTTGTTAAGATCATTATTCGCTTTGTTCATCAATCTTTTATTTAGCAATAAGTATCTTGTAATTTCCTGAATTTCGCATAAAATTGTTTTCAGTTATTCTTAAGTAACTGACGTTGATTTAAAATTTCAAACTTGCCAAGTATACTTTGTCGATTATTAAAAGGTAGATTCGATGCATCGAAATGAATCGAATTTCATAATTAATATTAATACACATTTTCAAAAAGCTACATTAAAAACAGAAGATCTTTTATTCTTACTTATAAATTAGAATATGCAAATACGAATAACGAATCAAAAGTGATCGACAATACTCTAAAGAATTTAATTGGTAATTATAAAGTTGTTTTATAATAACCAAAATCTATCGAATACTAGTGACCTGAAATTTGAGATCAATATTATTATTTTTAGGAAAGTCAGAAATATTGAAAATGAACAAAAAATTCGACCATTTTTTTTAAGTAAAAAAATTATTTTAACCGATTGTTTCTGCTATGTTAATTTACATATTAAAGACTGCAGCCAATCTCAAAATTATCATAGATAAATTTGTAACGAATACAAATTTCACATTATTACGCAATTTGAGAATTTCTATTAAACGAAGATCACAGTTTTCTTAATACGTTTTCTAAATGAAATTGCAGCAGAAGAAAATTGGAATTAAAGTTAGAAGAAGATGATCACTTGAAAGTGTACTGTAAAATAAACGAAGCAAATTTTTCATATAGCGCAATATGCAGTTTAACCGCATAACTATGTTAATAACTGTAAAGATAAATATCGTACGCTACAATTTTAGATTTTAGTGGATGGCCGAGGTGTCGCGATTCTATAGTGAGTGCAGATTATTTATCCACTCTGTGTATATTAATTTGGAAGCAGGCCAAAAATGGTTCGCGAAAAAAGCTTAGCCTTGAAATTACAAAATAAATTTTTTATTCGCGTTGTGCCGCAATCCGATAAAACGTGGATATCATATTTGGTTAATGAATGTGTTAGTTTTTCAGTAAAAAAAAAAAAAAAAGAAAAAATTTCAAAGTTATCTGTTATCTTTTAAATGGAATGGTACAAAATTGTAAAACTGAATTGCAAGGAACATACAAAATGAAGGTTAAAACTTGTGTTATAAAGAATAGGTAAAATTAAGTAAAATGCAATGGAATAAATCAAATTTTAATGAAAGAGAAATTCAAAGTTGCTGCTAGATTGATATTTAATAACATCATAATAAATATAATCATATTACTAATTATAAATATAATTAATAATACAATCAGAGCATCTAAATATAATTAAAAAGAATATATTCAACAAAATGTTAGTTCTTCATAAAAAAGAAACCTCAAACCTGCTGTCTGTTACTTTTTTCAAATCTAGAGCAACGTGTACTTTAGGTACACGAAAATTAAATTAAAAAAGAGTGTCCGAATACATTGAAATAAACTGAAAAAGAATGGAGACCAGGTATAATAATATTTACTGAGAGACGTCAATACCGAATAAATGAAAGAATAACTTCCTATGATAGTGCATCGAGATAGCATATACACGTTCTCACGTACGCAGCCTCTCCTCTTGAAATTTTAAACCGCTTCACCTTCTTCAAAGGGTCGTGCATGTTGTTCGGCATTTAGAATTTTAGCGTCGGCAAGGCAAGACGTTTATACATTCTGTGTGCGCGTAATCGAAAATATTGACGGCGGCTGTGCACAGTGTGCAAGGAACCGCCATTTAAACAATGGACTACAAATTATATGCGTATTGTGGTGCACATTGCCTAAAACTGGGTCCCTGGCTAATTGCCCATCCTCGTCCGCGAGGTCAGCGCGAAGAAATAAAGAGGAGAAAGGTAAAAGGACGAAAAAGGGAAAATTCTAATTATTCGTAAACTCGACCGTAAATTACCGAATGTAACCTGAGATTACATCTTCTGGGTACATGTACACTAATCTGGTTAATTTTTGGGGTTTATCCAAACGTTCTATCCTTTTTCCTTTTAATGTATTTAAGGCTGATCGACATGCAAAAGTTATTAGCTTTGAATTTTTACTGTGTTTGCTTGTCTATTTTTTGAACTTTTTCTTGTTCATATTTGCAATAAGATTACTAATATCTGGTTACTACATTACGAATTATTATGTACATATACATATACAATTCGTTGTTATTATATATATATAATTATATAATGTATATACACACTAATCTGGTTAATTTTTGGTGTTTATTCAAACGTTCTATCCTTTTTCTTTTTAATTTATTTCAGGCTGTATCGACATGCAAAAGTTATTAACTTTGAATTTTTACTGTTGCTTGACTATTTATTGTACAATAAGATTACTAATATCTAATTACTATATTACAAATTATTATGTTATTACATATATATATACGTGTATATATATATGTGTGTGTGTGTGTGTGTAGTATACGTATGTATAATAATTTGTATACAATTGTAATAATTTAATAATAATTAATAATTGCAATAATTTGTATATTCTCAATCAGTTTGTTTTGTTCGGCAGAGTTAACGTTTTGTACGTATTTCTTTATCATTTAAGCTATTTTTAATTGTTGAACGGAGTTCTCTTTCTTTTATAACTTCATTTCTGCACCATACAGTGACATGTAATAAAAATAAATGAATAAATAAATGAACGAAAATAAATGAATAAATAAATAAATACAAAATAAATGAACGAATGAATAAATAAATAAATAAAAACGCGTGCTGAGATAGTACTGATTTACTCTTCAAAAGAATCCAATATAAAAATGATACAAAGAAATATAGAATAATCTAAAGATAATATAAAGACTAAATTTAAAACTCTAAGACCAAATTTAGACATTAGTAGGAAGATAAAATTTATTATTACCAATTAATTAATTCAGATCCATGTATACTTAGAAAAATATAAAGAGAAAAATATATTGGCTTTATTTATTTATTTCATAATTCACGTTTAGTGATATTGCACAATTCATGCTTTTTCTTAGGCATTCATGTTTTCAACGAATAAATATAATTGTTAAAATGTAATAATTTATTTATTCCTTACTAGAAACTTTTACGCAGTTTCTTACGTAAAAGAAATAAATAAAAAATATATTCTTGATACATAAAACTATGTTTTCGTAACTTATGAGTTAAATCTGAAGAAAACAAACGAGGAAGTGTTTAGAGTGCCTGGACGGAACGTCGTTTGAAAACGTATAAAAAAAATAATCGAATAAAAAGCGTTAAAAAAAAAAATACTTTCGCGAAAGTGCAAAATCCAGCCAATTTCGCTGATTCGCTTTGTTATTGATTTATCAACGTGCACGCGGAAAGATGTGCCGGATTGCACATATTACTCGTGAAAATCGTTCGATTACCATGCAACCACTATTTCCCCAAACCAACCACTTCACTTTCCCATCCACCTAATTCTAGCCTCCCTTCGCCATGGAAGCTCGCTTCCATGTAAACCGAATTATACCTAATCGACGAATCTTTGACGTCATTATTCACCGAACTTCCTGTCTCCGATCATATTCTTCCTAATCTCCTGACTGAAGGAAAAAACAAAGAGAAGAGAAAAGGCGATGCAAGGTTGGATCAATTCATTGCGATGTTCGAGTTCCTTTGACCCCAAGATTACAGTGATTGATTATTAATATAACTAAAAAAATTTGGATAATACTTCCTGAAATAAAATTAGTCATTTATAATAAGATTTTTTGTTATTTTCTCATTGTAAGATTTATAACATGGTATAATATTGCATAATAATGTGTGGATAATAATAATAAATATACATATTGTATATGTCACGTCAAAAGTTTGAAGCATCCTTTACACATTTCTAAGAAAAATAAGAATATTGTAATTGCAGTTTTAAATATTACAAATCTTGAGAATAAATTATAGAAAAAACGAAAATATTATAACTTTAACTTCCAATATTACAAATTCTAAGAAACACATTCTTTAAAGATTCTTTAAAGCTCTAGCATGCTATAAATTCTAGCAGAATTATATTCTTTAAAGCTCTAGCATGCTATAAATTCCAAATTTTTCAATAATAACATACCTGTATATAATAGATAAATATTTTATAATCCCATTTTCCATAAAAGAAAATAGTTATAAAAGAATAATATTTTTTTAATCAAAGAACTGATTACTTTCTTTGAAATCCTAACATGCTCTAAGTTCTAAATTTTTCAACGTATCTATATATAATAAATCTATTTTACCTATTTTACCTATATAATAATATTATATACCTATATAGTATACCTATATAATAATATAATAATACAGGCCTATTATAACAAGCCTTTTCCCATAAAAAAAAAAAAAATATAATATTCACTTAATCAGAAGAACCCGTTACTTCCTTTGAAACCCTAACGTGTCCTAAATTCTAAAGTTTCAACTATAGTATACCTATATCCTAACACAGAGTTGCAACGGAACCAAACAGACCCAGCCAACGTTCCCGCGTTTCCACAGTCCATCAAACCAATTCGTCAGCCAATGTTTAAAACACGAACGATCCTAACTTACACATATCAGACACGACCTTGACAACATCGCTTCTCGAATCGAAAAACCGTCGAAAAAAACACGGGAAGGCTGCCGGTTTGAGAGACGAACGAGGCATCGATACGCAGAATACGATGGATAGAGCACGTGGTGGCTGGTGCCGAACGGACCAAGGAACAGAAAGTGGACGAAGCTTAAGAGGCCGATCTGCGCAAGCACAGGTGCAAGTTCGCGGGTATAAAGAGGAGAAGCTCGGGCTCGCTGCGCGCACTTTGTGCTTCATCTGTCCGTCATTCGCGTCGCGCGCGCTTGTCCGCTGTTCGTGATCGCACGGTGATCAGTCGTCCTTTCTTTTTTTTTCGCTCTTAACGCGAGTCGGCCAGGTTGCAGCCAGCCGCCTCTTCTTCGTCTCATCTTCGCGCGTCTTCTCCTCGGCGAGTTGCTCCCCTGTGTCGACTTCTTCTACGTTTGATCGCGTAGTTCACGCCGCGACTTCCACTTCGACGATCCAGCTCGGCTAACATCAGGTAGGTGCAGAGTATTTCTTTTATCAACGAGTATTTTCACGACTGTTTCGCGCGCGAGGAGTTCGAGCCTCGAATCTCCGTTTTGAAAACAGTGAACCAGTGATACAGGGGAAAATAAGTTTATCGTAGTTTCGCACGGTTGGAGGACGAGTGATTGCTCGAGAGGATCGAGCAAGCGGAGAGAGATTGAGAAAAGAGGAAAGATCTCTCCCTGTCCAAATTGTCTTTTCAAAATTATACTTTTGGTGTCGCTTTTCAAATAAAGATAAAAAGTGGTGGGACGTTAGAGAAGAACGCGAAAGTATCGGAGGCTCAGTTCTGTAATTCAGTGGAATTTATTTGAATTTATTAATTAATTGGCCTCGTTTCGCATGCTGAGAACGAATAGTGTTAGGCTCAGGTAAAAGTGAACGTTGAGCAGAGAATAAAAACAACGGAACTGTTTGGAACGAGTATGAAACAACGTGTATTTTCCGATCAAACTGAAATTTTTAATTTTTAATCGTTGCATCTCGTTGGTTTTTGGCAGCTGTTGTTGAAATAATACGCGTGAATGCACGTTTCGATGCGAGTGAATATACTCGTTAAATGATACATGGTCAAGTGCTATTGAGATTACTTCATTGTGAGGAAGATTTAAGAACCATACGCGACGTTAAAGCACATTCCAAGCCAATTTAGGTTTATAATTGGTTAATTACGGCTTATGTTAGTTTATTAAGCCAGGAAATCGCGTTTGCTACGTGATGGTACACTCGTCCGAAAGTTACGACGCACTTTGAGGGAAAAAATGGCAGGAATTTTAAATTCCACTCCAAGGTGTCTTTCTCAACTTGTAAATTTATAAAAAAAAAATCAATACTTTTCTACGAGTTGAGAGTATTTTAAAGAATATTCGATTGAAACCTTTGAAGAATGATTATTTAAATAGCACGTCGCCTCATTTGATTCGAAGTAATCTTGCAATAATTTATCCAAACTATAATAAATTCGATTATTGAAATTATATAATTTTCAAATACAATTTTTCAAATGGTGTAAACTTTATCTTGTGTTGAATAGTGTAAGTTTCATCTGTTTGTTATTCTATCTTCGATGAATTAGCTCAAATGAAAGATGTTTTGATTCGGACACGAGATTAAAATTTCTAAATAAAAATAAAAATTAAACTTTCTAAATAAAAATAAAAACAAGTCAGTGAGAATTCACTGATTTAAATTGTTTTTTCCTACGTTACTTATCAAAATTATATTTTCGGTGTCATTTGTCAAATAAAAATAAAAAATTCGTGAAAATTCGTTATTTTTAATTGTTATTTAATTGTTGAATAATAAATTAATGCTTGCAGTGTCATTTTCCGAATAAAAGCAACAAATTCATAATTTAATTAATATAAATTCATCATTTCAAACTGTTATTTTTATTAACTGTCAAACGATAAACTAGTGGAGATCCATCATTTGAAATCGTTATTTTGTACCTTCGTTTCAAATGAAATGCCTTTTTCTATGTTACTTCTACAATTAAAGATAATAAGTCAGTGAAATTCATCGTTTGAAGTTCTTATTTCTATTTCTATTTTATAATTGTTCAATAATAGATCAACAGAGATTTATCACCCAATATAAATTCGTTACTTCGAACAATTCTACTCTTCTATTTCCATAATCATCAAACTCAGCCTCTCATTTTTCACCATTACCTCGAATAAAAATTTGTCCAACCGTGTTTCAAACTTTATTCACCGACACAAAAATTCACTACCGTCGACGAGGACTTTTAAGCGGACGTGAAAGCCACGAGGCCGCCATAATTTCTTAAAATTCTGCGAGACTTTCTCAACCTTTCGCGCACACGACGTTGCCCTTAACCAAGCCGAAAGCACCAAGGCCACTTACTGCCTTTGTTATTTCGAACGTTCAGCCGTGGCAAGTATACACTCGAGTGTTCGAGAGTTGTCTTACGGCACAGAGGTAATATTCGAACGTGTTCGAAAATCCCGCATACCTCGAGTTAAATGGTTTTCACTGCGATTGCGACGCGTAGTTACCGCGATCGTTTCCGGTGATTTCTTTCCGGTCATCGGGAGCCTCGTTCCATTCGAACTTATCGTGCCAAACGAAGCGTTGATTTTCCGATCATCAGATTTAGTTTCTCCGACTTTCCAAACGACCGCACAGTCGATTAGTTTCACTGGCCCTCTTTTTTTCTTTTTTTCTTTTTTCTTTTTTTCGTTTTTCTTCAAATCGGGGAATCGCAGTCATCGAGACTGGGAGATTTTCGGGACGATTAATTTTATATTCTCCTTTTTTTTTTATCGAACGAGTGTGTAATGGTTTTATAAATAGTTAGAGTGTGATAGTATCGCGAATTTAGTCAAAGATCTGTTTCATCTATCGATCATATTATACAATGAGATATTTTATATTTTATCAGTATCGATGCTTCCTTTTTTTTTTAATCGTTAAAAGTGTCTTACTTCCGATTTTCATTCATTTTTTGCAATAAATTTTTCGCGAGAGACTTTAAATTTAATTTAAATTTAAATTTCTCTTTTGACTTTAATTTAATTTTAATCTCAGTCAAATTTGTTTTTAAATTTGTTTCTTGTTTTTTTTTTTGGATTTTCGTCCAAAAATTTCACATTTTTCATTTGTGAATTTTTATCCATTTATGAAGAATCTTCGATTTGTTCGCAAAAATATTTTGTTCTTGACAAACGAATTTGAAACGAAAATAATTATATTTTGTGCGGTTTTCTTCTGTTTTGTTTAACATCAACTGTTCCTTTTTTCTTTTCAATCTTGAAATGCAAACCCGTAACTTTTCTGTAAACTTATTTTTTATTTATAGATTTCTATGCATTTAGAATGAAATCCTAAAGTGTGAAAGTGTTTTGTTTTTACGAATGAATTTGCATATAAACAACCAATATTTTGTATGACTTTTTTCTCTACTTTCTTCGCATCAGTTGCGCTTTCTTTCGGCTAAATTTATTTTTCATCTTTAGACTGCGAATTTTTTGTGACAGTGGAGATTTTACGAACCAATTTTATTTCGTAGATTCTTCTCTATTTTGTATACTTTTTTTCCCAAATTTTTTTGGTTTAATAAATTTATTAGTTTTATTTCTAGAAATTATTTCAGGAAATTTAAAATGCAAAATTCCACAAAAGTGTTTACAATATGAAAAAATACAAAGAAACATTCAAACTGTAATGGTAATATTCGGCAAACAATGTGAATAATTTGCATAAAAATCGGCAGTCTGGCAAGTAGAGACAAATTTAAGAAAGAAAAGAGAAAAGAAACGTATAACAGCTGGTATTGATCAGCAGAGCAAAAGAAGATCAGACAAAGAATATTAATTATTTACATTCGTATACCTTCGTGAAAGTAAAATTTATTCGAGGAACAAAAGAAAGGTAAAGCAAGATGAAATTAATCGTCCCGAAAAACCTGAAATTAACCAATATTCTCATCTATTACATCAACTTTATAACTAATTCCTTTATAACTTATTTCTTGCCCTTTGATAATTAAAAAAACTGATTTTCTTCTTCAAGATTCTTTCCTTTCTCTTTTTTAAATAATTCCATACGTACTCGCCAGGATTTAAATCAGGACTCCATTTCGCAGTATCTTCAACAAATTTCTGACTCAAAGAACATTGTAAATAAGCAATTACACGAAAGAAATATCTGAAAATTTCATTCCGCGCGACTCGACGCACGCGAGATTATTCTGAATTCGAAACTCGCGTTGGAAATCCAGTTCGGAGAAAGCTTTACGCGCCAATCCGACAATCATTTCTAAATAATTTAAAGTACCGAACGCTGTAAATTGCCATTTTAACAAACCATTGCGCGTACGCGTAAACTTCACATCGCTTCGATAAATTGTTAATAATAGACATGTTTGTTCCATACGTATGTCAAACGAAAGCTCGATGTTGAAATCTTTGACGTTATCAAGCTTAATCGTTATTGATAGCAATATTTTACAAACATTACGAACACACGCGGCATTTCCTCGCACAGGCACGCGAGCACGGTGTTTATTCTTACGAGCAAATATAATAATTCTGCGAGAATTTGTTTCCAGCTTTCCAACAAAAATCATTTCCGCTGCGTTTGATGATACGATATTATTCTACGCGTGGGCAATAATTAAACCGCTGGCCTTTGTGCAAATTTACAGTTTTGAGAATGCAATTAAAAGGATGGTTTGACGATGCAATATTATTTTTTAACGTAGATGATAATTAACAATTACCTATGATTGATGATCATTGATGATTAGTAATAAACAAACGATTACTTTTTTTTTTATATCTATTTTATTTCTTTTAAATAGAATCTGAGCTGAGATTTGTTTCACCTATTAACCCATTTGTGTTTAGCTCGTACTAGAGTATCGATGTAAAATAATCGCTTCACTTATTAAAGTTTCAAGCAATGTAATACATAATAATGTTTTGTATATGCGTATAAAAATCACACCGTATATTTTTAAAGATGAATGTATTTTTAATTTGTTACATGCTCCTCGTTCAGTATTAAACCTCTGAATTTTTGGTAATTTTTTAAAAGCATTTAAAGGATTAAAGCCTTGTTGAGCTGCCATTAAGTTACTCGAGAAAACATTCAAACGTTTACAAGAACGAAATAAACTTGTGCAAAATTATTTTACGTATCAAATATTATAGTTACAAATTTGGATATTTTGTTCTTTCGCATTTATTTTTATCTCCGATTTTCACCATTTATTATCATAGCTGTCGTTGTTAGACAACGAATGAATTTTTAAGTAAATTCATATTTTTACGCACACGATTCAAGCGATAAAAATTAGATAAAGATTCGCTTTTCTCATCGAGCTTAAAAATACAGGGAAAAAAGATATTACATTTTAAAATTTTCAAACTTCCTATAAATGGATAAAAATCTGCGATTTAGCAGTGAGAGATGACTGTCGTGATAAATTTTCGCGCGAATTTATATTTTCATGCGCAAAATTGAAAATTAATTCGCTTTTCCTATTAAAAATTATAATTGCTTTTGCGTTTAGCATAAAAATTATAATCACTTTTGCAAATTTTAAACGTACAAACGCCTACAACGAAATGAGAACAACGAAATATATTTTTTGCTCGCAATTGTTAACAAATATCAAACGG
The DNA here is from genome assembly GCA_030673865.1 of Melipona bicolor. Lineage (NCBI taxonomy): Eukaryota > Metazoa > Arthropoda > Insecta > Hymenoptera > Apidae > Melipona > Melipona bicolor. The sequence continues at coordinate 261,164 of JAHYIQ010000007.1, read as the reverse complement.
TGATGTTACGAGATATATCATTATGAGATATGTCGCAATGGATTAAAGGGGGTTTTCTACGACGTTCAATGATGAGAAAAGATATTGACATTACGTCGCCATTAATTTTTCCGAGACTATAATTCTCTCGTATTATTTAAAAATTATTTATTAAAAATAAACTACTAATAAATTCATTTATTACGAATATTTAAAACGTACTTGTTATCAATTTATTAAGAATGGAAATTTGCAAATGGTGTATCAGTGTTACAAATATTGTTTTTTTTAATTTTAACGTATTTATAATTATTTTATAATTTTATGTATTTATAGGAAATGCATACTATATGAAAAAATATAAAAAAAATACTCGCATTTAACAACATTTAACACTCGAACTTTGAATTTTCCATTTCTTCAAATCGTATTCTCGAAAATACGAGTTTGCATAAAAATGCAGGCTCCTTATAAATTTATAAAACGAGAAGATGCACTTTTCTATGACGTCTAATGGAGGAAAAAGATGGTGAAGCAACAGGATTGAAGCAACGTAACGAATTCCAGTCAGGCAATAACAATCTTCCTGGTGAAAGACCATTTTAGCTATCTTCATACTTTGAACAGAGGGGAAAAAACACGACAACATATTTATTAACCCTTATACGTCCTCATTTCGAATAATTTTACAAACACTTATAGTAATTTTCGAATATTTGTAATAAACAAAAAATATTAGACAAGTTGCTTTATGCATACTATTTTTTTTAATGTATTTTTTCTACTAATTATAATCATATACCTGCTTCTGAAAGTAAATTTGAAATTATCAAATACTGTAACAGAGAATTTTTCTACGAGTATTTCTGAGAAGTAAAATTTTTAAAAAATTTTCTTTATTCAAATTGGTTTACTTTGCTAGTTTTACATATCAGAATAATAACAACGTGTAGAATGTTTGAATTGTGTGTAGCTGCTCTCTCGTTTCTTCAACTATAAACAAACTATGAATTTTGATAGGATAACGCAATATGTCGAAATCCGAGATGAAATCATAGACGATGAAATTGATGAAATATTCACATCTTTCCCTTCTTCTTTCTTATTGTGATATCAAGATAATTAAGTCTTTGTATGTAATGGACGTTTCTAACTATACTTCAATATAATTTATATTTCTGTTGCATGCAAATTGCCGATATAATTATTTATCAAATTATTTTAAAAATACTTTAATTATTATTTTAGGAAAGCATGTGTTCTTCAGTTTTAAAAGAAACAGTTTTCAAAAGTGAATGTACAACAACAACAAAAATGATCAAAAAACGAAAGTATAAAGATTAACATGTTAAAATTAATTTAAAACTTCATATTTTCTTTTAACAAAATTGTACGTGCCATGTAAACAAAATATGTAGTTGTCAGATGGTTCACAAATTAAATGTGCGAATTTCCACTTTCGAGTGCCATTCGAAATGAGTTTTGAATGATTCCCAAAATCTAGGGACAATATAAAAATAAAATTCATTCTCAATAGTCAAAACAAAGTTAAAATTCACTTTCTAAGAAAACTAACTTTATTTTGATCGTGTGAAGGTTAACGTATCACTTTCACTTTTTAGACTCTAATACCAATTCCGCACGTCACTTAAGATAATTGGAAGTCACGTTGAAATATAAATTTCATTAAATATGTAATAAAAAAAAAGGGAAAAAATGTTGCAAAAATTAATATCACGTGAGAGCTTCATTTTTTAGATACAAGCTTACGCAACGCAACATTGAAAATATTGGATATCTGGTTTATGCGGATGGTGATATAGTTATTTTAAATAGTGCATAAATTTACGTAACGTAAGGATGCACTTTCCTGTGACATTTAATAAAGAGCGAAGATGGCGGAGCGGAAGTATTATCGTTAATTTTAGTAAAACTGCAGGCTCTGCGTGAAGAAAAAAAAAATGAAAAATAATTGATTCGAATATTCAACGAAAGAACGTATAATTTTGTTAGAAAAGTGATCGTTTAAAAAGAAAAATAATCATAATAATCTCATGCTGAAAAGCACTCAGGGTATATCGTGTCTCCCGGTGATCGTAATTATGATTTCATTGCAGAACTTTTTAGAAGTAACAATCTAGAGAGATAAGAAAATTGTATCGTAGATAATACAATAAATTTTTATTGTATTTTTAACGTGTTCGTATCGACTTTAGTTCGTACTATTCTTTATCTAATAAAACACGTGACACAATTTGAGCAAGTACGACATACGCTCTAACTCAGAAATGTTAAGACACTGTTTATTTTCAATAATCAGCGAGTAATTAAATTAAATTTGTTGTGTATTAAATTGTATTAAATAACATGTATTTAATAATGTAATTTTGTGTTTTATTTTAAACTACATACGCATTAAATTATATTAAATAATATTCTATTTAATAATACAGCCGCACTGTAGATTTCTTTTCTGTATTTTTCACTCATTCCTGTATATTTTATATCATTTTACAGGTTCTTTATTGCATAAAGTATCATTTAATTTTTTCAATTTTGAAATAAATGTTAACACTTGTCCAAAGATTTTCGAATAGAGCGACGTACGTACGCACTGGTATTCAATCTTCAGCAAAACTCATTAAAATTGCAATCAACGGAAGCACAGAGTTAATTCGCGTAATTTCTAATATAATTTCGATAAAATCATGATGTTCAATCAGCAGATAACAGGTTTAATTAAATTAACTGACCGCAATCTCCATATAAAGGTTATAAATATTAGAACTCTATTAATCTGTTAACTGCGTTTGATAAATATATTGAAAAACTGACTTTTTTTTTTAATACGACGAGTATGCTTGTCGTGTGGAAAAAAAACATTCTCTTCCGCTGTTTAAATAAACGTTTTCGTGAAAATACTCGCGAATGAAAAATTTCACTTGGAAAGAATATGAAAATAGCGAACAACAAATTTCCAATATTGCAGTATTTAAAATCGTAATTCTCGAAATTGTTTTTAAGTCGAAGTGTTTCGAATATTTATTTAATTATTCTTTCCTTGTTCGCGTAATTGATTTTTCTTACTTCTCTGTTTCCACGAGGAAATGTTAGTCAAGTTTCGTCAAAGTTAGTGGAAGTTTCGTCAATAATATTGCTGAATGCTAATAATGGATATAATTAACGAATATCAATTAAACATTCACACAATTTATCAACGATATCAATTTGATTCAACGAATCGCAAATAATTAATTTTCCAAAAAACTGCCGTGCTTAATTAGCGTCATCACTTATCTTGTTTACATATGCGTTTTAGTAACAAAATTAATTCGTGTTTTCAGTTTCTAAAGAGACCTAGACAAATGTTGGACAAGAGATCGAAAGACAATTGCTCAAGAACTTCCCATCGCCGTCTATACAAACGAATCTCATTAAATTTTCGTTAAAATTCCAATTACTCGGAACTGCATCTCTCTCTGGTTGAATATTTATCCTGTCGTACACTCGGCGAACACGAAAGTAACATGGCCGATCTCCGTGACGATAATCTCGCCCGAGATACGAAAGTTTGATAAGAGAACGGCAGTTCGACGCTGTCTCTTATGCAGCTTATCAATTTAATCTTACTTAATTCTTTCCTCCCCGTTCTCCTTTCCGCTCTTTCCGATCTAGTTGACGATGCGCGATATCGGCATCGACACAAACGGCGGATGATCGAGCGGTCTGACGATGTTCCCCTAACTGTTCGCGGTCAGTCATATCACACCTCTCGCGAACAATCTACGTCGTTTGGAACTGTGACCAATTCTTTTTACTGTTACCGATTTTGAAAATAATTTGGAAAAGTGTCCTTTAACGTTGTCGATTTAAACGTTTGGAGGAATGATTGAAAAAGAAAATAAAAGTTTACTTTGAAGAAATTTGAAGAGTGAAATTTATAATATAAGGGTTAATTCAATCCTTTAGTTAATTGGGCCAATTTAATTCTTTCGAGATGAATGTTTCTCGACAATTGACACAATTATATTAATAATTTTTATTGTAATACATCTCACTTGTAAAAAGGAATTGGGTTTAAAATATTTTCGAAAGTGGGATATTGTTCCATCAGAGTCTACATTGGGATCATATACACATGTATATAAAAATTAGAAGATACTTATTGCATCTGGTAAAAAATTAGTATGCTTCAGAGATAGCCATTTTAGTTAAAGTTAAAATTGCGGATTTTTATGCACTTTAAAATTTTTGTAGACATAATTGGAGAAACAGAACTTGGAAAAGAATTCGTTTCATCTACCAACTATTATAATAAATACTCGAGTTTGGATGTTTTATACATTTTTATATATTACTAAATTTTCTATAAATACATAAAAATCCGCAGCCTGGTAATAACTTGTGCGATGCTACGTTACATTCTCTAACGTGATCTCACTGATATAGTAGATCTTTAGACTGTTTAAACAATATTCCAATCTCTACGAAGTGTACATATATTAAGTTACTTTTACATATATTTTTAGGTTTGTTTCAAACTTCACCAATTGCTTAACCATATAGTTAATGAAATGTCAGTATTTTATACAACATACATTTATATATTCAATATATATATACATTTATATATTCATAAAATGTTCTTATATATACTTCCGCAAGTAAGTAAGCTTGAAACCATCAACAATTGGCCAATAATTTTAAGAATCCAGATGTACAAAATAAGGATATTAATGTTTCAAGAAACAGCTGAAAATCCTTTGAATTCTCGAATCGAGCGTACTCAAAAACATTGATATCTTTTGTACAAAACACTAAACTAAAAGAATTAATTCAAACTCGAATGTTCAGGCTCAGGATGCTTCTCACGGGAGGATTCAAGAAATCCCGTGCAATTCCCGAAACACTGCTATTTACATTTTGCACGCTCGAATCCCCAAAATTCGCGCGTCGTTTCGCAGCTTCAAAGTTTCATCGAACCTGCGTGCCAGTTGTGTACCCGTCCGTTTGTTTCGCGAAATAATAATTCAACTCCCTCGGATGTGCATTTGCGCGCGCGAGTAAAAAAGCGAAATTCGAGGCGTCCCTCGCGGCTGCAGCGAGCAGAGTCGTCGGACATCGGAGAAACTTCGGCCGGCTGTAAATCAACTCCGGCCCGACGTGCAGCCGAGACACTTTTTTCCCCGCGGATGAAAAATCCGCACGGGCATCGAGAAGTTAAAGGCCGCGTCCGCTTTTGGTTACCGCGCCAACTTTGGCGATTTTTTTCGCACGACCTCGCCGCTAGAGGACGCGCGGAGCATCGATCCTCAAATTTTTTGAACTTTCGATCTTACAGCGAGTGAAAATGATTTGCAATCTTTTTTTTTACAAGATATCAGCAGGAAAACCTAGGAAAGAGTGGTAGAAGAGTTCTTCCTATTTTGCTTAGACTCGAGATGTTTTTTTTTCATTTCATCAGAGGGGCGTAACTGGGTCGGAAATGACTGAAGGAACACCTTGGAGATTAAGAGGGCATCACACGTACTGATAGAGAGAAACACTTCGTGTTTTATTTAGAACGTTGTGACGTTTTTTTAATTTTAGAGAAACGCAAGCGGGTCGCGGGTTAAGAGGGTATTTTTTATTCGAAACTGTTGATTTTGAACGATTTATTGGGTATAAAATTTTTAGGTTATGTTCCAAGATACGTGTGAAATTTGTACGATCATCTTTGTTACTACCACCACCAGAAAATTTCTGTGCAAGCCACATAATTTAATTAACTCTTTTAATCTCAATGTTGTGAACAATAAATTGGATCATTCTAAATAATGGAAACATTAAGAAAATTCTTCCTCATGTTCAATGGAATGTTATGTTATTTTTTCATAGAGAAATTTGGAAACAGCTGATTCTTTAATTTCATATTAGACTTCGATCCAGAAAACTTTACGGTGGACTTTTACGTACTATTATATTTTTAAATTTCACTGAACATAAATTGAACGAAATTTTAATTTAAATAAATATTCCACTTGTACTTTATATTTTTGCGTGCTATATGCATTGTCTGAATTTCTTATAAATGTTTTAAATTAAGACAAGATTTATTACACCAACGTTCTTTGAAATAATATAAATTACACAATCGTATTCTAATTTTATGTTTATATTAATTTTACATAGTATGTTCAACAAATATTTCTCATAAACAGCACAATCTAACCTAATTTGTCACACTCGAGTTAATCTACGAGCGTTATACCAATTTTTATTTCGTAATTTTCTAAAACTGGCGTTGTCACTCCAGAGTCGTTCGAAAATTTTAAAAAATCTCATCATCTCTCGCCTAAATCGAAGACGAACACCTCGAGATTAAATCGTTTAATCAAAAAATAAAGATAAAAGTGGAAGTGAAAAGTTTGAAGGTAAAAATGGGTGCTGGTTTTTTTTTTGTTTCTGACCAGAGAGATTCCTCGCCGTTCATTACGCGGCTAATGCCTTCTGAGATTCGGAATACATATTGTGGTGGGACCGGAACTTCCAATCCGAACTTTTTGTATTATCGCCGCCTCCTCGAGGAAAGTAGAATTTGAATCGAGCGAAGTAGGTCGTAGAAAAAGGGATTTCGCAGCGAGGTTTATTCGACTGAAAGTTACAAAACTGGCGCTGGCTGTTCAAAAACTCAGACGGGTATACGAAGCTCGTATATTTATTTATGACACTCGTCGCAAATGTCGTTGAATTGAAAAAAGTAACGCGTGTCTTTTCCTTTCATTTCTCGGGGCAAATTGGCCATAGTTGTTTCAACTGCGAAAGCTCCTGTCATTATGAAGCAACATTGAGAAGCGGAGTCCAATTTCCCGTGTTATTTCCAATTTCTTTCTATGAAGCGCGAGTTCAGTTTGAATTACAACATCTCGCAGATGGAATATGAACGCAATGTTTGAACTCGTAATCGACAAAGTCAATATGTATTCGTTTATTGATATGCAAACATTTGAATCGATACAAAACAAATTACAGGTGCGATCGCCACTCCTACTCGAGGTCTACCCCACGCCCCCTCACGAATCACGTGACCCAAATCAACCAATCGCTAATTTTCGTTGCATTAGCGTTGCACCTGAAGAGGCCCAATTTTCTGGGTTACTCCCGCTAAAATCATTTTCAGTAATAATATAATAATTATTAATTCCAATACAAGAATAATAAATATAGACAGATATCAATTTTAGACTCTTTTTTGTCCATCATTATACATATATTAAGGAAACACGAATAAATTTATCAAACGATTGATATTTTTATTTCGTTCCCATAGCTGTGACTGATGAACATTCTTCTTCTGTTAATTTTCTGTGTTCACTGTTACTAAGATCGAATAAAAATATCTATTTAAAACGAGAAATATACTTGTATTTCCCAAATTCTATGTTAATTTTTAATAAATAGTTGGCACTTTACAAGCTGTTTAATTAATAGTTTACGTTGCAATCAGATCAAGCAGATTCATTTGAAATACATATATAATATATAAATATTATATATATTTTATATTTACAATAATTCAGAACTGTCCAAACATTTATGCACGATATCCCTATGTACGTATACCAATGATATTAAACGTTCGGAAATATTACTGTTCTCACTTTGATCGAGAATAACTGATAGCCTGAACTGTTGATTCTATATCTTTCGTGTAAATTTGGATCTTTAATAGACTCGAGAAATTCCAAACATTGAAGTTTCATTAATTTCTGAGCATTTCTCAGTTTTCAATTTAATGAATCGCTTTTAGCGAAACTTGCTCTATTCTTATTCTAGGCAGAGTGCAATGCAACGATCTAACAGAATTTATTCAAATATCACACGTGTGCCTATTGTCGGAAAAATATAGCAGTTATATGTATAATCGCTGTAAATAGCTTTCATTATACTGTTAAAATACAAGGTGTCGCAATTTTAACGATACAACCGAAAATGAGTTGATTCTACGTGCAAAAACAATAATTAATGGTAATAATCTTTCGATCGTTATTATAGAGAAAGAACAATAATTTTCGTTTTCGAGGAAATCTCGAGTTTGAAAATCTTGTCGAGTATTCTAACAAGTGAAAAGTGTAGAATAAAATTTTTCAATTCAGGGCTTCGTTTCCAAGAAAATACACATAGATTATTTCGTCAAAAGTTAGAAACCGTGTACTTTTTGAAATGTTGGAATTTAATTTTCTCGGAAACAAAGCGTTTTACGGGAAAATTTTATTCTACATTCTTCGCATGTTTTTGCACGTGGAATTAACCTACTGTCGATTATTCACATCCTAAGATTATTCACTACCCTGTATATTTCGCAATATTTTATATTATATATTATATTACTAACTACTTATATGTTATATATTACATTACGTAAATAACAATTATAAATTGTAGTAAGTATAATTCACAAATTAATATAAACGCAATTATAATTCGTGTAGATATATTAATATAATCATAATCTATAAAATACATAATTTACACAATTATGATTCATAAATTGTAAATTGTGACGTGTGTGTGTGTGTGTGTTTTTATGTTATATTGCTTTTCAACGTGTCTATGAACCTCACTCTTTCGTACGCAAGCTGAAAATCTTTTCTATCCTATAATACTTCATTAAGGAAGAATACTCTATTATCTGAACGTCGTTATCTAAATCTGTTAGTCCATTATTCAGACACCTTTCCTCTTTTATGGTAGGCTACATTATACTATCACACATTATGGCGAGCGTGCATATAATCTAAATTTTGCTCGATATCACCGGGAAAGATGATACGAGTGAATAATAAAATCTATCGAAATTATATTCGAATACTGTTCTATGCTAATTTTCGTCGTTTCAAGTATGTCGAATTAAACTGCTTTGATAGACTGTGCTTTCGCAATAAATTCGCAGTAAATTTTTATCAGTTTCAAAAGTTATATTCTCAAAGTTTTTAATGATTGTATGTATAGTATATTATATTTGCAGAATAGCTATTTTGTTTTAAGAGTCATCTGTTAAATTTTTATAATTTTTGATATTTTTATAATTGATATGTTAAATAATATTTAATAGTAATATATACATAATATTTAATAAATATGATGAATGACGTAAAACAAGAATTTTAAAAATTTTATATTTTATATAAATAATAATTTTTATCATAAAGTTATATAGATTCTGAAGAAATAACGATATTTCTTATATTTAAAAAATTACGAAATCTCACAATTATTATATAATTATTACAAATTATTGTAAATGAGTAAATATTATAATTATAATAATATATAATATGATCAGAATAAATTTCGCTTTATCAATACACTTTATTTTCGTAAAATTGTGCTTTTGATTGCAACGAATGTAAAAACGTCAGTGTTTCAGAATTGTTTTAATTTCAGCTGACAAATTAATCAAAATCCATACAATGTTCAAAACATTTCTCTTCCTCTCTCAAATATTTGAATATAAACTGTGACTGATTCTATACTATATACCCATTAACTTTGAACTCAAAAAGTTGAATGAATGAACAAAAATAAAACGAAACAGGATCTCATGAATATATTATACAGAAAATGCCCAGATAAAACGATGTAATTTTACAAAATGGAATTATTTATGAGTTATAAGCAGAATACCTCGAAACAGATGAATATTATTAACGTGCTTAAAAATCATGTCGCGCAAAAGTCATGAATATTCATATACAAAGATGTCAATTATTTTGAAATTTCTTTCGTCCACTACTGTTTTTAATTACGTAGATAAACGTAACTAACACCAGCAGCGTTATTTGAATTTCGCTGAATTTTCCGATTCTGTTACGAATACAGCTCATTTCGTGTACATGAATGCATCGGTCGCGGAAATAATGACCCGAGTGAAATGAAGCAATCGGTTTACGCAAACACGTTCGAAAATCAAGAGAGATCGCGGTATTCTGTAGTAGCTGCAGGTAATATTGTCTCTTCAATTGTGTTAAAAGGACCGCGTTAATTACTTTTAGATTATATTATACGTTGCCGTGCTGAATGCTTGTTGAAACAGACATTGCACATACATATTTACTACGATTTCTTTTACTTTTATTCAAAATTGAAATTATTCCTTTGAAATTCGAGATTGAAATTATTTTTTACCTCTAAATCAATTTTGTTTATGTTACGTTTTGACAGACTGTTAATTCACGGATATTGAAAGAAAAAGATATTTTAACAACAAACATTTTTATTAAAATATTTATTAAATTGTCAACTATTTACTAAAAATCGTCTTTTTTCTTTGTATTTTCATTCTCTCTATTTTGTTCGATATTTTACTCTATGTTCTTTGTTTTATTTAACACTCAAAGAAAATTACTCCTGCTCGAGATTAATTATTTTATATATAATTATTTCTAAACGTACAATTGTAATTATTCGTAGAAAGTATTGCTAAATTGTTTATTCATCGAACACAAATAATAAGATATTTCAAAACAATTTTTCCGAAAGATTGTATCAAATCATCGATGATCAATTTTCCGTTTCAATTCAATGACCAAGAATTGTTTCTGTTCATTTCGCTCGATTTTATTTACCGCTCAAATTATTTTGTTGAAAGGGAATAATCATTATTTCCAAAGATCAATTGTTTCATATAATTTCATATTAATTCTGATAAAAAGCACAGATGGCAATAAATTGTTAAATCAGCCATTGAAATAAAAATAAAAAAAAACGATTTTTAAAAACAATTTTTGCTAAATAATTCTACCTGCAATACGCGCTCTGATTTAAACGAAAGAGTTCAATAATTTTGAAAAATGAAACTGTTCCCTTTTTTTTTTATCAGCGATTCGCAATAACGGAATAACATAAATATCGATATTCGAGTGTATCGTATCCCAGAGTAGCTGGAATACAATCGCAATATCGAATGAAATCACATGTACATTATAAAAAGAGAGAAATGCAATTACCGGAAAAGATAATTTCGTAAAACTCGTAATTTACACCTCTCTCGTGTTTTCGAGTAGATTTCCCTTCTATCGAAATGTACAGAGAACGATCGACAGAGAGTAACAGGTTCAATTCCTTCGACAAATTGCGAAAAGATTGGGAACGAGAAGTATCCTTGCGACGAGACCTCGTATTTACCACAGCGGATTTTTTTTAAAGTGGAAAGTCTCTCTCTCTCTCTCTCTCTCTCTTCTCTCGTCCACGTACTTTGAAAATCCTATTAACGGGGGAACGACGCGGAGAGAATGCAAAGACTTCCCATCTTCAACGAGGGAGTAACTTCTTTCTCTCCCCTCGAGTTCGAACACGATCATTCGTACTCGTCAATGATCATCGTTATATACTGATTGGAGGTAAGACTTCGAGTACAGCTGGATAACTTTTAAACGGCGTAGTTTCAATGCGACCGGTGACTTCTCCGTTCGACGATATCGTGCTAAAGTGCTTGTCAAAGCGTGGTCTCTTCGCCGTGGTATTCAGAGATTAAAATCGAGGAGTTTTCCGTAAACCCCTTACGAAAACTTTGAAAACTGAAATATCTGAGATACTTCTGAGATCAAGTTGACTTGTAATTATTCGCACTGTGTAACTGTGTAATTTAATTGTGTAATATTGGAATATCACACGTTAAGTATAAAATATTTAAAAAACTGCACGACTGGTACTCCAGTACGATTCGTCTCACTGAAAGGCCCAGAAGCAACTGTTCCGACTAGGAAATGAAGACGACGTTTTTGCCACAAAATTTTATTGATACGCAAACATTTGAATCGATACAAAACAAATTACAGGCGTGATCCAGACAACGCCACTCCTACTCGAGGTCTACCCCACGCCCCCTTACGAATCACGTGACTCAAATCAACCAATCGCTAATTTTCGTTGCATTAGCGTTGCACCTGAAAAGGCCCGATTTTCTGGGTTATCCCCGCTAAAATCACTTTCAGTGATAAAAAGTGCGTTGCACCGAATTAAAAATCACATTGAGTTTTTAAATTTGAAATATTTCATGAATTTTAACTTCTTCGATCAAGCGAACGTTGTTATTCATTACCATCATAAATATTATAAATATCAATTAATTATGCAATTAATAGTGCAAGTACATTCAGAATGTAAATTACATCGCGCAAGGTTCAATGCTCAAAGTAACACGTTATCGATTTATTAAAATTATATTTGTCAATCAACAAACATTTATTCACAAACATTATTAATTTACCGAAAACCCACAACATTTTGCACTTCTTCAATTAATTTAATATGTCCAAATATAACCGAACTAATGCAATATTAATCATATATGTAGCATAAATACCAAATTCGTGTTCGACGATTAATTTATTAAAATCCACGCGCAATTCGATCAAATATAAAATACAAACAATCACGAACGTGTTAAGTTCGATAAAATAAACTCGTGTCTGTTAAGCTTTCTCAAGGAGACTGCGGAAAATTTCAGACGACTATTTCTTGCGCACGTTCTAACAATTGTCGTCCGTTGTATCTGGTTCAACTGAACGATGCACAGAATGTCGTTCAATTAACTGGAAGACGAGAGAATCCGAAGGATTTAAGTGAGACAAGAGAGAGAGACCATCGTGCGACACGACGGTGATATTCAGACGTTCTCCTGCAACCATTGAGGATCAGCATTGATGCTAACGTTACTTCTCTCAAACGATTCACGTTCACTCAACCATCCGTGTTGAACGGCTTTCGCGCGTTCCACGTGTATGTACTATGTAGCACTTGACTGACCAGAGAGTGGTCATTGCAGTAAATCGTGTTACTTTGTTCCTCAATAATGAACTCGTAATATTATTATTTTATTATTAAACTGAACTTCGATTACTTCAAATATTTTTATGTACTGTATCTATAGGATTTCCATCTGAAAAATCTATAATAATTTTAATATATCATGTAATTGACTATAAATAAACTACAAAATTTTATGTATTTATAAAAAATTTCGAAATGCCAGATTATATAAAAGAATACTAAATTACACCCGATATGAAGAAATATGTATAAAACATCCAAAGTATAGTGCTTTCTGTAAGATTTAGTATTTAAAACAAAATATGTATATAACATGTATAATATGTAAACAATTGTACAATTTATTATTATCAACGGTTACATATATCACATAGATATCAATAACTAATATTGAGAAGAAAATTGAACGTATAATGTGTAACTGCATCCATACCCCAGAATAAGCAAATGTTTCATGCAAAAGAAATATTCAATACAAATTTTATGCATAGACGTACGAAACATCAATTTTAAACGTCCTTTTGTTCAGTCATTGTACGTATGAGTTTCATTCTAGTTCTCAACTATGTCAAATGAAGTCCCACAGAAGATATAGCTAAAATTTGAATCTAAGGGAGATTTATGTAATTAATAATTGCGCGAAGTATACTCTTGAGTAAGCAACGCAATTTGCATCACTCCTTGCGCGTAAGTTTGAAAATTGAATTAGTTTCAGACTCTATAGTTAGACTGTCGACTCTTTCGGGAGAGATTAGTTTTATGTCAGACACATCACATCGACGAAGTGTTTAAAATGGTAAACTTTCTGCTTTAAGTATATTTTCAATTTTTTAAATACAATTTAATTTAATATAATTATCTTAATTGGTATTATTGGGGCTATTGAAAATCATAATAATTTAGAGTTATTGTATAATAGAGTGTAACTAATGTCAAATATCCTAAATTTTAGTAATCCAACATAAATTAATAGTCATCTATTATACATTATTTCTAAGGTCTAAAATAAATTGATAAATTTAATTAAATATAATGTATATCTATTTATTAGGTTTATAGCTGTTATCTATTTCATGAAATATGCAAAAAGTAAATGTGGTATCTTTAGTTAAATATACACATATATAAATATGTAAATAGAAACTTAACGATGAATTGAGCAGTAAATCAAAGATTAAGTACACATACGTATTATTATGTAATTAGTTCTCCTTCAACAGTTTATTTTTAAGTTTCCACAGTTCAGATATTTGATTTATTAATGACAGAAATTCATGGGTGTGGAATACAAATCAAGACAGGAAGTCAAATTAATTTGTTGAAGAATCGGAAGAATAATGCCACGTCATGTAACAGAGTGTGTGCACACAAATCCTGTTCACTTTGTTACCTTGAAATGGTAAAAATTTATTTTTTTATCGTTTGATCAATGATTTGTCCGGGCAAACAACGATTCATCTTTCGATCGACAATAAGATTATTTTACGAGATAGTACCGTTTCATTTGAGAAATTATCAAATATTTCAGCAATTATCGTATCGCGAAATTAATGTACAGTGGAGGCACAACTTCCCTCACTTTAGAACTTGGTTAAATTTCAAACTCCAGACGTAATAATAAACACGGTTATCATCCATATTCAGGTATAAAATGCGGTGTAAAACTTTTTGAACTATTATACTTTTAGCCGTGCAAACAGTATTCTCTAGAAAGTCAAATTAAAAATGGTGCATCACCGTTACTTCTTCCGTTCTTTTATTAACGTGCGAAAGTCACATAACACGGTACACCGTGTTAAAAGAAATTGCAGAACTTCAACAATTCCTTCAGATCTTTTCGTTTTGAATTGGCGAACAATATACTTTGAGAAATTTAATTTCGCACATTTACGTGCGAGGACAGAGCAATTGGAAAATTTTAATAATTTGTCGATCGAGGAAGAAGAAAAAGGCAAAAAGTGCTTCTATTTTCAGTGAGTTTGAAACTCAATTGACAATTAAAGAATTTCATGAGTACGAATCGATTTAAAAAGTGAATTCTTTCCATTTTAAATTAAATGTAGGTATACCAGTAGAACGACAGGAAACTTTTAATAACTCGAAAAATGAAGAAAATAAGAAATAAATTCGCTTCTAGTGCGCTTGAAACGCTAGAGCTTTTTTTATTTTTATCGGGGACAACTGAAACTGCAAAACTATCAAATCACAAAGGACCGCACGGTAGATAGAAATGTCCACGTTGTACATATCAGGTCACCTGCCATTGGAACGAAGCAAGGGAATGTCCTCGTTCTTGCAGCCACCGCTGTTTCTGATTGGTGTAAGTTTGCACTGCGTCTGGAGTAATAAAGCCTCATGCATAATAAACGAGACGACGGACTGAAAGTAACTGAATATTAACAAAATGGTTGAACATCTGACTTTTAGAAAGAAAAAAGAAACAAACTTGAGAGAAAAATAAACAAATGATTATTGTCGGTTGCTCGCAAAGTTACGACATCGTTGATAAATATTGTTCAATTTAAATTTTATGAAAAATATGGCTGTGACAATATTATTTAATAATTAGACGGCGGATTTGAATACAGCACGCAAAAATACGTAAAATCTCTAATAAGACGGAATATTTATCGCAATATGTAGCAAACAAAACAAATTTCTATTCGTGTTTCATCCCCTTACTTATGTTCCGAAAAATTCTTAAATGCATAAAAATCATGAAATGTAGTCTATTCTTAGTGACGTTCTTTTTATTTAAAGTAATACATTGTATATATTATATTATAATTATATTATATTAATTAAGTAACGTATTGTATATCACTTTAAATATATTGTATACTATACAGAATTTACGAGATATTAATAGAATATTCCTATTTAGGTTCTTTTTATTTAAAGTAATATATATTGTATATTGTACAGAATTTACGAGATTATACAATAGAATATTTCTATTTAGGTTTCATTCCCATAATTACTGAAAAATTCTTAAAAATCGTGTAAATATAGTCTGTTCTTAGTGATCCTTGGATATTTAGTTAGTTAGATATTCTCTTTGTATTTAAAGTAATATATTGCATGTTGCGCAGAATTTACGAGATCAGTTCCATGAGTAGTAGCGCCAGCATTTCCATGAAAATCGAGACCGGTCTCTTCTTTTTTGGTCCGTTACGGATGGAAATCGGAGTCTACCTGCGAAGGCTATACTAGACGGCAGCTAAAGTTTCCTTCAATTTGCCGAAACGGCGATTAAAGCCTGGCAGAGTGTCGTTTAGCTGCTACGATCAGTTGAACTACACGCTGATTGCATGTACAAATATACAATTAAGGGTTCATTTGGCGAGGCGAGGGCCGCGAGATTTGGGCTGAACATTTTGTTAATTGACTATTGGACCCGGGTAGGCGCAAGGTTAACAGCGAAAACGCCGAGGAAAAGTTGAATATTCGAATCCGAGGCTGCCTGATACGAATTTCAGTTCGAAAGAGTGGATATTAAATTAAACGTGGTTGGATTGTTGTGCTTAAAAGGAGCCTTCCTATATTTTGCATGAGGATTTCTCTCTCTCTCTCTCTCTCTCTCTCTCTCTCTCTCTCTCTCTTCTTTTTTTTTAATACTTTATACATTTCAATTGAAAGTTTTCTCTCGAGCTTTTTTCATACATTTCTCATCAAACCAAATTATTAGATTACACAGAGAAACTGCAAAAGCGTTCACGTATTTTATGTATATGGATTTTTATGCATTTATATTACTTGTTAATTATTATTTTTTAATTAAATTATCATTTTACGCATTTATGGGAAATTAATTAAAACTGAACGACTGACAATAAACAATAATTGTGACAATAATTCTCGAGATTTCAGAAAATTATACATTATAAGGCTGATGCACGAAAGAATATTTACGAAAAAGTATATTTTGACATTTCATTAATACTATGAGGAGATTCGACTATGATTACATTGATCGAATCTGAAAATACAAAAATTACAAAATATTTAGCACGTAACATTTAATATTTAATAATTATAACGTATAAAAATAAGAGATCAAAAATTCTGCTGAAATATCTCACCATTTTTGCGCATCGATATAGAAGCATTTAATTTGATGGAAAGAATTGTTCCAAAAGAAAAAAAAGGTAACGCAACGTTGCAAATTAAATACTTGAAATTCCACGATTCGTGGAACGAAACAGATTTTATACCAGGATGTTTCTGCTAAAACTGGAACGTGCGACGATTCGCTGGCATTCTCGATAGCAGAAATGAATCAACATCAACGAGAAAAAACGTGATTTATACCTGGGGAGGGTTTATTTGCATTAGAAACCGAATGATCTTTCATTGTAATCCAATATTGATAGTGGCTGACCCATCTGTCTTATCGAGGTATTTCTTCCGAGGACAGAAGGTCTGACCTTCCGGTGGAAAAACCATTCGAGGGGCATCTGGGCGTCGATCTGACCGCTCCAGCCGATGAAGAAGAGCATTCGCTTGCTTTAGCAGAGAATCGGACTTATTGTATCGGACAGTAATGGGCAATAACACTGTTATCATTATCCGGATGACCTAATAAAGACGTCGATGGACGTCGATTTCTTCCAGTTTTTTCTTTCGATGACCCTTTTCTCCTTTTCACGTTCGTAATTTGGGAAAATCTGAATTTCAGATGTAAGAATTCGAATGTATATTGCTCACAAAAATTAGGAGATGTTTCAAAATGAATATGAAGCGATAAAGAAAGAAGCATTTGATTTCTTTTTTTTTGCATAATCTTTGCATAAACTTTCCTTGACTTGTCGTTTAACTTGTTTAATAAAAAAAAAAAAATCAAATTCTTCTTTTTTTTTTGTCGTTTCATATTCATTTTGAAATATGCTCTAATTTTTGTGAGCAGTGCTTATGCAATAATAAATGCAGAAATTTGTTTCATCTATTAAATATTTATATTCTATTTGTGATAAATCACCAAAGGTTTATTTTAGGAAGTTTTATATATAAATTATATATAAAACATTTTGAAACTGTAATTAGATCATGGTTTTATTGGTGAAATATAAAATCAATATGGAACTGACTTATTAAATTATTAAATTTATATCAAATTAAATTAATAAATTACACTATATATTAATTTACAATATAGTTTAAAGATAGTTCCAGTGAATATCGAGGTTTATCGATGCAATGGATAATTGACTATTTAAATACTTTTTTTGTTTCTACGAAAAAGCGTGTATTAAATATCTTGTTATCTATGTATTTTTTTAGAATTGTTTCAAACTTGGTCGACACAATCACGCCAACCAATTCTCACTACAAGATTAATAAAATGTCAAAATGTTTTATACAACACAAAAGATTCATACAAGTGTTTGAATATTTTCACGAGCAACTATACACTTAAATATGAAATTAAAAATTGAAAGAAATACATATTGCTACTTTTTTTTATTACGATTCGAACCTTGCGATTTATGTGATTTCATGCCGATTGTTTCTTTCTTCAATTGTCGAGAAATTAGGTTAATCCACTACTGAAACTGAAATTGATAAAATGTAAGCTCGTGGATATTTTAAATCAAGGTCTCGATGCGCCAGCACGAAACTTCCGTACGAGACTTCCCTAGTGTATAATATCTCGTTTATAAACTAGAAAATATTTCATTAGTACAAATCGATACCTCCAACGCGTCTTCCTTCCCGAATTATCGACGTTACACTTCAAATATTTTCCCCATAGTTTCTGTTTTGCAGTTTATCGAACTTTCAACTTTTAATCCAATTAAAATTTAAACGGAAATTTCACAAAGGACAAGTTAATTTACCACGTTCATTTAATAAAAAAAAAAAAGAAAAAAAAATGAAACGAAATAAAAATAAAGATAAAAGAGTTGCGACTTTCAGAAACAATTAAAAATATCTAAAGAAGAAAACTGAGTCTCGACAATGGAGGAACAAAGGGGAAATTCGTGCTTGTTTACCACGTATTAATCAGTGGAGATTTTTAATCAAGGAAATTATGAATGGGGGAAAGGAACGGTTCAAAAGCTGAGTATTATCTCACCACGGAACTGGCCTAGCTAGCTAAATTGTAACGCATGAGTAATTCCCGTAACCGAGCGTCTTTACGTACCAAAAGCGTCTCGGAAGAAGTCTCGAAGTTTCATAAATCTTGTTGCGAAAGTTCGCCAAGTTCGCTGCTTAAATCTAGAACGAGTAATTTTTAAATAGCGGTTTCCCTTCGACGGAGCGTTCCCACCTTTAAACAAATACCCTACATTTTTATCTGCAGGCTTTGGTTACGTTCTTCTACTACGACTCAACGTTCGACAGGGATCTGAAGTCTTCGATTCTCGTCAATAGATATAAATATTACTGATGATAGAAGGTTCATTGGGTAATGTCTGTTTTAAATAATTAAATATCTGTATATTTTAAATAGTCGAGAGAAAGGGTGTCTAGGATATTTCATTTTTACTTTAATTAATTTGTTGGTTGAAATTCTGCAAATTATAAAATATCGACGATAAGAGCCCATAAGAGTATAATTGTTTAAATGTAGTTTGAAATCGTGCAGGGATCATTTACAACAAAGTAACGCTAATTGTAGCACGCACAGATACGAGGTATCTTCGTCAACGTTATTTGAATAACTTTTAATTATGTTTTAATCGTTACTTCTAACTGCATCGTTTTCATCGTGTAACTGCGAACAAAGCGTGTGAAGCGAATTACCGTGTAACTGCGAATGAAACGTGCAAAGGAAACCGAAACCGTGTAACTACGAATGAAACGCTTAAAAAGAACCCCTGCAATTGTGTAAAAAAAATAGCGTGTAGATCGAGACCCACGTTGTATTCTATAGCTGCAGTATCGCAAAGACCAAGATCGACCGGACCACAATCAATCTACCTTTAATTCTTTAATTTTTAAATCCTTTGCGATCGAAATTTTTTCGAAAGAAAAAGAAAAAGGACAATTATCCGTCGCGAAGAAAAAATGAACCGATTAACAGTTTAATGGGCTAAGGAAGAAAAATGGATGAAAGGAACAATTGTTAAAAACTCCGGGAACGTGACTCGAGCGGCAAACAACGTGTTACACGGGCGGTGAAATCTGTTATACCTGACAGTCGGTGGTTCCAGCTCTCGCGTTCTACGTGATATATTGCGAAGCCAGCCGAGAGATCGAACCCCTTTGTATCCCCCCATAAGTTATCCGCGGTCCGCTTCCAAGGTTTCTCGCAACAGATGTAAGCTACTTGAGAAATCTTGCTCCAAACTCATTCTTCTCTCACACACGCGCGCTCGTCGCGACAGCTGATGCTATTAATATTGCGAATAATGCGAGCGACGCGTTTTCGCCTTTTTCAGCTCCATTCTCGCCGAACTGTAACAGATCTATATTCGCGGACGTATTAACTGGAAGGATCGGATAACCGCGAATGTTACGAAGGAACCAACGCGAGAAGTATACGGTCTCAGTGTTTGATCGTTTGTCACTCTGAATTTATAAAACACGCAGCGAGTACTGCAAACACGTTGCTATTGTTATTGTAGCCTCGAAACTGAAAACCCGTCAGAGGAATTTTTATTCGATTGGCGTTCAATCTGTTAATTTCGATTGCTTCGAAGTTGTTTGGGTGATGTCGAAGTTTTTTACTCGCGAATACATTGACCGAAAGAATAATGTTAATTGAATTTATATTTTGTTATTCTAATGTATTTAATTGAAACTGAAATATATTTTAAGCATTTCGCTATACGTTTTAAATATATTTTATATTTTACTTTTACATTTTATATTTCATCTATATATTTCAAGTATCACTTTATTACAATAGTTTTTTTTTAGAATTGAAATGTTTATTTTCAAAGTTTGGATTTATTTTATTTAAATTTACTCGCGAGCTTGATCTCAGAAATTTCATTTTACTGAAGCTACTTATTGAAAAAGATGATATCAGTAATTATGAAAATTACAAAGGAAGGAAAGTGAGAAAATTATCGTTCAAAAAACACATAATGACTCTTAATACTATCGTTCATGAAAATCTATTAAATTTTCTAATTTTAATCCGAATATTTAATCTACTAATTTCGAATTAAACAATTCTTACAGTATTAAAATTTTGTTTGTGAATGTATTAACTGTGACGAACAATAGTGTTGAGTTCAAGTGGAAATTATAAAAGAAAAATATAGCCTCACCTTGGTCGTTTATTATTCTCTACTAATAAAATACACAGTGCTATTAATATACATCATTGTTGTGTTAATACTATGCTGATTCTGATTAGTAATCTATGAGATTAATTTTCATTCAACAGGTATCGAATTCATTCATTTGGATTTGATATACAATTCATTTTTAGTGCGTTAAGTGGAAGATTATCGCGAAAATATTAAACTGGAATTTATTTCTGAAATCGAACTTCGAATTTATATCACACAGATCTATTTCTGAACTTAATATCGAAATTTTTGAGTATATTAATTGGAAGAATGACACTGTTTGATTACTGTGTAGAACTTCAAATTTATATTATATTACGTTATAACATTGAAATTTCATTCTTGAATATATTGAATAACTGAAAAAATGATACTGCAGAAAATATGAAAAAATTAAACTGAAATTTATTTCCGTACTTGTACTTTCGAACTTGAAATTTATTTCTCAGCTTGATATTGAAATTTCATTTCTAATTATCTATGGAAACAGTACGACCACATTATAGTTGAAATTGTACAAACGAAACGAAGTGAAAAGAGTACGATTTCACTTTGGTCGTTTATCACTCGGAATTGTGACGTTACAATATCGCAACGTTATTGTAACTGAAAATTCATCGGACTGATTCTCGTTTGACAGATATCTGACCCATTAATTTCAATTTAATACCTATTCTGTCCTTACAATTCGCACGATATTGAAATTTTACAAACGTCATCATCTGGAAGAACAGCACTATCAGGTTAGCGCACGAAGTTACGAAAGAATTATGTAAATTGAAATTTATCTCTGAATTTCTATATATCACTTTAATTTATTAATAT
The DNA here is from genome assembly GCA_030673865.1 of Melipona bicolor. Taxonomy (NCBI): domain Eukaryota; kingdom Metazoa; phylum Arthropoda; class Insecta; order Hymenoptera; family Apidae; genus Melipona; species Melipona bicolor. Next base: position 239,301 of record JAHYIQ010000007.1, on the reverse strand, counting down.
ACTTGTTGAAATTTCATCTTTGAACGCATTAATTGGAAGAAGCAAAAAACTGCACGATTCGTCTCACTGAAAAGCCCAGAAGCAACTGTTCTGACTAGGAAATGAAGACGACCTTTTTGCCATAAAATTTTATTAATATGCAAACATTTGAATCGATACAAAACAAATTATAGGCGTGATCCAGACAACGCCACTCCTACTCGAGGTCTACCCCACGCCCCCTCACGAATCACGTGATCCAAATCAACCAATCGCTAATTTTCGTTGCATTAGCGTTGCATTTAAAGAGGCCCGATTTTCTGGGTTACTCCCGCTAAAATCACTTTCAGTGATAAAAAGAAAAGAAAACGCGATCTCATTTTGATCATTCATCATTCTTCAATAGTATATTACGATACTGTAATTACTATTAATGATTAATCAAACTAATTTTCACTCGATGTATCTATTGATCTATTGACTTTGACTTTCAATGTCTATTCTGCTTCACGATTAAATCATCAAATTAATCATAAAAGAAACAAAGTTAATTGAAATTGTATTACGATATCCTAACACAATTAATTGAAACTCCATCTGATTCGTATAACATTGATTTTTAATCGTCCATCACATCACTCTGATGATGACCGCCATTGTACCTAATTTTCATTCCATGAGCATCTAACCTGTCAATTATACGATTTGGTATCTATTCCGCCAAAATTGAAATTTCATCGTAAATGCGCACAGAATGGAGGATGTATTCAATCTCTGATTGAATATACGCGTGCAAAGGGAATAGGATGCGCGTTCAATGGGGCTCTGAAGCGTCGTTAAAGCGTAACCCCTTTCTAAACAGTGAAACGCGTCGACCCGCGATTAGCGAGACGACGCGAGATCCCAGACAGACTCCAGAGAGAGAGAGAGAGAGGGAGAGGAAGGGTTATTTTCTTTGCCAGAGTTTCCCGATGGCCCGTTTTTCTCCTCTCATTGTGAGACGATGCCCTTAAGGAGAACGGCCCTTCTCGGTGCGAGTATCGTTATGCTGCAGCTGCTTTGTCTCCAATTCGCTGGCTGCGAATTCGAACGAACTTAATTGCATTGTGAAGATTGCACGGCGAAGCGGAATTCTTTTTTGGAATTTCTTTCTCCTTCAATCTTTAAATTCGTTGGATTCGTGACGGCTCAATGTTGCTCAATTTATTGAGTGATAAATTCGCTCTTTCGAACATATAGATTTCTTTTTGGTTGAAATATGACTGAATACATCAAACTTGATTAAACATATTTTTGTTGTCTATTACGTGTGAACGAATTTATTGCTGAATATTTTATTAATATAATTATTAGTTTTATTTATTTTTCTCGATTTTATCCTATTTTATCTCGATTCGTATTTGTTCCGTCATTAATTCAATTTCACAAAAAATCACAATTCCAGAAACGATCGGCGAAAAGAGGAAAATTATTTTCGTCAGATTCGATAATAAAAACTGATACCTTCCGAAGGTAATTGAAATTTGTTCGAATAAAACGCTAATATTTAGAGAAAACTAATTTTGGTCAGGCACCTGTGGCATTCTATCTCTGTATGGTTTTATTTTATATTATCTGTATTATTCCCGGTAGAAGTTAAGAATAAAATTAAATTAATTAAGGCCTCCAAAATGTTGCAACAACATCGGCCGAGAGTTTCGATACCACGGCGCTGGCAATTCGCAACCGAATATCGATAAAATAAAACTAGACACAGCACGTAACGTTAGTTCGTTAATGTTTCAATTTCGCGGGGGAATCCAATATTATTTACATGTGCATATAATGTACATTTCAGAAGGGAGGAGAAAGTTTCGTGATTGAAAGAAAATTTATTCATTCACGTATTTACGATGACGCTTTTTGTTAGCTGATGTAACAAAGCGTAATTAAAAAAAGTCGACAGTGTCAATCAAAGCGACTGAGAAGCGGCGCTCTCAATTTCCCGAAGCATGAAACAACCAAGAGATCATGATTGATTTTAACTGACTTTGCGTTTCCTGCCACTTTGCATCTTATAACAAAATAATGCATTGCAAAATATTTCGAGTGTAATCTATAAACGCGTTGAATGAAAATAAAGCTCATGAATAATACGAGACAGCGCGAGGATTTTATTGTTAAAACACGGATAACGGAATTTCGCTTTGAAGAAAATGTGTCGAAAATGTTTACGTGCAAAGAAAAAAGAAATATTTCACTTCGTTTTTTTTTCTCGTTTCTCTCGAAAAATCGTTTTGTGAACTATTCTTACTCTTTAATGGACGTTCGATTGATTTGATTTTCACTTTCGAATTCAAGAGTATAAATAGTGTTTTTACTCGAGATTTAATTATTGCCAGTTTTATCGATATGCAGATGAATTGACTTCAAAAAATGCAATAACTATTCCTGTACAGGTTTCAGATCATGGAATGGTTTTTCTCAAGGACAAATGTTCGAAACAAAAGTTGTTCAGTGCTTACTAGCTAACAAGTAGAATTTTATTTAAGCAAATAAGTTTGAACTGGTTTCTATTTTCCGCAAACGAACGAATTTTTCAATTTGAGATCGTCATAAAGACAATGATACACATAACCATAGTTCGTCTTAACATTGACTACAATGATACAAAGCTACACATATGTAACTCTATTTTTAAAAAAGTAGCTTTTAACGAAATGTTTTTCATAATTCCTCAAATTTTCATAGTTTCAACTTAAATTAAATAAATAATTCATTTAATAACAACGTAGATTAAATAGTGTTAATTTATTACCAACTACTGATTAATTTTTGTTTCGAATATTTTTTCATTATATCAGAAAAAATGGTAGGCACTGTTTTATAACACATTCTATGTTAAATAATTTGAATGACGTTTTCTTTTGTTTTAATAGAATTTTCTTCAGTAGAAAAGTTATTAATTATTATTGTATATTATTATAGTATAAAATATAATATTACGTTATATTATGATAAATCGCAATATTTTATAATGTTATATTAATTATGTGTATACATGTATATGATGGAACTGATTTGACGTACAATACAGAAATTCATAATTCTCCGTTTTACGTTTAATATGGTGGAAACGACGAGATGAATGTATTCACATACATATATCTGCAAATATTCATATCTGTATTAAATGTAAAAGTGTATTAAACTTTCTAACCGAATCGATTCAGAATTAAAATTAAAAATTTCATCGTGGCTCCAACGTGGCAGCGTAAAATAGAATTCCCAAAAAATTTCTCGCAGTTTTTCGACGGAATAGTTCGGCGTAAATTAAAATATCTTCGACGAGAATTTACCGAGGATAATTAACCAAATTCTTTCAAAATTTAATTATCGAAGCTCTGCAAGATTATCTTCAATCTTAAACTTCAATCAATTCTTAATCTTAAACTTAAGTCAGTGTTTTTAAACGCAATCGAGCGTTTCGAGTACGAATATTATCTTTCAGGGAGATGTATAAAATTTATAGAAAACTCAACGAATCATTTTCGAAAGTATCGATCACTGGCAAGTGATCTCCTCACGGTGTTGTTAGCTTCCACTTTATCACTTTCAATTTGCTCTACAAACTTTCCTAAATCTTCTCGATATCGAAATCTGTGAACTTCGAGATGAAAACTTTCGACGATCTACGGCGCATCTACGACTCAAGAAATGAGACTGTTTCCTTCGATTTCTATAACGTAAAAAAACAAACACTTTTCTCTATCTTCAACTTATTTTATTTATGAGGTTTACACTAGTACTACGAGAAGTTAATATTTTTAACATTCTTTTTAACGGAACAGAAGTCTTTTAAGTGATGATATTCTTATCATTCGTTTATTAATAATATACTGTGTCTCATTTATTAATAATTTTGTGGTCTATAAAATTTTACTCGTTTTATATCGTAAAAAAAAGAAGAACTTAAATTCATCATCCAGAATTTTATGCGACATCCAGTTACTTTCTAATAAAGAGTCTGGAAATAACTCCTCTACTGTTCTAAGATGAAAAATATTGTCTTTCCTCGACTCATCTCTTTATTTGTAGAAACTTTTTCGAATATATAATTGTTCGTAACACTGTATTTTGTTATAATCATCTGCATAAATAGCACAAGAAATAATTTTTAATTTCCACATAAACAAAAAAAACTGCACGACTTGTACCCTAGTACGATTCGTCTCACTGAAAGGCCCAGAAGCAACTGTTCTGACTAGGAAATGAAGACGACTTTTTTGCCATAAAATTTTATTGATACGCAAACATTTGTATTGATACAAAACAAATTACAGGCGCGATCGCTCAGTACCAGACAACGCCATTCCTACTCGAGGTCTACCCCACGCCCTCTCACGAATCACGTGACTTAAACCTCAACCAATTGCTAATTTTCGTTGCATTAGCGTTGCATCTGAAGAGGCCTGCTTTTCTGGGTTACTCCCGCTAAAATCACTTTCAGTGATAAAAAAAAAACAATTCTTTCATTTTATCTCCAACTTATTTTTGATAATAAGACACAAAAGCATATTTTTAACATCAGAGGGAGAATGAGAATATTTTTTATATACAATTGAAGAGTTAAATATCAAATTTTTCAGCAAGAAGAGAATAGTTATTCAACTTCTAAAATTCGAATGCATCATAAAATTTCCGTTTCTTTTCTTTTTGCTTTAACGTAATCAATATTCATAAGGGGGAAAATTTTACTCATCGTTAATTAGAAAATCTAGTACGTGTCATTTCTTTGTTGTAGAGAAAACTCGATCTGTTGTTTAAATTCGCTAATCCTATTTATTCCTAGATCATTTGCATAAAAAAATATGTTTTTTCCGATACGGTCTGATATCATTTTCAAGTAAAATATATTACAAAAATATGTATAATATTGGAACTCCAATACTTTTAATTGCACTTTTATTTGTGATATTTTGTAAATTGTAAATCATGCGACAACAAGCAGTTCATGTGACTGACCTTTGAAACATGTTATGTGACAGTTTGCTCTTCTACTTTATACAGCTCGATAAGATAGAAGCAGCGAGCGCAACACGTGTTCCATTATATCCCTTTATTTAGGAGACGCGCACGAACCGCCATACTAGATAAATGCCACCAATCACTTGTGGCAAATGTAAGTCAGGGATTGAATAAAAAAACAATGATTGATTGCATAATTTTACAGAGTGAAAATACGCTCCAATCTCAACAAAGAACGAAATATTTCCACAGGATCTTACTAACGTTATTTATATGAGATTAATCACGTAGCTGAACTTTCATATTTATTTCCATGTATGTAAAATAATCTTCATCTATAAAAACCGAGTTTAAAGAGATCGTAGCGATTGAATTTAGTTAAAATAATTTCTCAACCGAACAATGTTTCAGTGATTGTTTTGTTCCGAATTTGTATAGAATTGTTATGATTTCTTTGAAATAATTTGCGAATGAAAAAATTGTCTATGCGAAATACAAATAATAAATTTATATTTGTAGAAAATTTCAAGATACTTCTCTGTCACGTGAACATTTTGATCATGGATTGAATTTCTATATTCGTATTATAAATTTGTAAATATTACGATTTATAATTAAGGATAGGGAAATAGTTTTAACCGTATTTTATGCTTTGTGTGTAATAATATATTTACGTGCAATATTATTCGTTTACTATCATCAGGAATAGAAAAAATTATGGTACCTTTTAATAAGTCCTATTTAAAACAAACAGAATTTTTTCAAAAAACAAAAGATAGATGTCTATTTCGATTTCTGCTTATCATCGATTGACAGGAGAAAGACGAAACTTTACCCGTAATTATTCTCCAATAATTTCGAAGGGAAATTACAAACAGGTTAGAACAATCCAAACGGAATTTCATCAATAATCTCCATATTATCAAAGTTCAAACCTGTCCGGTTTATCATTTTCCCTAATGGTACGCGGGGTGACATAAATAACTTGTTGCTGGAAGTTTGCAGCATGTCTATTCTGTTTCAATAATTATTGCAACTAACGAGAGCTTTCCTTGCTGCTTAATACGTTTCAAATTGAAATTACAAATCGACGACTTTGCCAAATATAATGGAACAACGTTAATCCTATGTTCTTGATGACGTGAACGTTTTGTACATTATGATTATTCGCGAGAATATTTGTTTGATACAAAGTGTTAAATTAAATTGTACGTATTTTAGACGAAGCGAGTAAATTTTTACAAAAATTTTAGTTTATATTTCTTGAAAATAATGTTTTTAATAGACTGTAGATGTTAACATAATATTTAAATATTTAAATATTTAAAATAATATAGTGTTTTTAATAATATTTGGTACTCGTAAAACAATGAGATTTTATTCGTCAGATTATTTTATACTATCGAAACTATTTGATTTGACGAAACGGAAAATTCTCAGTTCTAAAAAAAATTTAAAAATTTGAAAATTAAAAAATTAAAAAGTTATTAGAATTGTCAATTCTTAGCTTAGCCTTCATTTGTGATTTCACAGTTGAATCAATCATGTATGTTTGATATTTATATCCATCCTAACAAATAAATTCTGTTATTTGCTAACAACGATTACTAATTACCTAATAATCACAAGCATTATTCATTGATCTGATTGTTTTATCATCGTGATCATTAATTATTAATCACTCTGATTAATTTACATTAGGCAGCCTTGTTAATATGTATTACACTAGAAGCTAATTGAAATAAAAGTATACCTTACACGTTCTCCAATCTAATATTAAAAAGATGTTGTTAAACGTTATTCAGCATTGGCAAGCAAAAAAATAACGAAAAAAGAACAGAGAAGAAGTGGAACAAGTGTTTATATGTTTTATTTCTACTCCGAGTCTCGTGAAAACTTTCCATTGTTCTCTTAATTAATGTTATTGGTGATTTAATGAACTAACTTTGAAACAGTCTTTTGAAGCGTATTTTTAAAAGTGTTATAATATTTATGCATGATTCATTCAGGAGGATGGTAAAATTTTTAAAATATACAATAATTTACAAGTTAATTTTAGCCTCTTGATTATTATGGTAAATCAATAGAAATTTTCTTAGACGTTCCTGTCCAGCTAAAAAATTACTCAATCTGAAATTAGTACATAATTTTATCATTTTGTACAATTTTCATTCAAAAAGAATTAAAATGCTAAAAAATTTAAATAAATTATGGACCGTTTATTTTAAAATTGTCTAAAAGTCCATTATCTAAGAAAATTTTTAACAAACAATTTTATTTATAAATTTTTATTCGTTTGTTTCAAGTCAACTTTTTATTCGTATTGAAATTTTGTTGCCAAATGGAATACTCTGATATTTCAAAACAAAAAAAAATTCACGAAATTTGATTTATTTCTGGGCACAGTTCAAGTCAGATGCGAATACGGAAGATGATGGTCATCGATAGATATAAAATTTGCGATGGTTGCCTCAGTACTAAGCTTTTACCATAAAAATTAAAAATCCTTTCCTGTATATTATGCACACTTTTACCATTTAACGACGTTTATTACGCAGCACTTTATGGATATTAAGCAATATATTACTCGCATCATCTATGGTCGTACAGACCGTTGATGAAATCATCGTGAAATATTTGCCACGAAGATAAATTCATTTTATCGAAAACGCGCGAAACAGATTGGATAGTGAATAAACGATCTTTCTGATTTTGTTGTGTACTCTCCAATTTTAATGACAAATTTTTTGCATTTCCGTATCTTCCAGAAGTGCATAAAAATCTGTGGCACACGAAACAATTATTTATTCAATTTTTCATTCGTTCATGTTTTGATTAATTATTCGTCGTTATTCATTCGCGCAGATGTTCGTGCAAATTTGTACGTTCATCAAAATGATCCCGGAAATAAAATTTAAAGAGAGATTTATCTCACTCGTACGCTTCATTTTATACATTTCGTCATGTTACGTATGTTTTGAAAATTTTTGGCATTTTTCAAATTCGTTAGTTAATAATTACGTTAACATTCGCTTGGATTCGTTGCGAACGCGCATAACTCCATCGCTGTTTAAACTGAAAATTAAGCGGGATGAATTTATCGGGGCGTGGGTCGAACGAGCGTTCGTTCGTTCGTTACAAATGCATCATTAGAAATTACTGCGAATGAATAAAAATGTTTATTGAATTTTTAGAACGAAGAATTTAACGTCGTTCCTTTTGAGAAATAGACAATCAGTTGATCGAAATGACACCAACGATCATTTTTAACACCTGACTGGCATCGTTGGACACTGGAAGCCATGAAGCTTCATTGCTCAATTTTATTGTCATACTAATCACAAACAGCGAGAATATCAAATGCAAAATGAAATTAAACACAGCAGAATTTCGTTCGCATGGACCTCCTATTTTGCACGAATCAAGTTTTAGTCAATATCCGATTAAATTTTGCTGACTGGATCCACTTCTTTAAGTGGCAGATGAAAATCACGTCCTATTATGCGAACTCCAATTATTATTACTATTACGTAATATCATTTCACATTATTTTATATTACAACGTGTCACGTAATATTATATAACATTACAAACCGAGTTCTACCGCACCTTATAAACTTTATAACGTAATACAGTACGTATTACAGTCGTGATATCACTCGTAGGTTAAGTGACAGATGGAAGACAAGTACGAGCTTTATCGGAGAAAAGCGCGTGAAACAGATCGAACGACAATTTCCCCGATTTCTCAATTTCATTGTGTTCTCTCTTCTCTCTCTTTTCTTTTTTTCTTCTTTTTTAACGCTGCAACAACAGTTTACGCTGTTAAGAGGGGAAAAAGAGAAAAAAAGAAAGAAAGAAAGTGTGTGTGAGAGAGAAAGAGAGAGAGATCTGAACGGTATCGATGTTTCACACTTCACGGTTTCAGATAGCCAGCGACGATGAAAAGTTTATACTGCGTTAATGACTCGACTTGCGCGTCGTAGTTTAAAAATAATTGAACACCGCGATCGATAGAGCCGAGCGGACGCGTAATAAAAATGCACGGACGGTCATCGAAAATTCTTGGACCTGTTTAAAATACGAGGGCAGTGTCGAGGTTTCACCTTTCCGCGGTGGCTGGTATACCCGTGACACGCTTAATTTCGCTAATTAGCGACGCGCGCGGGCTGATTAATTTCTCCGCGGTGGCGCCATCCGGGCCCATCTCGTTCTAAAACAATTACGTTTAATTATGCCCGATAATTGTCGCGTCGCGCAGTACGTGTTTTCTACGATTAGATTCCGATTCTTCGGGAAACGTTCCAAGCATTTCGCAGTAACGCAGTTTATCGGCAATTAATTGTCAGATATTCGATGTTTGTGCAATTTTATCCAATTTTATGTGTTTATCAGCATTTAGCATATCTAGTCAGTATTTGTTTCATAACGATGTAATATTATACTTGCGAACAATATTCGTTTCACGATAATTAAAGCATTTGTGAGAATTTATTTGGCGTTATTAATTTTTATTTAATGTAAAATTATTTATGGAAAATTTAAAAATGAAGAATTTCTTGAAATGCATTTAATATGAACGAATGTATAGCTATCTGTGCTTTTTAATTTATATATAAAATGACATTTTACCGAGGTTCTACGTTTCAATTTATTTTCCTAAAAGTATGATAATTACGCAGTACAATAATTAGTGTTTATTAATTATATTTCCAATAGTGTAGTACTTATTTTTTATAGTTATTTTGCGTACATTTTTTATGCATACATTTCGATAAATTTGTAGTACATAGTATATAATTATATAAAATTATTAAATTATACAGAACAATTATATAGTTATATAATAACAGTTATAACTGGATACATATAAATATGTATAAAACTACACAACTAGTACCCCAGTACGATTCGTCTCACTGAAAATTGCCCAGAAGCAACTCTTCTGACTAGGAAATAAAGACGACATTTTTGCCATAAAATTTTATTCATATACAAACATTTGAATACAAAACAAATTACAGGCGCGATCGCTGAGTACCAGACAACGCCACTCCCACTCGAGGTCTATCCCACGCCCCCTCGCGAATCACGTGACCCAAATCAACCAATCGCTAATTTTCGTTGCATTAGCGTTGCATCAGAAAAGGCCCGATTTTCTGGGTTACCTCCGCTAAAATCACTATCAGTGATAAAAATTCGAATAATCGGTACTTATTTTTCTATCGTTCATTAGTGATTCTTACATACTCCTTTAACAACATTACATTCGTTTTACATTTCTAACGCAGTTAATATTTCATTCTGCAAACATTTCTTGTCGCTAACGTTCTGCTGGCCTGTTATTTCGAAAAAAAAAGGATTTCCAAAATAGAGTTAAAAAGTTTAATTATTCCGCCGAGCGGGAAACTAAACAAACGTAGCGAAAGAAGCGACGAAACGAAGTAAAATCGCGTCGTCCCGCTGCTAAACGAAAGCATTTTAACACGAATTGGATTATTACGTTTAATGAGACTATTATAGCTGCAGGTAGAGAAGCAATAATTGTATCTGAATCTCAATTCAAGTGTTAAATGTAATTACTCTTGCTGTTTTCTCTTTTTTTTTCGGTACAAAGTGAAAGTTTCAATAGCATTTTAGAAGTTCAACCCAGATAATAGTTGTATCAACAGGTTTCCGCGTTGCTTTAAGCACGCTTTGGTTTCTCATACCTACACGTATATTATATTTTTTATATATGTCGAGCATGTAAATGGTAAATGCTTCAAAAACCAGAATTCATAATCCACGTTGCACAGCTTATTATAAATCAATCGGATTTTAATACAACGCAACGTTAGAATGAATTTAAAGAGATTTTCATGTACGAAAAATATGAATATTTAGCAAGTTATAATAATTCAAAGAGGTATTGATACGTTTTATGAATGTTTCTTGTTGGTTATAAATCAACCAGATTTTATTGTTGAATTTGACAGTTTTGTAGTACTCCCTATTGTTTATAAATTAATCGGATTTTAACGTTAAGATAAATCTAAAGAAATTTAAAAAAAAATAAATATTTATTATATCTTAAATAGCATTATAAATCGATCGGTATAGCCAGTGATTACAAACTAATCAATTTAATATAATATAACATCGTATTAAATGTGATTATATTAATATAATTAACATATTGCATTAAATAAAATGTAATTAATGTTTTACTGAATATAATTAATATAAATGATTATATTAAACGTATATTACGTTACATACAATATTGAATTGATATATGTTGTGTAACATTAATGTTTCTAAATTCTACAAAACATACGAATTATATATACGTATATAATTTGTTATACAAATATTTCGAAAAATTTATAGTGCGTTAGTTTCAATGACATTAAATGTACGTGAATACGACCAAGCATCAGCGACCATAAATCATGTCTACGTTTTACGAACATAAAGAAAATGTTATACGAGTATCTGTAAAATTCTCTTCTAAGGCATTCCAGGCGATGTGTTTATAGGAGCCACTTTCAAATGTATTATGTATCGCGCATTTCAGCCATTTTGCGTGTCGTTTTATCTTTTTACCACTCGCTACTAAAGTCGAAAAAAATTAGGCCACGGAGCCACCGGATCCGAATAAACAAACATAAAGAAATTTTCATCAACCTGTGCTATCGCACGATCGCAATCTAGCAGAATTTCCACTTTATCGATTTTAATATAAAGTCCTGAATTCTAAATATCTGCCTCTTTTTGGCGTTTCTGTTTGTTTACTAAAAGAAGAAAAAAAAATAGAGAAGATAAAATGAAAATGAAGTACTATTCGTGTGGTTACTGGTTTAACTGTTTAACTGGTTTAAACGTTGTTTGGATTAAAGTTAAATATTTCCTGATAATTAGAGGTTCTGCAATTTCCATGAAAGTGAGTGAATAAAATACGATCTTCGTGCATAAAATATATCCTCTGCGTTGTAACTATTATACAAAATGGACCAAAAATCACTTCCATTTTCATATTAAAATAAAAATTTGATTTAAAATTAATAAAATTATTTTTTTTCTTGTATTTTGATGTTTTATTAAAAGAAAAAGAAAATAGGTGGGAGAAACTTTTGGCCCACCTTGTACAATCTATTTGTACATTATTAGATAGAAAAATTATTGCGGAGGAAATTAAATATCGCAAAAAAGAATTTGATATAATTTTTAAATTGTAGATATTTATGCAAATTTTTGATATTTGATAATGTAAGTAATGTCTTACTCAATATTGTATATTGCAAATAAACAAGTATATATAAGTAAATTAGGATTTATACATATGATAAAGCTCTATGACTTTGTAGCTAAACTTTATTATATTATATTAATAAATTATTATGAGTTGTATAACTACGGGGTTTTAAATTTTATATCTGACTTTGTAGCTTTAATTTTCTGGAATTAAAAAAATAGAACAGAAAATTGTTTTAGATATCAAATATTGCAAAAAGCATCATACTTTTTAAGATATTTTTTATATTGCGTACATCTTGTAGAATTTTGCAGTTATTCAATAATATTGTTACCAAATGAGTACCAAATGTAACTAAATTTTGCATCAGATGCATATGTACTAGAGTGTTAAATGTAATTAAATTTAATACTAACGTTGATATTAATTCGTTAAATATTAATATCAATCAACTTAAACTGTAATTCATTTTAACATTTCTGTTTTTTTTTTCATCAGGAAATTATAATATTATTAACATTGTTTAGGTTATAATTAAATTAAATTTTAATAGCTGCGGTGATTTAGATTCAATAGATGCGATAGATTTTATTGTTAGGCAGAAAAACTGTTTGGAGAAAAATTGAATATTGCAAAAAAGATTATTCTTCTTTAATATAATTTTGCTTCCCAAGCATAGAACGTAATCATATTGCGGTTCATGTTTTTCTTTGAAATGAAATTACGAAACGGATCAAGCTCGTTTATATTTCGTAATTATATAAAAAATGAGAAAGCATATTTATTACACGCTTGTTTGAATTTATTAAAATCAATGGTTGAAAAGCAGACTCAAAACAATGGTTAAAAAACGATCTCGAAAAGAGATCGAACATTTTCAAAAGAATATTACATTATAACGAAAATGCAATCGTACGTTATCGTTATAATAAGAATACACTAACTTTTAATATAAAAATATACAAGATGATTGGTCCTAATTTATAAATATAAATGATTCGTAAATTATCTGTTTATAGATAAAATAATCCAGAAATGAGTTGTCTCGAAGAGACATTTTTGGTGGATAAACGTGTAAAAGTCACATGAAGGTCACTCCCATTTTTTTAAATGAAATAATGGTCGATAATTATTTCAAATAAATATCTTCAATATAATGCAATAATTACTGTCAAATAAATTTTCAAGTATCTATCTTATTTCAATAAAAATACTTCAATTATTATTTATTTACGATATTAGAATGTATGATTGATCAATGGACATTGGAGATTATGATAATTATGGATTTTAAATCACCTAACTTTTAATTTAATTTCATTTAATTTCATTTAATTTTTGTTGAATATCATCTTAATTTTACGGAAAATAAAATTAAATACTCCGAAGTTTTTGTAACCTAACATAAATTATAATAACTTGAGGCTCACGCGCTTTCTACTTTTTTAAATTAAAAGGTCCGGTTCTATCGGTGATTTTGGGGATTCATATATGCGCGGTTATGCAGGAAATAATTTCGTTTCTATACAAAACTCGAAATCAGTGCGTAACAAATTTTCGTTTCGGCCTAAATTTTCAAAGGAGACATTTTTATCCCACCCGTGTCTATTTTTCACAAGTCTGACAATTCTTTCGATCGTTCTGATATTATTTTCGAAATTTCGAAAATTATACTGATTGCGTTATGTAATTATAAAAATTTCTAAATATTATAGCTAGTGAGGGACCACGATCCCTTTTTTTTTATATTGAAAATCTTCGACATAACGCAGTGTTTAAAAATAATCGCAACTAAAAATATTCTTGACGACCCCCTGGAAAACACTTTGCGACCCCCTTGGGGATTATGATCCCCACGTTGTGAATCCAGGTTATATGGAAACGAATCTTTATATATTTTCTTCATCGTTCATTGTGTTTCCTGGTTCATAAATTTTGTGAAAAGATATGCATAAATAGCGTCCTTTTTATTACCTTATTATTAACATTATTATTCATTTTCCATTAATTTATTAATATAACGCAATTAACTTATTTATTTGTAGTATTCAATTTTAAGATGTCTTTAGCATGTAATAATTATATGAATTATATTTAAGTATTGTAGTAAAATTGTTTTGTAATAGCAATTATTTGTTTCAATGATTTTGTTTTAACTAATCACAACAGAGCGATAGTAAATAATGTTCTAATTCAGGTATTATAAAATAATTCATCAATCATGAATTAACCTGTACTACAATAAAGTATCATAAGCTATAGAAATATAATAAAATTCTATGGCTCTATAGCTTTGATAATGTAAATTATATTGATTGATTATTAAACATCACAAATGACAACATTACACATTGTAGAACTTTATAACAAAGTATTACGAGTTGTAAAAGAATCTGAAATGTCATAAACAAATATTATATCTCGTCTAGCATTGAGTGTTACAAATAAAGAAATTAATTACTCCAAGTATTAAAAGTATTTGCAGCATTGCAGTGTCTGCCTTTCAGTGAGATAATAGATAAATTCAGCAGAGAATTTATACGAAAATCCTGGAAACGGATTGCAGATATTCGAAGGCGTAGTATTATGTCAAAGTAAAGGCCAGGGGAAATAGACGCCGCGAATTCCGCGGATACTTTAAATTTCTTGAATGTAATATTCGCTTTCAGTGGAGTTTGATCCCATAACTAATTTCGCGAAATTTTGCACGAGGATGTAGGGAGAGACAACGATTGAATTTGTTCCTATATTCTTTTCAACTGTAAACGATGATCCTCTTTTAAAATCCTTCCTTAAGATGTTGATATAAATTCTATCCGAACGACTCCTTTAAACAACACTTCTTCCAAGTAATTAAATTTTACTTGGTTTCTTATTGATCAGTCCTTCAGAAATTGCTTTATAATTTCTCTTCTGTGCAGGTTTAGGTTAGGTTTGTGACTTAATGGCAATTAAATTATTCTACTTTATAGACTCTAGTCACGCCGTAACGATTCAAAGTCGACAAAATTCAATTCTAAATGTTATCAACAACAGTGACAATTAAATGGTAGGATCTGTTTATAAAAATCAATTCCACTCGCATTTCCTATCTGAAATAAGTTCAAAAATCTTCCATTTTGTAGCTTTTAATTTTGAAATCGCTTCAATAACATTACTAATGTCCAAAAATCGAGGATCTTTAAGAAAAATTTATTTTAAATATATGTGTGACAAAAGAAATTTAATTTAAATTATTTTTTACACCCCTTTGAAATTGTATAAACCAATAAAAATTCTATCTTTAGAAAAATTACAAGTTTCTGAAAATCATATATGTACAGCAACGAAAAGTTTAAAAGTTGTATTTGCCTGATAGACAATCATCTAATTCCGGAATATATGTACATTATATCCACTCATTGCTATTATTAAACATAGAATTGTTATAAAATAATAATTATCTCATAGCGTGTGTCTTTTAAAAATTTTTTAACTACATACTTATCTTTGCTAACTTTTTAATCTATCAATCACACCTCAACAATTAATATTAAAATTCACAGAACGAAGCCGTAAATATTACAAACATCGACGACAGTCGGACAACAATGTCTATTCTTCAAAAAAGAATCAACCTCATTCGACATTTCCTTTCAGCAAGGCGATTCTGCGTTATTGAAAGATGAATACACGACGTGTAGTGCGTCAAGAAGCATCGGGCATCTGCGTCAGTCTCCTTTAAAAGTAACAAGAGCAGCATGGAAAATAAGATTCTCGTCGCGTTTCTAAAAGCACCGTCCAATAACAGAGTCCGGGGGCACAATTGGCTGTTATAGAAGTGGTCGCAGTATAACATTAACTTCGTTAGATGCTGCACCGATTGTAATCCAATCTATCTAAGCCCTACGTCAAACGATCACGAACATTGAATTGATAATAAGCTCTCAAGCCTGTCTAATATTAGATTAAATGCAATCGAGAGATGGCACAATGTGCCTCGTTCGTCTTTATCGTACCCCAGAGCAAGAATAAAGAGGGAAACGTAGGTCGTAGGATGAATGCAACGATAAAAAGTGTTCAATTGGTATTCTTAATTATTCTCTCAATTGATAGTTACGCTCGATGCTACGTCTCAATTGAAATCCTCGTACGTGAAATGGAAATTTATTTGAATACGAAGAAGTTTATACATTGCACACACGTGTTAAATTTCCAAAGGAAACAATGATTTCCTCAAGCAAATATAAGTATTTCATTTTTAATACTTCGATCTTCATTCTCTGTCGAAGTCTACTCTAGTTAATCACATTTAGAAATGAAACGTGTAATTGTGATATTTGTAATTTAGAGAGAAAAAGTTAACTTAATTTAGTTTATTTATATTATTTATTATTAGTAAATTTATTTTAAATTTATATTAATTTATTTCTTAATAAATAATTTAATTTAAGTTAATTTAAAGAGAAAATGAGAGAAAGTAAATTTTATACAAAAAGAAAATGGCGCTCCACATTTCGGTAAAAGCTGAAATGTATTTTAAGAATGATAATTTAAATGAATAAATGCTTGGTTATAATGTTCAATTATAATTTATACTTTATGTAATAATTACTTACTATATCTAACATTATAATATTTGTATTTTTCGCAATAATGTATGAAAATTTTATTTAAAAAGACAGATTTTTATTTAAAATTAGATATTACTGTATTTATATAATAATATAATATGTTATATATTTAAAAATTTTTATCTAAAAATCTAATATACTAAATTTTCTTGTCTTTCTTATATTTTAATTTAATTCACTGGAAATAAATGATTTACTTTTAATAAATTCGTTCGTGTTAACAGAACTTGACTATAACTAAATTCTCATTTTACGCAGTCAGAGAATATATTTTTCTAAATAATTTTATTGAATTTATTATATCTTGTTTTACATTACATACATTATTTTTATTTTGTTATTAGATACCAATTAGATGCAAATTCTTACTTAATTAGATCTATCATTTTGATCCATTTTAGTTTGGATTGATTATTTTGGATTACAGCAACGAATAAGATTTATTCTACCTCTTCTGAATTTCCATTACTATTATTATTATTATTATTTGTTAAATACTGAAACAAAGCAAAGTTTCATCGTGAAATTCTTTCAATCTATGTTTATCTTTCGTTTTGAATTCTACTTCGCGTTAAACTACAACATTTTCAACAAATATTCAAACATTTTTGAAAACAACAGGATACTTTTGAAAGTTTTTTAAAATTTTGATCACTTTTATTGATTCTGGGCAACCAAATTTTGATCTGAGTTTTATTGTGTATTCTATTGAGTATTCTCGAGGAGGAGGTTGATTCAATGTAAACTCGAGAAAGCTGGTTGGTCATTCAACGGTGGTTTTGTCATTCAGGCCTTTGGAAAACGAAAACAATCAGTTGTTTGCAAAAGCCGTGTTCGAAACGACACGGCGATGTCCATTTTTAAGTGACAGGAATCACAGAAGCAGCAAATATTTTTTCCGTCGCGAAAAAAATATCGCACGAATAAAAACAGTCAGTCAAAGCGATGAACGTTGCGAACTTTGAATTATAAAAGAGACCCGCGGCTATTAAAAAAAAAAGAATAGAAAAACGAGCGTAGGTGTGTCTAATATAAACACGAATCATTGTTCTTCGCAGGATCATACTTTATTATAAATAACTGCAGATTTTTATGGAAATTCACAGTTTCAAGAATAAGAGACTGAGAAAATAAAACTCTGACAGAAAATTACTTTGTACGGCAAATATTACAGAAAGCACTCGTATTTTAAAATAATTTACAATTTTGAAAGTTGTACTTTAGAATGTTTTAAAATTTCTACAATTGCATTTTAAAATATTTTACAATTTCCAAAATTGTACATTGGAATATTCCGCAGTTTCTAAAATTGCATTCTGGAATGTTTAAAAATTTCTGAAGTTGCTGTTTAAGATAATTTACGATTCCTAAACTTGTATTTCAGAATATTTTAAAATTGTTCTAAAGTTGTGTTTTAAAGTAATTTACAATTTCTAAAATATTTTTGCAATTTTTAAAGATGTGTATTGGAATATTTTAAAATTTCAAACTAATTTAAAACGTTCTATAAGTGTGTAAAAAACATTTCACTCCAATTATAAAAGAGATTTCACGTTGGATGCTTGCGAATCTTTATTTTTCATGACAAAGGGACTCTCGTATAGACACTGTAAGTCGATTTTCGACTTCTTCACGCGATTATTGACAAATAATTTTGCTACGAACTTTTGACACACTTTTCTGAGCGGAAAATTTACAAGGTAAAACAGATTTAAACTGTTCCGACTAAAAATGTTTCCAGCCCTGAATATAGAATGATGGTTGATGATTCACCCTCGAGGGTGGCAAAGTTAAAAAATAAATCCGACAACTGAAAGTTGCAATTCGAACGAACATTTTTTTAAACTTTAACTTCGAGGGGTCGACGTGTTCATGTATTTCAGATTATTGAAGTTATTTTTGAAAACAGATGCGAGCCCAAACAAAAACATTGATGTCTCCAACTATCCAAACCTGGACTTTATTTCAAGCGAATACTTTAACTTTCCCTTTTTTCTTTAAAAAAAATTATCGTCATTATTCAAAAATAACGATTATCTTTAAATAATTAAAATTATTATTATTATTTTTAAATACGTATAACTGTTAATATTAATCATTATTTTAAATATAATTATACACATGAAAGTAATGGAGTTTACTTGCAGAATTATTTTAATACGAAGGTAAATGTATAATTAAATAATTAAAAGTAATGGATCTTCTTTGATTTTCAATTTTCATTTAACGTTTATGCAATAAATTATCTTTCGTTGTCAACGCAGGTTTGTTTTTATTATAAATTTGGTATAAAATTATATGTAAGAATATTTTATTGTTGCTAATCTCTACAAAGCAGTATAATTTTATCATCATCAATTTTCGATTTACAAAACAGGAAATGGCGCCCATGTCTTCAAGTTTCAATTCAAATTTTCAAACATTCCTTGTCCTTTCGTCTTTTAAACTTCTCTTTATTAATCGCACTTTGTCGCATCTTCATTTTCTTTGAACTTTCTAACTTCTCCATTAATCTCTACTTCGCTCGTCTGCATTTCTCCAAACGAGACAAAGACTTAAAAAATGTTTAACTATTATCAAATCATTACCATCTTATTATTATAAATTACTTTCCATTAGAACTGTTTTGAATGTTTTATAATATTTTAATAACATGTTTTTCCTGTTCGCGAAATAGAAAACGTTATGCAGATTAAACTGTAAGAGGAAACGTTAATTAAAACTATGAATAATATGACATAATATTGGGAATATTAATATACGAAGATATAAATAATTCTACGACATTTACATTTATATAAATATATATTCAAAATTCAATTCCCTACCAAACAATAATTTATAATAAAACGCTTCAATTTCCTTGCATTCCATAAAATTATAGAATTTAGGCCCAAGATGTAACGAGGAAATATTACATTATTATTACAATATATGCATAATATTAATATAATAACAGTTATTATAATGTTGCAGTATCACGTTATTTCAAAAATCTTGGAATCCCAGCCACGATATTAAAAAAGCAAAATTTTCGTAACGCCGAATTTGTTTTGAAAGGAATTGCAAATGAAACGCCTGTTGATCCTAATGGTAATCCCCCAGAGGAACGTTGGGAAAATTTCGATAATTTCTCACGCGAACCGCCGACAGAATCATAGTCTTTTTCACGGTGGACAGAGTAACCGCAAGAACGGCGAAATGTCACGGTAATAGCAGAAGCGAGCCATGAAAGCGAGGAGTTAGAGTACCGATAGAGATTCATCCTTTTTTGTCGCGTGAGCGAATTGTTCGGAGGTCGTAGGGGAATTGTACGCTTTGCATCTGACAAGAAGAGACCTCGAGGTATAACGATCGCGTTCTAACGAGTTTCACCAGAACGCATTCACCGTCGGTGAATAACAAAACCTTAGGTGCAATGTTTGCTTCTGAAAGCGAACAGCGATCGATTTACGACACGCTTGTCCTAAAGATACGGGTGATCTTTATTTTTTTTTTTGCCGTAGATTTCCTCGTAAACGACGTTTCCTTAATGTATTAGGCGATTTCAACGCCGCCGTAGTGTCAGACACTATTTTTTAACTTGATGTGTATTCGTTCTTGGAAAAGATAAATTTAAAAAGAAACCGACCATGTGCTCAATCGTCAGAGGTCATAGTGATTCAAAAGGTCGAAATAAAAATTACAAATCTCTGTTGTAAAATAAAATCAAATATCCCAAATTTTAATAATCTAATGTAAGTTATTATAGTATCGCAGTCAATAATACTGCTTGTGAATTAATTGCTGTAATCGGAATCTGTAATTATTATTATTAATAATAATACTTCTCGAGTTTAGAGCGATGCAAAGAAATAAATAAATACGGCAGCGAAAACAATTTGAATATACAAAGTATACTTGAATTTACATTTGTATTGTAATTGTCGTAATGAAGATAAATTTATTGTGATACATTCTTTAGATGATACTAATTTAAAAATTAACTTGGATAATTATGTATCTGATTTCGAGCAGGTATAGAAAGAAGATTAAATTTTTTCTTTATAATACGTATTATATAGAGCTATTTAAAATCTATCTTGTTTTTGTTTGTTTTAATTAAGTAATATTTAGATAACTTTATTTATATTATTAATATTATAACTCTTATAATTATAATTATGAGAAAATATCACGAAATTATATATTTGAAATTAATAGCTGAAGAACAGAAACTTTCAAGAAAATTTATTTCGGATAATGATCTCGTGAATTAAGATATATTACTAACTTCTTGAAATTGATTACCCAAAGTAATCTGTGAGTTAAAAAGTTTCATCGTCAAAGATAAATTAACCCTTATAAGTTTCTAAAAACCTTATTTATTTCTCATCACGCGTCTAAGAATACTGCATATGTCTTTTACGTTTTCAATGAAAAATAGCTGAAAAAATAAATATTCAAATAGCGAAACATGAAAGATACTATATGGAACATTATAGGATGGCAAAGAACAAAAAATATACCGATACAGATTGTTAACTTACAATTAGTTTTCTGTAGATGTTCTATTTTTTTTAAAAATCATTACAAATCCAAATTGTTACTAAATTGATTAAAAATTCTCTTTTTTATCTCGAGAACTGTTAAAGGTTCAAGAACGAGATAAAAGCTCATAATGTCATGTAAGCTTAATGAATGGGAATTTAAAATTTCGGTTTACGTGTCACTGACGATGATACAGCGTGTGCTTTCATAGGAAATTTTAAAAAATATTTGAAAACTTTATAGAAAATTCGAGAATACACAAAATAACACGTCAGATTCAAAAAGTTTGCACAAACTACATCCTCGATCGAATAATAATAAAATTAATATCATTGCCGAACGAAATATTTGATCCACCAGTCGATAATTATTTTACAAAATCGCAAATGAATTGGGAAGCTAATTATTTTTCACCCTCGACGTCGTTATTTTTATTCGGAGAATATCCGGGACGACGAACGGCTTAGAGAAACACCACGCTGTCCCGTATTGTGTCAGAGACACGGCCTGGGTCAATGAAGGTACAAAGGACAAGGCAGTTACTCTTTGAAGGTTGCCGACTAATTTAACGGTCGAACCTCGTTGAGATATACCTCGATCGATCATTAGGTGCAGAGACTGGCGTTTGTTGCAAAAGAGAGAGAGAGAGAGAGAGAGAGTTCGTGGCTCGTTTGTGCAACAATGCACAATGCGGACCAACGTTCTGACCACCTCCCTCGGTCAGGGAGAGACGTTGCGTTTCCAGTGTAGTTTCAATTGCTTAGAAGCCTCTCCGTGGGATTTCAATGCACATCGGAAGCTTAGAAACTTGTTCCCGTTGGGACGCCACCCGTGACAGCGTCAATAATTAATTTCGAACATTGTTGCGTTCGAACAATGACGCTTCCGCTTAGCCAAAGAACTTTCGATGCTCCCAATGAAATGCGTCCATTGTTTTATCTTTTACCTTCCTTCTTTTTATATATATATACATATTTTATCTTTGCCCATTCTCTCGTGGAGATAGATAGGTAGTTTGTTCTCCTTCTTTCTTCCTTTTTCTTCAGACAACTTTGTTTCTTGTCTGAACAAGGAGAAGAGTTCTGGTTTCACGAATGAAAAGTTACCTCATTTACATTGCCTTTGTGTTCGATGATAAATTGCAGAATTAACTCTCTGTAACTCAGGAGTTCAGCTTGGACTTTATTTGAATATTTGTAAAATAATTGTTTGTAAATAATAAACCACCGGGAATAGTTCATTATTCAGCGTTGTTAATTAATGCTTGAATTTCATGTTATTAAACATTATTATTAACGTAACAGCTGTATTATTAATTACAAAAATACATCATCTTACTTATGTTAATTGTACTTAATATCAATTATTAATTATTACAATTATTATAATTACTTATTGATATTGATTATTCGTTATCGATTAAATTAAACAGCGGATTTTTGCACGTTTACAGGAAATATGCAAAACGCACACAACGTTCGAAATTAGAATAAAGTACTTGATCGATCAAGTAAATTTTGCATCAACTGTTCTCAGATTTCTAACCAGAGCGAAGAATCTGTCTCTCTGTTTCTTCGTAAATAAACGAGACACTCTGTTTATATAAGGGATCAAAGAAATCCCATAAATCCGAACAGAACTTTACGATCCTCGTAAAATTCCGCGGTGTCATTCTTGAATTCTCGAGTGACGCGTCTCGCAATAATTGGATTGTCAAATTTAATGGACATTTTATGCGAACCAAATGCACGGCTATAATCGCGCGGTGAATTCGAAATTGCTGATATTTTAGCCCCGCAACTTTTAATTAGGCAGTTAACCGAAACGCGTCTGTACAGAGATTTTACGGTTTCCCACCTTTATTTCCAAAATGGCGTTGGCCCCGGTGCTAATTCAGCCTGTATCGCAGTTCTGTGAGTCCGTGATTAACGACGCTGACTGCTTTATCTCCATAATCGCGATTAGCATAATTATCTGCACGGCGGAATGTTCATGCGTTACATTTTCGTGGAAATCTGATCGACGAACTATGTCAGTCACGTGCACATCCTCCGTATCTCGAAGGCCAACGGGATGGTCTTGCTCGATCATCGATAAATTAATACTGTTTGGATCTGGCGAATTTCGTTCTCGTAGTTTTCTTTAAGACCGGCAGCTTGGCGAAGAAAGAATAATGTTTAGAAAAGTGATTGATCCATCAAGGAGCAACGCGTAACATTTCCATCATATTCGTATTTTCGTCAAGTATTGTATATAAGATCATAGTTGACATTGTCTCTCGATTATTTAGAACTTTTATTTGCCTTTAAAACAACGTTTCTAAAAGCTTCCCTGTTTCTATAGGAACGATATTGATTTTACTTTGCATTAATAAATACTCGGCCGCGCATATGTATCATACCGCAATCTCTCCATTCCCCTGATTAAATTTCAGCGAACGTGACGATAATTTTTCAGTCACATTAATGCATCGTGTGCTCGTGTGATTCGTAAATTAAATGTAAACAAAAGCTCGAGAAGCTTACTCTGACAATTGTTCGAAAAATCGAGGGCGTAAATAGATTTCTTTCGAACTGTCTGCAACAGCGTTGAGAAGAAAAATGCTGTTGAAGTGCTGGTGATGCGAGATATTAAACATCTCTGTCGAACAGAGGCATTTCCAGAAAAGTTATACAAATGCTCAAGGTAGGAGAGTAAACTGGCACTCAAAAATAGCCTCTTTGAAGCCTTTGTTTGAATTATATCCGTGGCTGGGTTTGACAGCACTGATTTGTGATCTCTTAAGTTTAGGGGATTCTTTTTATTCGTACTTGAAGACGCACCGTTTTGCCTACTTTTTATTGTCATACTTTATATGTATATTTGAGGTAGCGTCGCGCCATTTTAATTTCACAATTTTACAACGAAAATTTAAAATCAGAAAAATGAAATCGCTCGAAATAGTTTTATGATGAAAAATTTCTAATGATTGACGAAATGATTAAACAATTAAATTGTAAAAATTATAATGATTGACGAAACGATTACGCTTCTACATAAATATAGCATTATTTTCATCTTACGACAGAATGTAATTTTAAACATAATTAAATTATAATTAAATAACTAAACTATAACAACTAATTGTTTTTTAGATAAATAGCGGACTTTGTTTTAAATTTTCGATTACATGCACATATATTTTATGATATTTGATTTATAAACATCTTTCCTCTCAATGCTCGTTAAAAAAACGTTTATTAAAAAATAATCCAGCGAGATAGAATGAAAATATTTTGACGTAGAAATTTATTGATATTTACGATAAATCTTTTGATTTCTATTCGATGTTATTTATAGAACTTTTATACTGTTGCTAGTATTTGGTGTTTGTTTACAATAATCCTTGCATATCCTTTATTTTACTACACGTATACGCACATCTTAAATCACCGATTTGTTTAAAAACCTGCAATTTTGTATTTTACAACTGTAATAATAAATATCGAATAATATGTAATATCAGAAATATTTTTCAAAAAAACTCACGTAGCAAATTACACAATAAAAAATACTTCTTTCACTACTACAATTCTTCGAAGCGATATTTTTATTTTTCCAAATACTCATTTAGCAAAAGATGAGAACAGTAATTAAAATTTGATAAACTTCCAATTATTTGTACTTCTTCCTCGTTGTTAATAAAATGACACCTAAATAAAAAATACCTACAAATCGAATTACCCAAAAATATTTAATTTGTCTCTTTTCCCATTTTTTTTATCTCAGTTTTGATACTCCTGATCGAATAAGGAATGTATGAAATGCACGTAGTTGGAATTTACTGTAATTCGAATAACTGTCAATGGTATTATGTTGTACAAAGGATTCAACGTTGCAACTCGAGCGCAGTATACGTTAAACTTCCTAATATTTCGGCCAATTTTTATCGGTCGACGGAGCCGTTTGACGCAAGCATGAACAATAACGCATTTTGCAAACGTGCCGTTGAATAAATTACCGAGCAATTGATAGTCGGCAGAGAACGCGTGGATTATGGGCTTCAACGGATTTTCCACCCCTAAGAGTATTTTGCTCCTCTGAATCTTTTCACCATTTGAATTCTACACGGACACCATTGGAACTCGAAGCTGCGTTGAAATTTAAATAAAATTATCCAACCTGTGGAAACGTTGTTTTGACAGACGTAATTGTTAGATTGCTGACTTTTACACATTTAGTCGATGGATTTTCCTACAAAGAAAGTAGATCGAACGCGTAGAAGAGGTGAGGATTTTTTTCTATCGAATTTCTGGATTTCCCTTTCGAGGAAATGGATTTTAAATATACATACGATACGCGCGCACCTGACCAAAATTCAATGGACTTTACTATAGCTGGCTATCATATTTATACAGGAGGAATAACTTATAGCAAAACGCGCCACTTTTGTGGAGAAAATATCGACGAGGTATAATACGAAAATCGTTTAAACGGAAAAATTTGTTCTTCGTAAAAAGAAATGCACATTATTTGATAAAAAGATTACAACGCGTAGAAATTAGGTTTGCACAAACTCGAGTGTTTTTTATTAGTTATTAAAGTTTGATTAGAAAATAAAAAAGTTTATGCTTTATATTAATTCTGCAGAATTCAAACTTGAAAAGAAATTATGCGATCTCGTTCTCTGTAAGCAGTGTATTTATAATTGTCATGTGTATTTATAATTATAGTATGACAATATACAATAATTATAATTATGATTAAATAAAATAATATATAATAATTATAAATATGCCATTTACCAAAAAATTGCAATACACTGGAAACGAAACGAAATCTTGCGATTCTTTTACTAACTACTCACGAAAAGATAAATTATTAATATGTTATATTAAATTTGTTATATAAATTTTTAATGTTACAAGTTAATAATTATACTTACGTTCTCGTTCTCTAAGTTATTGTTACTACAAAATTTGATATTTTTAATACATATAACTTTCACGATTGGTTAATCGTAACGTGATTCGATAAATCTCAATCGTCATCGCGACAGTCGAGAATGCTCATTAATTTACGAGGTTAAAGGTACAATATAATAGAAAACAGATGTACAGGCTTGCTTCGTTAAATATTTAGTCCATGAGAGAGTTTCACTTTTCCAATATTTTTCAGAGACAACGCCCGCTAAGTGATATTCAGTATGAACGGAGGAACGGAGGAAAATTAAAAAAATTGGAAAATTACAGAATTGAAAGTGGCGCGTCGAACGTGTCGCCTGAACGGTGTACAAACTTTATAAGAGTCGCTCGGTGTAATTCGAGACGGTTGTTCAATTAAGTTTAGCTTCACGATGAAAGGGAGCTTACTCTTTTCTAACGTAGAAGCGCAAGCCTATTTTATATTTTCTTTTAAAACAGACACTAAAAATGTTTATTACTAGATTATGCATTTATGGAAAATTGCAAGTTACAAAGATGTGCAGCATGCATACAGAATATACGCAATTATATGCAACATCAAAAATAGAATATTTATTATCATGTATAACGAACAAAACAAATTTGTATTCAGGTTCTGCCATTTCTTCACATTAAGACTTAAAAATGCATAAAAACTCGTAGCCTGATTATTTCTATCATGTCCAGGTTTTGTTTCTCATTTCATTGAATCTAAAATATAGAAATGAACAATCCAAATTTTTATTAATATTAGTATACAGAAATCAATTGTTGAAATCGAATCATAATTAAGTTTTACATTCCTTTTCACACGCCTCCTAAATTTCATTGTTATATATCTTCAAAATTGAAAGAGATTTGCCAAGCCAGTGTAAATTAGTATCGATCAACATCTAAAGACATATTCAAACAATAACATTGATCAATCTGAACGTAGTACGATTTACAAAGTATTCAATCGCTTTATTTCTGTCTTTTATTAAATGAAATAAAATTAACCTTTCCTTAAATCTATAAATTATGAAGAGATACAGTAGATAGTGCTAAAATGAATCGACTATTTCATTTTTATTACTATGTACATTGTTTTAATATCGTATATTTTCTTTATAATAATAAATGAATAACACTAAACAATTTAATTAGTCGAGAGAATATTTCACTATTTTAAGTAGGGCTTGTGAAATTGCATCAATGAACCTATAATAAACAAACTACTAATTTTTTAATATTTTGAACAATCTTGTGTATGAAACCCGTTTTCACTTTTAAACGTTGAGGGACGTTCCTTCCGAATCAGGCCACTATACAATTATTTTCTTAATGGAAAGTATCGACACAGTAAATTACACTACAAGGGCTGAATGCGAACAATGATCATAAAGTGTGAAACTATTCCGCGTGTTTCCATCGTTGTGAATGAATAATTAAACCGATCCGCGTGCCAGCGGGTTATCTTTGGCAGGGTGGTATCGCGTAAGTTTCCGAAAAGTTAGATTGCCAAGCTTCAAATTGAAAGTGTGTATCGGGCGCGGAGCGACGAAGATGGAACGCAATCGAGCGAGATAATTAAATAAGGCGGACGTTCATTCGTACTTCGTGCGCGCAACGAAACTCCGTCCCGGTGCTGCCTGATTCATTTCTGGATAATTAATTCCTTCCATCGACAACAACCAGTTTAAAACGTAACTTCGCGTTTGGCTAATTATCCCGATTTCTCGATCATCCTCCGAAAGTGACGCACGAAACGTTCGATCGAAATTTCGATCGACAGATTGCGAAACTGCACAAATTTATATTTTTACGAACTGAAGAAACAGAAACTTTTGCGTTTCGTTTAATTACAAAGTATTTTATGTATTTTTGTACATTACGTGGATTTTCTGCATTTTTGCATGTCTGTCTTTTAATTTCGCGCGTTGATTCATTTTCTCTTAGGGTGCATATCTTAAATAATAAAATTACACAACTTTAAAACTTTACAGTGCTTTAAAACTGTCTCGTTTGAATCTTGGAAGGTTAATATTTGATCAAATGTTCTCGTTAAAGTATCACTTTCTACTATCTACCATAGACTAGATATTTAAATCTGTTAATCAATTTAAAGATTCAGAACATCAAAATTCAATATCAAAGGATTTCTTTGAAAAAACGACCTAGTAACTAATCTAATAACTAATTTAATGCTCCAACCTATATATAATAATAACTAATTTTTCATGTACGAGAAAATATTTTTACACTTCCAACATATTTTTTTTATACTTGAGAATGATCTTTTTCTCATTTGTACCATCAATTACAAACACACTCTGTGTACAGAGATTTTAAAATTATGATCTCTCAAGTAAGAATTTTCAAACAGCCACATGTGTTCACTCTCTATTTACGAAATTGCTTCTTTCTGATCTAAGCTCAAGCCGATGTCCCTATATTTATGAACACTTTTACGTACAGCGTACAATGTGCATTCAAGATGGGAGAGGAACGATATATATACACATGCATATATCCTACATCATTGTTACTTGCGTCGCGTCAAGGGAACTGTAGTTGCTACGGGAATTTGCATTTTTCAATTTGACTCGTGATGCTTTTCCCAAGGGTGAAGACATCGTTTCTTTTTAAATAAAGGAATATAACCGAATAAAATCTCTAATAATTGTTACACACAGCGGATTTCTATGCAAATTCGTATTTTCTAAATAAAAATACTAATTGATATTTAAATGAGATAAATTAAATAATTAAATAAAAATATTAAAGAAATGGAATGTAATTATGAAATATCGTAGAGAACACTATAATAAAAATTACTTGAAATACTATACTTTGGATATTTTGGATATTTTTATGCATTTCTTTCATTGCATTCTGTGGAATTTTCTACAAACGCAGCTTATTTATGTCAATTTGGTGTATCTTCTCGACATTCTATTATAAATTATAATTTTTTTTTCTTATCTCTTTTCAAAAAAGAAATAAAATTGAATATAGTCAACGATTTTATCTTATGATCGGTCAATCTGATATATTTCATCTGAATTTTATTACAAATTATAATAATTTTATGAATTTATAATGTATTATAATTTTGTTCTTCCTATTTCGCCGAATATTTACACGTATTTAGTAACAAATCTTGTTTCTTCTGTCAACTATTATGCAACATTAATTTGACACATGAAATCCGATCATATATCATCATTAGCAGCGAAAATGAGATCCACCTCCTCCGAAGTACCATGAATTACGATACACGATACGTTATAACAGAACATAGTGACGTCTTTGCAAAATATACGCATTGTATAATAAATACGTAAAGTTGATACGTCATAAACAACGTTACAAACATACGATATTTATAAAATAATCTATCGAATTGAACGAAATGTTTCTACAGACAAGTACTAGCCTTGGCAAATAGTTTTCGATCAAACGCGAATATTCCAAAGCATTGAGCAACTAATAATAATAATAATAAATAAATTTAATAGTATTAGAATTAGTCGACTAATAATAATAAATAAATTGGATTAATAAGTAAATCACAAATGTATATTTCCTGAACTTGTTTTAATCGAAGTGGTCAAAAGGCTTGCTATACACAAGATTTAGATTTTCAAGATTCAAGTTCCATCGAAGACTCAAAACTTATCAAGATTTTCCAGAATTTGGAACCTCGAAGCGATTCGAATTTGTACAATATACATTCGCGCACGAAACTTTGGAACACCCTTTATTCTTTAGACGACAGAAGCTTCTTTCTACATTTTTCTGATAAACAAAGATGTTACAACTAGAAATTTCCGCTTTAAATATAATTAAACAAAACTTCAGTATATTTACTCACAATTAGTATAAGAAATCTTGAAGATACATAAAAGTACTAATATCATTTATAAGTATTTATAAATGATACTCATGTCAGCTCATATCATTTCAATGTAACAATAATTTTTCGTGTTACTCAAAAAGACACATAAATTGAACGTTCACGAATCGGTGGAAGAGAGCAAGAACAAAAGAGAACGCTTAAACGTTCTTGCTTTGTGTAGTACCTTACATTTTCCAGTTTATCATCTTATACAAAAGAGTAATACAAAAGAGCCTCCCCTGTGTGAATCTCAAATATCTTAATACTACATTATCAGAGCGAAATGTCTGTTAGTAACAAGATTCTTACCTGTAGAAATTCTATTCTAATATAATCTATATATATATATATATATCTTTTCAAACTAAAAATTTATAAGTACAAATTATTTCATTTCAATGTTTTACATCTGACATGATGTTATGATAACTAGCATTTACAGAAGACTGAGAAGATTATACAAGTGGCCTCCTTTATTTGAATCACCATTTTTCAAATATCTTAATTATATTAGATATACAATTATATATATCTTAATCTATATATATATATCTTAATTGTATATCTAATATAATTAAGATATTTGAAAAATGGTGGTTCAAATAAACAAGGCCACTTGTACAATCTTCTCAGTCTTCAGTAAATGCTAGTTATCATAACATCGTGTCAGATGTAAAGCATTGAAATAAAGAAATTTGTACTTATCAATTTTTAGTTTGAAAAAATAAAATTGAGAATTCAACTTCCATGAAATTACAATTTGCTTTTTCTTTCGAATCAAAACCATAATTCTTAACTCAAAGGGTTAAAAAATTTTTTCTCTTCTTCTCGTATGTTTATAACACGTCGAAAATGGTCTAATAACACAAAAATTTAGTAGCTAACTTAACGCTGGACATAAAGGGTTGACAAGTTCTAAATTTTTGAACTAAAGTACGTGTATGGGTATGAATGTTTCAGATCTCATTACTACCTGCGCGACAACCTGCACGAGACTAACATTTCTTTCACCGTGAAATTTCAATATAAAATATCCACTCGAAAAATGTCTGCACCTCTAGAAAAATATTCTCATTCAAAAACATTGAAACTTTTGAGGAATGAAATACGTAGAAAAATAGAATTAGCAATTTCTATTCAATTCGTGAACGCGAGCAATCACAAAGCTTTTTCAGGTACATACTCGAAAATTTTTCGCTCATGATTAATATACGAAATTACAGTGTTAGGTACCAAGATCATTTAAGTAACATATCATCTTGAGATAATCATACGTTCATTTTCTTTAAATTGCTTAATCACTTGACTGTCAAATAAAATAATTACCTATCTCATTTCTTCAAATAATTTTCCAAACAATTTCTAACTCCATTGTATAAACTTTGCCTTCGGATGCGAAATTACTTCTCCTATAAAAATAACAAATTAGTGGAAGATTAGTGGAAAATTCGTTATTCCGAATTATTCTCTGTCTCTATTTGTCTAATTTTGAATAAAATTCGCCTAATCCTGATACGTACATCCAATTTCACTCATTTCTTAAACTAGGATACGAATAAAAATAAAAAAATACAAGAAACGAACAAACAATCAAGCACGTACGTACGTACATACATATAAATGCTCGTTCATCAGAGATCCAAGGAATAAACGGCAATCTCGTTTCTTATCGCCTCTGGAGCATCGTGGAAGGAGGATGAAGTTTGGTAGGGTGTTCTCGCGTTGAAATCGTTAGCCGTCGTTTTGCACGTAAATCTCGTGCAGCTGTCGCCTGGTTGCTAGCGAGAAGAGAGAGAGGGAGAGAATCCGTAACGCAGATTCGCAGTTATCCTTCGACATTTCGTGATCTCGTAGCGCCAGTGCCAAGCGAGACACGGTCGGCCTCTCGGATAAACGCCCGCGAATCACGGGGCCATAATTTAGTAAGCTTCTTAGCCAAGGAGCCAAGGAGCACGTGCACTTTATTCACCGTCGTTGCCAGCTCGACTGGTGACCGATAAACACGGCACGATTCAAATGAAACTTCCGGCTTCGTTTGTGTACAACGACGACGGCTCGCGCGCTCTCTCTCTCTCTCTCGATTTCTCTCTCTTTCTCTCAGTCGCTCCATTTAAGGCCAATCGCTATTCCCGCGTCGCTTTAATACCCTCAATGAGAGCTAATGCCATTCCGCGAAACGAAAAATGCTTCTCAGAATATAACCTGGCGTAGCCCACTTCGAGAACGTGCGTTGTTTTCAATTTTTCTTCTCTTCTTTTTTTCTTCCTTTTCTTTTCCAACGTATCGTATTTAACGTAGATTGAACGCGAGCGTTTGGAAGCGAGAGGTTATAAATCGGTTACGATAATTTAACAAATCGCACGGCAGATGTTTGAGTTTTTATTTTTTTATTTTAATTCCGAACTGAATCAGATTACTTTGAATTTTAATAAATTTAATTGATTGCTACAATTGCTAACAATTTTATTCCATATATGATAATATTTTTTATATTTAATATAATTAGCTTCGCGATTTTCATGACATTTTATTTTACAAAATTGATTTTTGGTAGAAAATGTTTCTATTAAATAGAGATGCTTAGTAAGATTTTTACAAGTTTCGTTTCTGTGACAATGCTTTGTAATTCTAAACGGAATATATAAAAATTGAGGTACCACAAGGGTTAAGCTGATAATTACACGATACTTTATTATTTTTAAAAGTTACAATTAACCCTGAATTAATCAAAAATATAGTAGTTTTAATCCTTATAGTAATTTGTTTTTTCTTATCAAAAGCAAGTAGATTTTCCATCTATATTTTTCGTCTTGAAATCATCACGTCACATCAATTCGTTAATTGCGAATTATTACACGACATTCTTCATTCTTTTTTTCAAATCAGAATTTTTCAATTACGAATTTTGCAAACTGCGTTGAAAAGAAAACAATTTTATCCCACTTTTATTTCTTCTCATCGAATCGCTTTTCTTTTTTTTTCAATACAGATAGACCTTCCATGTCTACATCCTTCATCTTTAAAACATCACATCATTAGTTGTTAATAGCTTTCCCGGAAACTGGTAATTGCAAAGTTTCGCCATCTTTCTATTTTGTAACTGTCAGCTGCCAATATCACGGCCACCTCGTATAAACAACTTTCAATTCCTTTATCTCAGGGGACTTTTTTAGCTAACAAGCAATCGCTACAAACTTGTTTGCAAGATCACAGTAAGACCGCATTCTTTAGAATAACGTTGTGTGTAATTTTTATTTCATTGAATACTCAATTATTGTAAAGTTTTGTTGAGTAAATAATCGAAATTTCACGCAGTTGTAATAACTTTTGAAAAGTGCGTACAAGCTCCACCGCATAAAATAAAATAAGAATTAAAGAGATGAAGTGTAACTTTTGGACTGTGAATTTTTATGTACTTGTGACAGAATACTCATAATGTTCAAATTTTATAGGTAAAACAACCTTCTACCGAGGTTCTATCTTTTTAATTATAGCGAAGAGCATAACCAACGATGAAAAACTATCGAACATATAACACGTATAATTGCTAAAAATTATATAACAATCCATTTGAATTCATTTCATAGAACGTCAGTTTCTACTCTGACAATCCTGAATTCGTTTTTATCGGAAATATTTCAACATTCAAACATTTCTGAAAGTATCGAAAAACTTTTTTCGCAGTCAGATTCACAATAATTTTGAAGATTTTATAACGATCCCCTTAAACTGCTATACGATTATTTTTCATCATATTATATACTTTCAACATTATGATTGGACAAAATGATAGGATTTTTGAAACTTTAACCCTAATATTTAAAGTTCAGTAAAACAGCAGAAAAAGAAATACAGCAAGTTGTAAGTGTTATATTTCTTTACTTCCTACATGATGTGAAAACATCTTCCAATTTAACAATAATTTTCAATCTAATCCAATAATTTTTATTCTCCTAAAACACATCTATAACGTTCTGGTAACTTTGAGATTTAATAGCAATAATGTAATACTAACCCGTTAAAAAGACAGAGACTGATTTTCCTTCTGATCGAAGCTATATTGTTTTGAAATCTCTAGAAATTCCCTTTGATATATTGGCTTTGAAGAGATAGAAGATACTTTGAGCTAAGCCATTTTTTTGTACGATGGTAAAATGAAGTTTTCAGGATTCAGATAAATGTGACGATGAAAACTTTCATCGCCTCAAGAATCTGCAGATTCTTTTAATAACAGGAATATGAGATCTTCGCTTGACATATTTATGGAGACTCGATAGACGAGATTTACTCAAAGAATTATTATCTTTTTGTTGACAGAAATTCTAATTATACAGGTAGAAACAAAATGTTCTTCAATAATGTGGTGTACAATAATCAAGTATTTTTCTTTTATATTTATTATTGTATCTCTTTAGAATTTATCTTCAATATTAAATTATTATATGTAGTGTATTAAATTATTAAACTGGATTTTTATGCAAAATACGTTTCTACTTTTTTTTAACATAATTATGGAAATTGAGTTTAAGTAGAGATTTATTTCATACACTAAATATTGTAGTGCGTAATGTACGTATTTTTAAATATTATGTATAGAGCAATTTTCATTACTGGTAGAAATATTTCATTTATTCCTCAATATGCATTTCCTTTTACAAATACACGACAATCCAATATACAAATTTACAAATTAATTTCGAAAATGATTTACGTACGAAATGATTAAAAAAAAGAATAAATATGTGCAAATGCCATGCAATCTAATTTCGAATGGAACTGTACTGTATGAAATTTACAAACTGAATCATATGATTCACTCTTAATCTTACGAATGTTCAATATACACGTGTCGTAACACACGACGCACGTCAATCTCCTAATTTAATTCATCTTCACTGGAGAAGTGCGTAATGCTCGCGTCATTGATTTCGCTGAAATTTTGACATAATATTAAATTTTGACCATAGGATACTGCCGGATAAGAGCTGTTATTTTAATTTTCAGAGAAAGGAAAATTTCGAAGAAGAAAACGATCATGAAACGAAATTATTTCACTGTTTAGCTACTGTGCTGAAGCATTTCTCACTTCGTTTTTCAACCAAATAAATGCCTACTGAGACAATTTCTCAAATCATTTTCATTTGTATTACACAAACTGACTGAGATGAAGATTTCTCGCGCAGATTTCATTCTGCTCATTCCTGCCAAGAATAATAATTAGAGAAAATGTCTTATTATAACTGTCTTTATAATGTTTTGCTCTATATTTTGCTTTATGTTAGCACTTATGGAAACTTTTCATGAATGTATTTTAAAATTTCATTAACATTGTAGTGAGACCTAACTAGTGTGATTATATTAATCAAGTTTGAAACAAATGTAAAAATGTATATAAAAATTACAAAATATATAATTAACAAGTATATACAATACATATTTAAATAATACAATATATTTGAAAGCAGCTACAGCACAATTCATTATGTCAATAAGTTTTAATACTCACAAAGTGAAACTACCTTTAACTCTCATTATATGTTTATATATGATGTAAATTTATGTTTACAATGAACATCTTGAAACTCCTACGTACTATAATATAATATATTATATTATATATATATTCACAGAATATAAAATTATGGAAAGAATGAATGTTAATAATCCACAAAATATAACATTCTATCTATAAGTACATATATTTCATATTTATTCATTGTTCGTGCCAAATAGAAGATACTTTCGTATCTTCTTCTGCTACCACAGTTACATAAAAGTTCTTCTGTGACACATGTTTGAATACCTTTGTGGCCATCACATATATTTGTTACAACATATCAGAAGTCCCCAACAAAAATGAATAATAAAATAAAAAATATATTTTTCGGAATATTCAATCCTTTCTGAACTTTGACTTTCAATACTTGACTCATCCCACATAATTTAACCTCTCCGTCCTCAATCACGAGCGCGTACAAACGTTCCATATGACAGGATACGTTTCAAAGAGACAAGAAATAAAGCGGCTATAAATTCACCGTTACCGTTCGGCCGTGTAGACGAATCATAAAACGTTCGTAAACGCGATCCAAACTCGAAATGAAATTGCACGGTACGTTTCGCTTATTTTGTTTGTTGAGTATTAACGTCCGCCCGGTGATTTATTCGACGCGCCATGGAATCCAGCTCTCTTACAAGGAGAGAGAGTCTCTAGTGTTCCTTTTCACGGTTTTCCACAATTTATAAGATACTCGTTCGAGGAGAAGAGAGGAGAGTATCCGCAACACGCACACGCGAACTACTATTTTATTAGCGACGAGACGTTCCTTCGTCTCGAGAAATAAAGCTTCCAACCAGGCGAGAAGGATTGGAATAATCAGTAGGAGAGAATCGCAGCCAGACGGGACTTTCTTATTTTTTATTATCTGCCAGAGACGCAATTTAATTTGCACGTTCATTCCTTTGCGAAGCGTTCGCAGGAATAAGAGGCTTTCTCGGTCGAAATTTTTCATTCGTCGCTCTCGAATTGGAGAGTACGATCGCGAGACCCCGTCTGCCAAACGCGGTGAAAAATTGGGCACACTGGGTCGAAAAAGCATTTTCATAAAAGATGCGTGCATTTAAAGAAGGATGCATAAACACCGAGTTTTAATCTTTTAATGTTTTTCGCAATACAATAACAGGCAAAAGAATGTTTGAAATTGGTATTTATTTGTGTGACGTGTTTTATATTATACTAGACACTTTTTTATCCGTATAAGTAATAATTATCTGGAATAATTTTCATGAAATGCCTCATCTTGTGTCATTTGTTTTTTGTGAAATTATTTAAAAAAGGGCGAATACTTTATAGTTTAGTGAAGAAAAAAAGAAGACACACTTGTATGTTTTTTTAAAAGATACATAAGTGTTCAAAGACACGAATGTAAAATATATTCCAAGTGAGACTCTTCAACTTAATTTTGTCAGTGGACTGTGGATTTTTATGCGCTTATGGGAAATTTTTAAATTCAAAATTTTAAGGGGGGATGCACATAATATGTAGTGAAAAAGTATACAAATACAGCGCTCCAAAATATTTAGTAAGTAAAAGAACTCTAGTAACAATTATTATTCATTAATTACAATAGTAATTCTTTAAAATATGAAATGAATGAATGAGTAAAAAAAATTTTATTGTACAAAGCTCCGCAGTTTATTTATCATAAACAGTCATATACAGTAATAACGAAATAATAATAATGAATTTCAAATATAAATACGATCGTTTTTCCATCATAAAAGCAACAGAAATATTAATCTTTAAGTCAAATCACAAATCGTAATTTTATTTATTATATTATTATATTATTATACATCGTAATTTCATTTATCATATTTTAAAGAAGTGTTTAATACTTTAAACTACATTTAATGCTTCTATGCTACTTGCAATATTGATTCTACCCTATGATATTTTTCTAGCAATGCTTTTTCAAGCCATTTCTTTCGATAACTTTCCTTCTCCAATCTAACAAATACTACAAATATTGGATTGAGTTTGTGTCTAGCGAATATAGTAGAGTCGTTTGAAACGAAATTTTTCGTTAATGCCTAATTTAATTACAGTTTACAATGAATTATGTCGTGACATATATCTTTATATCTCTGAACGTTCGTTTTAAGAAAAACGAAAAATTCATATCACCTTTATACGCACAAGATTGTTATATATGTTATAAGTGTGTTTAGTTTAAGGTGTATAATATAATATAATAGTTTGTAATTTTTTATTCCATACGTATTGACCAATGTCACGAAGTAAAACGTGTTCATCACCGCTTATCGAAAATTCTCATTTTCCTCATACAAATCATAGCCAAAATCACTAAAGTTTCTTTCACTAAAGAAGAAGATAGTTTGTAATAAAAGTACAGCGAAAAAGTCAGAAATGTTCGTACGATACTTGTAAAATGAGGTGACAATATGATAATAACATGATATTTATTGCATTTCGAACGTGTTAGAGAGAAACATTTAATTCTCGCTGCATGCACAAAGACACGAATTTCAAAGAAAAACGAGCGCGCCAATACTTTTTCTGGTCCACTGTAATTCAGCTCTATCAGCTAGCACGCACGACAATCATCGTCGGGGGAAAATTGAAATTCTAATAGTCTCGTCTCGACAAATATCCGCGTGAGTATCGGGACGGGGAGATTTTTCGTTTTAAAAAGCAGTTCACGAAGTTCCTAGTTCGCGCGCGTTGCGGGATTAAATTGCTGAAATTGATTACCATCGGGCGAGATTGAAAGTTCCAGGGGAATTCGTTCCGTGTAAACGAAGATTTGCGAGCTATTAGGTATCCACGCGTGATTTTAATTCGAGTGTAATCGGGGCAAGTTTTCACGTTGTTCACGACACACCCGTTGAATTATTTATATCGCTCGATTGTTAAACCATGCGGATTTTTATTTATGTATTCGTGGGAAATTTTAAAATGTGAAATTTCGCGACATATGTAAAACATGAAATAAGACATGGAGTATGAAGGGTACAAATGCTTCGCATAATATTTAATGGAACAATTGAAGTTCCATTTTTTAAACTGAAGTTCAAATATGAAAACGTCATTTCACGTTAATAGAAGTTTAAACCGTATCAAATATTAATGCATAATTTTAACTAGCAAATGTATGATTGAGATGTTTCCAATTTCTGCGTCGCGATAAAGCTGCTTATGTCGTATGCAGTTGGAGATAATTAGAAATGACTTGATATTGAGAATTGAAAGCACCTAAGAAGATTTAAAGGTCATAATTTCAATTTATAGCTTTATATTGCATTTACGTCGCATTGAAATTCGTAGTTCCAAAATTATAATTTTCAATTCTTCTCTTTTCCCCTTTATATGTCACATTTACAATTTATCTCCTTGCAATTATATAATCAAAAATTTTTAATTCCTATATCACGACTAAGCATAATTAGCATGAAATATGAAAATTATTTATTTAAATGACGCAATCTAAATCAAATCATATTTTGAATTCTTTCCCTTTGAAGAGAAAAATAATTTTACGTACAATCAAAATTTGTAATTTCGATCAAAAATCTGTGCGTAATTTCAATCGAGTATGTAATGTCCCTTTTGCCTTCATTGCTGGCATAAAAGTGGTACGAGAAGTATTAAATACGATACTTTAAAAGGAAATAATACTGCAAGCTAAAACCTTTTATCAAAAAAGCTGTTGAGAGGGAAAATGATCAAATTATTTTTCGTAACCAATGTACATTAATGTTACAATACACGTCATTTCAAACGTTTACTTCGTGAATATAAACACGAAAAATATTGCTGTAGCGTTTCCCAAATCGATACGCGCGATTTTGCAAATTTTTTCATTTCCCCCGTTTACGTGAACTCACCGTCGATCGAATTTAAAATAAATGGACCTGAATTTTCCTAGGCAAGTTCTTCTCGTTAATCCCGTATTTATCGGCGATTAGCAGTAAACGACATCTGCGACGTTAATTTCAAAATGAAAATATCAAGCGTATCCCATTAACCACGCTGCTTGTCCTTGTATTTTATGAAAATTTCGATATACAAAACGTCCATGTGACGCAAACGCGGGCACGGCGTGTTCAACGCGTAAAAAACATATTAAACTTGATACAACGATGTATATGTAATAATTATTAATTATGTCAAAGATATAATTAAATTCTCGTACGCCACGAAAATTGAGTCACATCAATAATACGAGGAAATAATGAACAATTAAGCTGGGACTTTCGCGTAATAGGAATAATAAAACTGTGGATTTTTGCGCGAATTTATATTTTTATAAAAGTAGCTTAAAAAATGGTAGGATTTGGAGAGAGATTCGTCTTTTTTTTTAACAGGTATTACACTTTGAGACACAAAATTTTGTTTGCAGCTCTTTTACAAATTGAATTTGTATCGTCACACTCTATTTTTTAACATTTGGACTGTGAAAAGAAACTCCAAGAATTTCGTTCGACATTTTTCCGGATTTTCATACATTTGTAAAATTTCAAGGAATCGGGGTATAAAATTACTATTTAGTCGTTAATGGGTTAAATCACATCGGCCGGTTGGCAATGAAAGGCTCGTAACATCGTATCAACTCAACTTTAATTTCCATAGTGTCAGCCAATATGTACAAGGCATCGCGTTTGCTTTGATTGACATTACAAGGCACACGCATTAACGTTTTCCCGTCTCATGGTCTTTGCGTAGAAAATCCATAACACTCCTCGACCTTTTCCCTGCTTACGCTATCTTTCGTTGCCGCATCTTATATCCGTATATATACGAGGCACGATACACCTGGCGAACGAATCGTCATGCACGTTTTGATCGGTAAAATTTTATTATATCCGAGATGTCTTACTCCCCGAGCCGTGCAACCAACGTTACGGATAGCAGAATACATTTACGTGTTTGCACACGTCTCGTCCGGTTTATACAGCGATCGAGAAAGAGGGAATTGAATAAGTTACAATCTTTATTCGCTCAAGATCGATTTTCTTCTGACTGACTACTATTGTAAATTTCGTGTCGTAAGATCTGTGGCAATAACTCAACCCTCTACCAAGATAGAGGGTCGTCTAAATATCTCTGCTCTTTTATCAATGGATTTTTTATTGTTTATTATTCTGTATTATCAAGTAATTGTAATCTTGATTTTTTATCACGCGAAAGTCAGACGCGTTTATGTATAAAAATACGTAATATTTCTTTGATTCACAGTCAAACGAGATTAAAGATTAAATTATACTTAATTTATTTCAATTTAGAGTTTCTTTTTAATATTGTAATTTCTCGTACTTTCGTAATTATTTATTGTGCGTACATAGATTTTTATCTCATGACAAATTTCACAAATTTTTCATCTAAAAAAATTTAATTA
The DNA here is from genome assembly GCA_030673865.1 of Melipona bicolor. Lineage (NCBI taxonomy): Eukaryota > Metazoa > Arthropoda > Insecta > Hymenoptera > Apidae > Melipona > Melipona bicolor. The sequence goes on along the minus strand of JAHYIQ010000007.1, from coordinate 198,193 downwards.
ATTTATGATTACATACATAATTAGATTTATTTTTAAAGAAAACTAGATATTAGTAAACACGAGTGATATTTAATTTAAATAAATATTTGGTCTTTTCTCTTAGAAACATTTATGTATATTTAACTCTTTCATTTTCGAGATTGTTAAAATTTATCTTTTGTCATTCGATCATATATACATCTTTGTGCAGCATTTTCTGCAGCATTATCAAGGTAATACGCCCCCATACAAGTACTCCAATTTAGTAGCTCATCGATTATATTTGCCATTCATATACTTACCTCTGATTCCCATTTATTCGCAAAATTGACTAAATTCATTTGCGAAGGAATTCTCAGGAGGTTAAAGAGATCTATGGCGATTACAGATTTCGTCAAAACTAGAGTTTCGTGACGACGAATAATATTTATATTATTTTGAAAATGAGTGTCATTTATACTATCATTCATACTAGCGTGTTTGTTCATCCAAAGTAACAGTATATTCATTTTTTGTGCAATAATGCTGGAATTAAAATAACACGGTGAGCTCCCATTTCGCAATTACGAGTTCCTGCCAACTTGGGCCATAACTATAACGGGATTACTTTCGCCCTCTCCTGCCGAGAAAAATATTTTAATACAGAGATTTGAATAATGAATCGCGAAGCTAATTTTAAACTGAATTCTTGCTTTATCAATTGCTATAAAGCAACGTGATATTTTCCTCGGAGAATTTCACTGCTATCATAATCTCAATAATTTTATCCTAATCAAAAATCAATTTATTTAATTTTATCCTATTCTGATCTAATCTAATTTTATCCTATCCTAAAATCAATGTTGCTCGTCAGACGACAGTATAATCATGTAGAAAGTTATTATAATCCACATCATTTGTCTATTAAATAATAAATCATTATCTAGTAAATAATAAATCATAAAGATAATTTGAAGCTGAGTTTTTATATCAATTGCCGTATGAAGATGTAATATTTTGCTTGTTGAAAAATTCCATTGCTATTGTAATTTCAAAAACTGTCGTAAGAAGGGGTACAGTTACTCTGAAATTAATTTCATTCATTAGAAGTACGAAAGTATTTGTAATCTTTCTACTTTCTGCGTGGAAAATTATTGTAACCCATACAACTTTTCTATTGCAATAAACAGTCAATCATAAAGCTAATTTGAAATCTGATCAAAAATTTCATCGATATTATAATTTCCATAATTATTACGGTAAAAAGAGAGGCACATTTATCCTAAAATCCAATGCAACTAATCAGATTTATACAAGTATGATCGTTTCATTTTCTACGTCTAAAATTATTTACCGTTTATGATTATCGTAGTTTATGATAATCGACTTATCTGTTAAATTTTTCTCTTTTAGTTGATGATATAACACGTTCCAATATTATTTTATCCTGTAATCGCTCCACCAATAAAATTCCACGTCCAGTGGTCTAAAAATAAACAGTGTCCCTTCAATCTTTCACGGTCGCGTCTTTATTTAGCGATAAAGGTTCGCAATACGCAGCTTTAGTACTTGGTGAAATCGTAAAGGAGCCTTATCGTGATATTAATTACAACTAGACCGCGGATTTTTACGCAATCTCATATTTTTACGAACACAAGTAATAAGATACAATCTAAGCAGAGAGAAAAAAAGTTATGATGAGTGCTTTGCTTTCGACACTTTATGTATTTTACGCATTTTCGAACTCATGAATTTTGTGCATTCAAGTGCGTAAAAATCAGAAACTATAAAAGCAAGTTTCGGTTCGAGAATTCGAATAAAAATTTCAACAAAGTTCTATCGTAAACTGTCCATTCTCGTAAAATCTTGAGAATATTTGATATGACGTGTCAATTTGAGTAACAAAACAGCCAATAGAAGAAAGCAAACGAAGAAATAGGAGAAGCTTAGAATCGGTTAGCCAAGTTATGGCACGCTTCACGAGACTCATTGGGAACATTTTTATTGAACGTACACAGGGTGGAATGAAGCTTTACTTTCTTGAAATCCGTAATTGGTATCGACAAAATTTTTATTTTAGATTTGAATGATATCGATTATTTGAAGAAATTTTTCTGATATGACCGCCAAGATATCAAAGGGGATCTTCCTGTTATATTCTTTTTTTCCTTTTAAATAGCTCTTACAAAATTAAACATACAAGCTTGTGCAATTTTATATTTTTGTAAACACAATGAAGTGATGAATGACAGAAGATGATTTTATGTATTAAATATCAAAGAGTTCTATTTGAGATATTTTATACATTTTTCCGTATCACTTGCAATTTGTGCATTTCTTCAGCTTTAAATTTTTCATAAATACTTAAAAATCCGCTTACGACGAGAGGAAGTTCCAAAGCGAGATTTCGAAATAATTTAAATAGACATATTCCGCGAGGTAGAATTTATTTCATTAAACGCTCGAAATGATGCCATTTTACTATAGTCTGATTTAAGATTGTTAGCTACAAATTACCAGAGGGATCGAAATTTTCTAGTTTTATAAATAATTATAAAATTTATAAATAAAAATTTCATTGTTTATTACAAAAATTTCCCTGTTTTTTGTACTTTATTGTATTAAAACATAGATACAACTATTACACACGTTCAAAACCATGATCTTTAATTCACGCAACACATATATGACATTTTCCTGTCATAAATCTTTAAATAATTTTTAACGTATTAATTTTTTTCTTACTTTGATCTATAGAATAACTGACAACATCTGACTGGAAAAACAGAAACATCCGGTATATATATAATAAATATATATCTCGTCAAAGCTGAACAATGTTTAGCTTATGTTGATATATTGGCAGAAGCAGATAACAAGGCTCTAACGTAGGAGCCGCATCTCACGTGTATTTTACGTTGCAAGAGTATCGAGACTGTTCATATACTGTTGGCAGAAACAATGGACTTTAAAGCTTTACGCTAGATCTTTGTGCGTTGCATCGCCATATTGTCTGACTGCGTTATCTCTCAGTCGCCGCCAAATTTCAAGCACAATAATTTATCGGCTTATTATTTCCTCTCTTTTTACCTTACGCTTCATTTCTGCCTGTAGTTAATATCGACGGCCTTTATCGGTTCGCGATAATCGTTAAAGGTTTTTCCTTTTCTTTTTTTTTTTTTTTTTTTTTTTTTTGGCGGAACGACTTTCACGTTGTTATCAAGTTTCACGGAGTTATTTCATCGCGTTATTATTTCAGAATTTTATTGGATCACGAGTTTTTACGTTATTGATCAGAAATGACCGGAAAGGCAATGAGATAATGGCTCGTCTGAGAATCTCTTTTTTGCCCATCGGGATTCTGTAACATTGTTGAAGGGTCAAAGTATATGAAATCGACGTGAAAATAAAAGGTAGAAATTGTTTGAGAGTATCCTGTCATTTTACACAAAAGCGTATATGAAAGAAAAATTTCAACTTTATCATATCTTGATATATTATTTGAATGAAATGTTTTAAAAATAATTATTTAAGTAACAGTTCTCATTTGAGTGGATATTATCTGCAATAATATATTCATTATTGTGCTACTAAACTATTTCATTATTTAGTTATCAAATAAAATGTTTTCCATTTGTTTTATTTTGCATTACACTGATTTCTTAAAGTTTGGTTTCGACGATGTTCAATCTTGACAATTTTAAATTTATGATAAAAAGATGGAACTTCATTATATCGTAACGTTAATTTATAATCAGAATATTGATGTGATTCTCTGATGCGAGAAATGCCTGGAAGGTTTCTATAAATCTAAATTTAGCATTTGAGGAAAATTGAAGACATTTGTTGCATCCAAACAGTTTTTTCATTTAAGAAAGTTTTTTAAAGAAACTTATAAATGAAGGAATTGTAACATAACTTTGTGAATTTTAAAATTGATAATTCTTACAATTCTGGAATATTGAAACAAAACACTGAAATAGTATATTGAATTGCTTCGATTAAATTCATGATTTTATTTAAATTTTGAAGAAATTAAATATTGATTATATAAAATAGTTAAAATTTAATGGTATAAAACGACATTTCGCAGCAATTTAATATCGTGTCATCATTTTGATTCTGTTTTGTAAACTCCGATTATTTTTTGCTTTATTTCAATGAATTAATACAAAGTATTCGAATTATTTAATTATTTAATTTAGGAGTTTCCCTACAGTATTCTTCAAATGAAGATAATAAATAATATTCGATGAATATTTGAATACGAAGATAATAAATTTCTAACTAGTTTACTTATTTAATTAATTAAATTACTTATTCATTTATCCATTTAATTACCTAAATCAATCAATAGTAATTAATTCATGATTTCAAGTTGAAATAAAATTTGCCCGACTGCGCAAATTCATTCACTTAACCCAATCTAACGCAAATTCAATAAAAATCAACTGTTGTATCAACGATATTTATCACTCTCATTAATCGATCAATGTTGCAAAAAAATTTATTTACAAGGACATGACGACAGAAGCTATTAGAGTTTACAGTCAAGCTGAAGTCAGGGTGGAGAGAAATCCAACCGCAAGTTAACCAGTTCCAAGTCACGACGAGATGTTTGCAAACCAGTTGCACGGCCAATAACTGGGCGACTAGAAGTTACCGTTAAACTGCTCGAACGATCGACAGATATTTGCTAGTCGCTCAAGTCTGACGAAAGTTCGCGTTCGACTTACTTATTATCAAATTAGAAGATAATGTACCACGAAGCCAGCGAAAGGCAGGAGCTTCCATTATAGTGACCGCGAGATCTTCGATAGTGCCGATTGAAAAAATCGACAAACAAACGAGTTACGTGAAAAAAAAAATACGAGGACAGATCATTTTTCATTTGCGTTTCGTCTCGTCGGTGTTGTTTGATCGTTACTGATACAATCGAGGAGTGAAGAGATTACCGTGCAACATTAACCAATCTGAAGATTGACGTCAACATTCACCTTGACGCGTAATGGAATTACACGCGATTACAACGCCGAGTAGTAGTCTGGCTGACTATTTCTTTAAATGTACTGCACTCCCTCGTACAGATAGCCATCAGATCTGATTACTTTTTACTTATTCGCAGATCAGGCTGCGATCAACAGCGTTCACATAATGCAAAAAGATCGTTACTCCGATTTTTTCTCGCGCAAGTCGAAGAAAGCGTTCTTACAACGTAATAGGTGGTAACTGGATTACCAGGTTAATTGACGCCCGCTTTTTTTTAAACTGAATATCAGATATGCAAATTGGAACGCGCAATGATCGAATATTAGGGAGAAACCGGTAATGAGATTTTTTTTCACACCTTTGCCTCGGCAAGACGGGTGTGTAATTTATAATTTTGACACGTGAATTTGGAATTAAACTAGGCTTGATCGGTATCAAGAATTCATACATACATATGTTTATAGTATAAAATATTTTAATTATATTTTCTATAATATTTTAATACAATAAAAATTATATTTTCTATAACTTATATATGGTTATTATATATAATAATAAAAAGTTAACTTTTCTAATTAATTTAATTTTCTAATTACTGTCGAAAATTTTAATCTTGTATGTATATACATTTTATAAATATTAATTTATATGTCAGTTTTCATCGTATAACTGGAAAAGATTCTACATGTTCCATTCACTGAAGAAAATAGTGAAGTAAATCTTAGAAGTAACTATTTCAAATATAGTAAGTACTATGTTTGGAAGAATTAAATACAGCACTGATGGAAATTTTATGCGTTGGTAGTTCTAGTATTAATAGGAGACATTAATAAAGCAGATTTTTAATTGCTACTCGCACAACGTATTTACGACAAAGCATCCGCGAATTACGTGAATTCAAACACTACGTCAGAAACTAATCAAATGTTTAACAAAAGAACATATATTAATCGTCGTTTGACGTAAGAATTTTTAATTCTTGATGCAGTCACTTTTGTGGTTGCTATTAATACCGCAAAGAGGATTCGATCGTCGCTGATACATACTACGATTAGACGGAAAAACAGAAAAGAAATGTTTCGTTTCGTATAAATCACTATAATTTACGTCATGTTCCGAGCAATAACACATTTTTAATGTTTGCGGATATCTTAAATTACGTCTATTATTGTGTCATTTCAGGGAAACGTACGTCATTAAACACTCAAACACGTTATGTTATCTTCCGTCTGTACGAATTGTCTTTTAAATCTGATTATATAAAGACTTGCTTCTTATAGGTGTTTCAGTCATTTTGACGTTCGAGACAAAAGGAAGGATCCGTGATTTTAATTTTTTTCTCTCTCCCTCTCTGTCAAAATTTCTCCGTCGAATAAACGTAAGATCATCTTTCTTAAAGCAAGAACTGTACGTTCTCTGTTAAAATTCTTGCCTCTCGCTTAATTCTGCTACTGTGCTTTCAGTCGTTTTCGATCCAAGAATTCTCTTTGAACAAACGTATAAAAGAAGTTTCATTGTTATTTTATTTTTAACTTCCATTTTTATTTATTACGATAGGAGCAAGATCTAAATAATTGAAGGATCGTAGCAGGGTTAAGATAACCGAGAGAATTTTTTGTCGAACTTTTCTTTCCCCAATGAAAATTTTAAACATTTTCGTTGCAAAGATGTTAACAATTGCACATTTAATTGAAATATTAAAATTTTTGAACTATTTTTCAATTATTTTACGATGGTTTCCTGGCTATTCTCAATGTTTTTTTACGTTTCTAGTAAAATTGAAATATTCGAATGAAATTTAATTGCAAGTTTTACTTCCTGTGAAAGCATTCCGCATTAATATATAAATATTAATAATTTGTATATTATTATACGATATATATCTCACTATTTATTATAGTATATGATATCTAGTATTTATTACTGCGGAGTGGATATTTATCCTTATCTAGATCTTTAAAAATATATTATTAGTCTTGTACAGTGTGAAAAGAAAAATTGAGGAAAAAAGGACAGATATGATAAAGCAATGCTTTCAGACTACGTTATTTAATGAAAGCAAAAGGAGAAAATACAAACTACTATAGTGTACACATATACGCGCTTGAATTTATTATTAAATTGCAAAAAACACAAACTCTTCAATTTTACTAAAAACTTAAGACGTTAAGAGTCCTAACTCAGTAACTAGACGTTGTGATAAAGTATATATCAAAATTTCTATAACAATAGGTAAACAAATAATTTTCACAGGCAAATCGAACATCACGCAAATTTTATCACTCAACATTACAAGAGATAAATATGGAACGAATATGAATCATATTTCACGAATAGATAAGGAATTCATACATCAGACGAATTTCTTGAAGTAGGACCGCATATCTAAGGACTGTTACGAAAATATGAATCGAAAAGCTTTATTGTCCGGATATCGAGAAGAGTGATTATTTAACATCGAACACCTGTCGACGTACCTGAATTAAGCTGACATCGTGTCTTCGCGATGGCCTTGTAAATATCGAGGCGTTGTACAAAGTACCTCGATAAAAGCAAGCCGCGGTTACTTTTTACTGACGAGATAAAATAAGGGTCGGTCGCTCGAGACAATCGACCCTGATCGCCATTCGATCGTAGAATGAATATTAACGTGACACACACGAACGTTACGAACACGATTAACAAACCCCTCCATCTGTTACAGATCGACAAGATGCCACTGTCGGAGTTCCGTAAAAAGAAGTTGCTCTACGTTTTCAACACCTTCTTTGGTGAGTAAACGACAGTTTCACCTGACGTTCTGGCGTTTCTCATATTTTGTCCACTTTAAGAAGAACTTGATCTTTCATGAAAAACACCTTACCACCACTTTCTTCACGGTCGTCGAGCCATTGTGTTAACATCAAGCAATCTATTTATAGAAGCTACACTCTCGCTCAAAAGTTTTAGGACGTCTTAGTTGGAATTTTAAGTTATTAATTATCAATCATTGCAATGTCGGTAATGACATTAATATGGAGGCAAGGAGGTTAATCTTTAAAGAACTGACAATATCTCTTTTGGGACTCTGTAAAGTTTGTATAAGATGCAGAGAAATATTTGTGCTTTTGCATTATTGAATTTGAGTGATTTGTACTTATCAACGATATTGATAAAAAAGGCGAGATTAATATTCTTGAGTCATACGACAGATCTTGCAAAATCAAAGTTAAAATATTTATTGGTCTAGTAAGTTGATCTAATAAATATATTTTCGATAGAAATATGTTAATACGTTTTTATAGAGGATGCCAATATGTACATGAGAAAACAAAGTTGATCTTCATATGTCTTCATATCATGCAAATAAAGTATAGTCTGATGTATCTTCTCTTATCATAAATAACAGTATGATTTTCGTTTTTATTGATGTACTCTTTATTAGAAAATAGTTATTCATTGTAACATGAATGGAAATCTTCAAAACTTTTGAATAATTGCACAAATATTTCTGCAGTTCTCCAGTTCAAAAGCCTTCTGCTTTAATAATCAGATTTTAATTTTAAATAATAAAATTTTGTAATATAATTTTGGATAATTATGAAATACGATGATTGCGCGTATTGTGTATAATTATATATAATTGTATATAATAATACGATTATAATTGCAAAATTTTTAAACTGCACGTACATCATATAATACAATTGTCAATATATTAACACGTTATAAATTCTTTATTGTACAAACGATTGCCCAATTTCTCCATTGTCAAAACAAACACGATACTCGTTCTAAAACTTTCGAGCAGACGCGTACGAACGATAAACCTCAATTGGGCCAGCTCGTTAAATCTCAGAGCGATTTATTTTAAAACCCACGATTAAAATCCATTTTCATTTACATTCCTCGCTGGTGATCTCTAGCACAATCAATACATTGTTCCACATTTCTTCTACACCAGAGCGATAATTGGATTTTTCGCCCAAAGCAGAAACAGTGAAAAAAAAAGGGGAAAGGGAGAGGATAAAAGATTCGTTTAAACGAGTTCGTTCCACGCATTCCTCTTTCGAAACGTTTTTTTCTTTTTTTTTTTCTCCCTCAATAACAAACACGACCGCCAAGCTCTCGAGTAATCCGATTTCACGTCGATCATCTCGCATCCCTAATTGCTCCCGAGAAAATTTCACGTTCAGTTTATCGTTGACGTAACTCGAGCTTTCGCTACGAATCCGCCGCGAGTCTTCTCCCCTCAAGAAACACTCACCAGTTGCCTGGTAACGAAATAACGAAAACCGATTGTAGTTTCCCGGACCTTGACGCGATTTCTCGTATCAAGAGCCATAGGTTGGCTTAACAATCTTCTTCCACTCCCTTTTCGCGACCCCTTTCGCAGCTATCGCCGGTGAGCAACGCGACCATCCACGAGAGATGAAATACGGTCCGGGAAGGTGTAGGAGAGGGTCGAAAGGAGAGGAAGAGTGGACGACATCCTCTCGAGGGTATTTTTGGGGGCTAGAAACGGAATGAAGGCTGTGCCGGAGCGTTTTGTTCGGTCTCTCTATGGTACCTATGTGTTGGGCAAAAGTGAGTCAGCCTGGACACATCTATTTATGGTATGAACAGCAGCAGATAAACAATGGACGCGGTTAAGGGGGATGCCTTGTCGCGTTGAAATTACACGTTCACTGTATACGCCTATCGTCGAGGTGCCAGAGCAATGTCTCTCTCTATGTGTGTACGTGTGCGTGTGTATGTGTGAACGAGTACGTGTGTATGTGTGTACGAGTACGTGCGGCTAATCATTCATACGAGTTATTCGCAGTTTCGTGTACTTTCTAGAAAGGCCATTCACACGTGCAACGCGAGGAAATTTCTCATGTAATAACCACCTTCCAGTGTTAAAATTTTAGCGGTATAGTGAACCTCCGATGAACTTTGAAAAAAAAAAGAAAATTCAAGAAGATTCGGCAATGAAAGTCGAACAAAGAGTCGAGTGGCAGAGTTGTATATCAACGCAACGAATGAAATTTTACTCGTTGCTCGACTTAGACTAAACCAAGATATATTTGTTTTTCACTGAAAGTGATTTTAGTGGGGCTAACCCAGAAAATCGGGCCTCTTCAGGTGCAACGCTAATGCAACGAAAATTAGCAATTGGTTGATTTAGGTCACGTGATTCGTGAGAGAGCGTAAGAGGGCGTGAGGTAGACCTCAAGTAGAAGTGGCGTTGTCTGGTACTGAGCGATCGCGCCTGTAATTTGTTTTGTGTCGATTCAAATGTTTGCATATCAATAAAATTTTATGGCAAAAAAGTTATCTTCATTTCCTAGTCAGAACAATTGCTTCTGAGCCCTTTCAGTGAGACGAATCGTACTGGGGTACAAGTCGTGCAGTTTTTTCGATTATTATTATTTATCAGACTTTTTAAATAATTCGAACACGCGTATAAATAGGTGGTTCAAATTTTTTAGACTAGAGAAATTCAATTTATATCGAATCAATGGGGAGTCGAAATTATTGAATTTATTGTGGAGAGATTTGTCTGGAAAGTTGCGTCGCTTCCTGGAACAGATTGTGTTCGGAACTCGTGGGTTCACTATACACATGTATGTACATTGCACGTGTAATATGTAGATGTAGACACCACGTGTGGGTCGTGAAGAGAATCGCGGACACGAATAATAATCGGTAAGCAGTGAGCGCGAAGACAGCCTGCGTTAGTACGGCCAGTCGCAATGAAGCTTAGCTCGTGTGGAGCGTGTGGAGGTCACAGGCGTGTACACGCTTCGTGGCCCTCATTAGCCCCTTACTTTCTTCCCTTCTTTGACCGTCGATCGGCTGCTAAACATATCCTGCGGGGCCGTTCTTCGCCGTCGATACGGTATTTCACCGTGACCCAGAGAAGCCATGAACGGTGCGATGAATCGCGAATCTTCGCGTGAAAGCTAGCGGTTTGCGCAAAATCGAGCAATTTTGTCGTGGTTTCGGTGATAAATATGTAGGTCCATTTTGACAGGCTGGTTATTTAAAGGTTGCTGTGTACGTACGAATTAAGAGGAAGGCAAAAGCGTTGGTGGAATTTTTGAATAACAGAACGAGTTTTAAGCCTTGAAAGGACATTTATTTTATTCTAGTACATTACGTTCGTTTGACGTTGAACGATTTTATTTGATCGAATATTTTACTTATCATGCGTATTTAGACTGAGTGTCGTGAATTCTCTTATGTCAAGTTATATATATATTCAAATATGAAATTAACAAAATCATTATTAGATTATTTCTACATCTTATTGACACTGATTTTAATATCCATTTGCCTGAACAACAATTTCATTTCATCATTCATGATTCTGCAGAGTCTGACATTGTTGTTTTCTTTTATATTAAACTGCTTGTATTTAAATAGAGAATAAGAATATTAATTTATTTCTATATTCTAACTTCTTTAACATAAGTAAATATGTAGACATCGTATCCAAACTATTAGAGAGACGAAAGTGTACTTAGTTAATAAAATTCTCAGATAATAAAACAATCATTTCTGACATTAAATCGCCTCTTGTCTAGATGTTTAAAAATATATATTTTTCGACTGTTGAATTACAGAGCTTTTTTAGTACAAGTAATTTCATAAAGTTACATTTTTCCTTTTTTTCAAAATCATTTTCTAAGTATCTTGAATGTTTAAATGTAAAATGATTCATTCTCAATACTTTTGTTTGTTGTCTCAATCGTCCGTTGATTATAGTATTAAGCAATCTCTTACATGCTTTATCAGCATTACTTTAAATAAATTTTTTGCAATTACGAAAAACACTCGACAATACATATAAATTATTTTGGTACAAGGTAAGCCATCTGTTACTATTAAATATTCTGTTTGGATAACGGAATATCGGAATAGTAGAAAGTTTGAACAATGGACACGTTCGGATGCTGAAAGTTCTACTGCATTTTATGTTTTAATGATTTTTCTCTGCTTCGTGCTACGAAAACTTAAAAAGTAGATGTAATACTTCCAATTTTCAATTATTCGTGAAATTCTCCAAAAACAAAATAGCAAAACTTCGTTTCACACCAGAATCGTTCATGCGATTCATTGTAATTTATGGCAGATGTGTATTTCGAATATGAAATTATGCAGAATATCCAAAAAACGATAAAGGAAACATCACCAGAATCGTTCCACGATTTTCAAATCGTGACAGATCGGACAACGTGCCAGAGAAAGCACACATTAAACACGTAGACACACGTGTGTCCCCTAATCTATTTAACATCAGATAAAAGATCTCCATAGTTTTACGAAACCAGCAGACGTCTAGCATCGTCCCGAATCGTTCGTTCTGCTGAATTATTTCGCCGTGACCTCGGTAAAAATTCACCGTCGTCGGGCCATGAAATTCTACACTTTACGTCGTTGAATTACAATCACTATTTAATTTTAATACGACCGCTCGAAACCGCCACGCGAAGGAAGAGCAAAGAGCAAAAAACAAAAAAAGAAAGAAAGAAAAAAAGAATGATCGAGAAGAATGGAGAAAAGTGAAGATGAGAAAGAAAGAATAGATGGGAAAGCACCAGAAAGAACAGAAAGGGCTCGCCCGACGAAATTAGAATTAATAAACGGGAAGTTCGCGGATGGATCCCGGAGGAATCTAAGGATTGTAGGTGACAACTGAAAAGGGGCAGGAAAGTCGGGCCACCAGCCGCGAAATTGGGTCGACTTTGCGAAAACTAATGACGTCCGATTCAAACGTCGCGAGGACGGCGACGACCTTGCTCCGAACGATGAATGGGCGAACGATCGACGAGAGGTCGTTCTTTCCATCGGTCCAAACCGTCAGATCCTGCACACCGGCAGTTCTCTCGCTGGATACAGGCCAAAATACCATCCCTCTGGCTACCCAGTAGCCTCACCCGCGCCCATATTTCATTACATCGATTCCTCGTCACGTGTTTTGCCTACGTGATCGAGCAGCTTTTCGACGAAAACGCCCCCGGACGCTGGTTTTGTTTCGACCGTCGGCGCGCCGTGTCGATAGGATAAGGCTGACGAGGCTAACGCGCTGCCGTCGAACGACGTGCTAATGTTAACCGTCGGATCGGTGTCAACTTAATGCCGGTCGATGCCTTTGACGATGCTACCTAACGCCGACGTAAACGCCGGACGCTTTCCACTATACGCCTTATCTACGGCATTAGGTTTTTCGCTGGTTGGTCTCGTGCCAAATTCCAACTACGCTTCTTTCTCACCCTTCTTAGTCCGCTCCCTGCTAGTCCGCTCAATTTCTGAGGAGATCCGGCCATCTCGTATCTGTAGGATCGTAACCGGCTCGCGCCAACTCTGCCAGTAAGAAACGAGATACGAAACCTACGAGAGAGAAGAGTTGGTCGCGACAGATACGCGCTTTCATTGATTAAAGATGAATAGAATCGATCGATTGAGGAGATTTCTTCGTTCGTGACACTCGGGATATATATATATACACGAGTCATATGTGTAATATAAATTGAAAAATAGGTACTTGTAGAAAATACTATCAATACTAAACACAATTTTTCAGGAGCAAAGATTAATATGTTCGCTGCCTCAAATTTGTAGTATATTTTAAGTGCGAGACGAATGTTTGATTTTTATAAAATATTACGTTGCAGCAAAAATAGAAAGTGCGTTTTTTTTTATTTTGGTATTCATTTTATTTGAATCATTTTGAAATATTTGTAAAAGTAGAAACCCGATCACCGTGGTCGTTGACAATTTACGAAATTTGATTTGTTTTTATTACTACATGTAACTAACACGAATGCATTGCGTTGCAAAAAAAAAAAACATTGTATTTTTAGGAAGTACTGTATATATATATATATGCTATCTCTACAGGCTGCTCAAAATTAAATCTGCCATTCATTTAAATGCAAACACTGTAAATGTCGACCTCGCAATTCCTAGTCAAAATATAAGCCGAAAATTCTCTTTATTTTCGAGTAGAGTGTATTACTGTAGTATATAAAAATTTAATCTTTGACATTTATAGTATTTTCTACGAAGACACTTCGATTTGTAAAAATACTTTTGACGTTTCTAACGTAATAATGTTTATATCTATGTTTTCTTTCATGTTTCTAGACTTCAATCAGAGTGGTGCGATCGATAGAAAGGATCTAGATCTCGCTATACAAGTAAGCATTTAGTATTTTATTATTTATTCATTTTCAACTTCGTCAATTGAAGAAATAACGGTTATTTAAAGAATAACATTGAAATATTTACTTAAACGAGCGTATTTTACGCTTTAGAAAATACCTATACGGATCTTCTTTACTTTATTTCAGCGAATCAATGAAAACAGAGGTTGGTCTGCCGATAATCCCAAAGCTCAAAGTATAAGGGATACTTTGCTTAAAATGTGGGATAACTTGAGGCAAGGAGCTGATACAGATCAAGACGGTCAGGTAAAAATATTATTTTACCAAGTACTAAAGTTGCTACATTTATACATTCTCTCATCTTAATTATGTTTTAAGAATTTAACAGTGGAACTATCGGCAATTAAACTATCAACTTTGTATCAGAAAATTTGAAAAAAATATGAAAAAACTTATAATACAACAAAGACTACAATCTTCTACATTTTACTTTATTTTCTATTCTTTCTACTCTACATAATACTTCACGAAAAATTAATCAAATTCCTAAAATGGTAAATCTATAAATTTTTCAAAATATGGAAATATCAACGGAAAATTACGAATTTGTCATTTTATACCACTCTGTGTTGATTATTTTTAATTATTTATTCATTCTGTTCATCTCGTTGAATGATTTAAAATTCTTCAAATTGCAACGAAACTTTATATGTAATGTTTATTCAAAAGGAACAACGAGTGAACGTTTTGTTTTCCGACGGTCTGAACCGTAACGTCTGACTTATACTTTCTGTTTCCCCTATTTATATCAGGTTAGTCGAGACGAATGGTTTGAACTGTGGGAAGAATACGCGAAAAATCCATCGAATGCATCCGAATGGCAACAGGACTACATGTCTGTGACGTTCCAATTGTTCGATGCATCTGGTAAGTTTATTGTGCTTTCCGTTCGCAGAATCATGAAAAAAAAAGCATTGACATGCACTTTTTCCAATACCTTTGGAAGGTTCGTTAAATATTTATGAAAGAATTTGGAGGCCACGCCAAACGGAAACTTTCGAAATAATAAATGATGATCAATACAAAAATATTCGGAGCTTGTTTACGAAACCTTGCGATATTAAATTTCGAAAATATATTCGCACTTCATGTACAAACTCTCTTTTTATTATTCGTTTCAGATTTACTTATGGAATAGAATTTCTAGAGAAATTCTATTTCGTAGAGCTAAAAATATTTTTATGTGAAGAACCGTTGAGATACACTTCTCATTTTTAACTTTCGAAAAGGCAGTGAATGCTAGATCTATTTGGAATCAGTCTTCATTTTTCTATTAATCCTCAATTAATTGTAATTAATTACAATTAAGTACTTCAGAGATAATTACAATTCTTTTACATTGTTAGTTTCATTTTCATTGTATATATTATCTTTATTTTGTATTCTTCTATGTTTTATGTTATTTATATTCTTTAACATTTTTTTTGTTTAGCAAATAATGTCTTTTCGTAATATTATTATTAAGTTAGAATATATCAAATGTCGTTCTACTAAATTTTAATTGCACCATACATAGTTTATTCAAAATATTATAGATTTAATTTAAGTTATTTCTATATTATTCAATATATATTTTCATATTTTGTTTTAGTATTCCACATTTGGAAGAATTATTAATCTGAAAATTCAAAATATCTTAAAAGCGAGCTGTTCTAATTTCTTGATTATTTCAAGTTTCTTTAAAGTAATTTATGAATGAAAAAATTCCTCAGGTTTGATTTTTCCCAGATTTTTTCTCAAATTGAAATTTATAGAATAAAAACATTTTGATTATAGATCAATATCGCAATAATGAATCATATTTTCATTATGAATTTATGGATACAGCAGAACCTCCTACATCTAAACTAATATTATTCTAATCTAAAATAATTATAATATTACTCTAATATTATCTAAACTTTTAACAATGTTCAAATTATCAGTATCTTCCAATTTATTTAAAAGTTATATATTTTTTTTCAGTTATTGAACTAGTTAACTTTCTTATCATAAATAATTTTGTAAAGTTATGTTTTTTTCAAACGAAGTCGAAATCCTTCCTTTCCTTTGCTATTTCAGTTTGCGGCAAAATTATATCTATAACATCTTCATTTAAGAATAAACATAACCTCTTATATATTCCAATCTTATATATTCCAATATCTCATAATTTAATTCATTCTTTTTGCAATTGTTAAAATCAAAAATAAATTGAACAAGAAAAGACATCTATTATTAATAAATACTGTATTCGCATAACAAAATGTTCGAACACTGAAACGTTCGATTTGGAATATTCGAATACTAGAGACCTTACTATATTATGAATTATAATTAACGATAATCAAAAATTTCATAGATATTTAATAGATAGTTTGTCAAAATTAAACTTGAAAAACGACATTTCATGTGCATCAACCTAATACATTGTACGTAATATATATTAAATCTTTATTACGAAGTCAAACAGACTCTACATTCTGCAGATGTGTTAATCAGTGGAGCATCCACTATTCAAGGATTAAATAAATAAACCTTACAACGTCACTCAACGTCGCTTATGATATCAAACTGACAATTAACCAAGAGATAAACCCTGTTTGTTCATCAGGTGACAAATCGATCGACGAGAACGAATTCTGTAACGTGTGCAGATACCACGGTGTCGCAGAGGCCGAGGCCAGGGAGGCCTTCAAAAAATTAGGAGTCGTAAGTTAAAAATCACGCGACAGATTTCGCGTAAAAAAAAAAGAAAGAAAGAAACTCGCGGCTGGAAATACTAATTTCATTGAATTTGTTTCTCTTTGTACAGGGTCAGGAAATTACCTGGGATAAATTCACCAACCTCTGGAAGCAATATTTCTCCTCGGACGAGCCGACCGCAGCCGGAAACTTTATTTTCGGAAAAACTTCCTTTTAACTCGCTTTGCCCCGCGGAGAGCCGACGTGCATAAATATATACATATATATTACACTTCCTCGCGTCGCATTCTACTATTCATTCTGCTGATTTCTCGCGGTCAGTTTAAACGAGCCCCCGAATAACGGGACGAGATCTTTTTGTTCGACAACGAATACAAAATAAAATGCGAACATTTTAATTTCTTAAAAGCTATCCGAGCAAAATATTATCATTTGCACAGAGCGATTTCTCTTTCCTTTCTACTTTTCTTTTTCCTTCTTTTCTTTTTTTTTCTCTTTTTTTTTTTTTTTGACGATTGCAAATAATCGTCAACGCGATCCCAAGCTCACGAATTAGGATGACAAGAATGAATACCGTTTGGTTCGCGCAGCAGCGAGACTCCTTCCGCCGTTTTGCGAAAACGCTCGCGGCAATTAAAAGTATAATCTCATTGTATGTTTGTATCTGTAGCGTATTTAACTGTAAGAAAAAAAAAAATGAACTATACATAATGATCGTGACCTGTGCAAGCCTCCTTCACGTCCAGTGGCAAGATCGTTGTGCTTTCGAAGTGGTGTAAAAATCGAACGATCGATTTTCGTTCGACTCTAGTAAAAAGATATCTCCCTCCATTGTTAAACAGACGGTATTTTCAGAGTTTAAAAAAGTGAAACTTGTTCAGAATAAAAGATACCTATACACACACACACACGCACGCACGCGCGCACACACACACATACATACATACATACATACATATATGATAGTTTCGACGTAACGTTGAAAAAGAGATCGACGTGGAACGGTGTTGAAAAAGAGAAGAAAATATAAAGAAAAAGAAAAAAAAAGAAATGTCTTTGTGTAATTATTGGCAGAAATAAACTAGAGACGGATTTAATCAAACAAAATGTTGGCTTAATTATCGTGTAAGAAAAATATCGCAGAAATGAAGTGTTATATTTTAAACGAGTTTCAATAAATGTGTTGCCCTAAATGTGTCTTGTATAGACATTATATATGCTGTTATACAGAGGAATAAAAAGGTTCATATGTATACCTACAGAATTATATAGATATATATATATATATATATATATATATATATATTTGAACGACAGAGTTTTCAATAAATTGTAATTAATGAGGTTTTTAAATTTTAATCGATGTTGACTCGAAGGCGCAGAATCGAAGAACATTAAACAGCCGGTATGTATTTCAGTTTTAAGCTATTTAATCTTCTATTGCCCGTTCGTTATCGCAGTGCTTTTTCTTTCATTAACTTCAACATTTTAAATTAATGTTAAAGAGAAAATGTATTCGGCATATCCAACAAAATCAAAGCTATGATCCTATGGATCATAATACGATGGGCAGTAGGAGTTTAACGAATTTCAGTAAAATCAGAGATACTGGAATACTCGCGTTTGTATTTATATACAGAGTTTAATCAGAAATTTAATACTTTCATATATTCTGACTAAATTCACGATTCGTTAGAGAGATTTTCATTTGAACGAAATTTATAAGAACAAAATAGAAACATGAACATGTGTATGAATACGATTGATAGACGTTTTGTTATGTCTTTTGAAACTTTCTTGTGCTTCAAGGTATCGAACAACAACGTTGTTTCGCGATTTAATATAGTCTGTCATGTAATTCTGAGTGTATAATAAAAGGAAGTTGAAAACAGTTAACGCAGGACTTGATTTCCTCGATTTTTAATTAACAATTGAAGACTACGGTGAACAATGGAAATGTATATGTTAAAATTTCAACAATTATATTTGAACAATATATTTATAATAAAATTTAATTTCATGCATTTCTTAGTCATTGATATAAAATAATTCGTAACAGTTTCTTTCTTCAAGTGTTTCGGAAATTATTTAACAAATGTATGAGCAAAATTCTTTATAAATGAAACTGTAATCAGATTTCATGTAAAACAAATGCAAATTCAAATTGTTTTTCAAAAGAGTTTTTTAAACAAGAAGAAAAAGTAATGAATAATGTGAAAACGACAAATTTTAAATTTTAAATTTTTCACTTTGCTGAATATTTGTATATTCAATAAAGTTGTCGCGATTTTGTAACCTGTTAATTGGGAAAAACGAATTAATTTTTCACTGAGATTTCAATCTTTCGAATGCAACAATTTTTATTTCGTTCATAGTGATTAAATCCATCTTTTGGATTTTAAAAAATTTTTTTAAAAATGGGAAAGCACTTGATTAAGATGGAACATATACGTAATAATGAAAAACTATTAAAACTAAAAATCCTTGGAATTTCCTTCTACAGTCCCAATATCAAAAAATAAAATGTAGCAATATAACTTGATTGGAGAAAATTGCGAATGAAACATTAGGGTTGACAAATGATCTTTATGAAATAGAAATAATTTTGATGCAATTAAATGACTCCGTTAACAGATTAAAAATAAAATAACAAGATTTTATTATCAGTTCAATAAATACACATGACATTTGTACAAATTTGTACAAATATATTAATGATTCATATAGAGTTTATTTAAGTACTTAATACCCTCTAAAATCATTTCGTTTGAAAACGAAAATTCCAATAAAAATTATAATACCAAATAATCTATAATAATAAAAGAACAAAATGTATTCACGTTATTCAATCAATAATCTTTTATTGTGTTATTAATTAACCTTCATCTATTCCTTATTTTATTAACTTTGTCCTTTGGTATCAAATTGGTAAAAATCTAATATAATGAGAAGATAAGTAGTTGAATTTTCAAATCCTTTTATAAAGATAAAATTCCTATTCTCACGCACATTTTATGCCTATATTATCTTCTTCAATTTTGTCTAACGTTATGATTATTTCTTTCTGATTTTTATTTATTACAACTACATTCCCGTTCATAAATCATCAAACACTTGCTCATTTTGAACAAAATAGTTATTATATTAACATAAATACAATTCTCTTATACAATTTTTTGTGTAATTTTATTATATTCATCTAGTTTAGTTAACGCGAAATTAATAATACGTGTGTCATTTAAATAAATATTTAAATAATTGGTCAGACGAGATTTAAAATTTTGTATCTTCGATGCAAAACGACGAATTTATACATAAAGAGAAAACTAAATGAAAAATTAATATTTGATCGTATTGTACTAACCGTAAAACATGGCTTTAATAGGTTAATCAAAGATTTCTATAATCACAGAATTAATAATTAACAAGAACAAATTGATTCTTAATGAAAATGATACGACGCCATAAAAAATAATAGATTCGTAAATAAAAAAATGTTATATTCGAAAAATAGGAGTCATTTAGTGAAAGTTGAAGAAATTTAAAAATAGAAAATGTTAGAAAACAAATGAAGTTAAGATTATGGTATGGTCTTCGCAATCGCGAAAGATCAGGTCACTTTTAATAATCGTAGCTACGTTTTAATTTTATTAAGTGACGTGTGAGAATTTATGTCCAAAATTATAGATATTTCTATGCATTTTCAAGAAGGTAATACATAATTGAAATATAATTATTCGAAGGTATTCTGAAAACGAATAATGTGCAACTCTGATATAATGCTGAGCATATTTTACTATCAAAAATGTTAAAAATATGTGTTATATTCTACAGAAAAATAGATATCACAGAACTCTGTGATCTCTGTGCCGCAAACGTTACGTACAGCAAAATAATACATTTCATAAGAAAAACGTATCAAATTGGCATAACGGCATGGGACGGATAAGGGTTGCATTACAATAAACGCAATTGTTACTGAAATGATATTCGTTACAGACTGCTGCATTAAAAATGAGTTGAGATATTGCAAGGAGCCCGGGATTGATTTGTAATGAATGTAAATCATGTGAAGAAGTGGGAGTGGAAATCGCAAGAGACAGAAGGGATATTCAATTTGTAAGCCCGTCGTTGGAAAATTCTCGACACGAAATTCACCGTGGTATTGTAAAAATCGCTTTGGCGTTCGTTTTCATCATCAATCACTGCCCGTGCAAATGCGCATGCGAAGTGCTATGAACGTATAAATAGAGTCGGGAACAATCTGTTACGGACGATACATAACGATAAATCCCGACCTGTTGTTTATTACGGTGGTTGCTGTAACGAAAGGGAAAAATCGACAAAAAAAAAGACAAAAGCAACAGGAGTTTAAATGTCACGCTGGTCGCGAGTTTTATTAAACAAAAAAGTAACTGTGACCGGCGATTGTCATCAATTCATGTAATATTGCTGTGCAGTGTTGCATATAGATGTTAATGGTGTTAGTAACTGTCTGTGAAACGTGCCGATAACGATACGGAGTTATGTAAAAGTTAAATGCACGTTAGCTCTTTAAATAAAGATGTCTGTGGACTTCAGCTCTGTGATAAATTATTGCTCCCATATACACAGTACATGTACTCTTATATTTCGTTGTTACAGTGTTATTAATCTTTCTGACGCGAGGAAGATTGTTTTACGTATTTAAATTATTCGTTTAATAAATTAATACGAAGAACTAAATTATATTACAAACTGTGTTATAAAATAATTCATATGAAATAGTATTATTTAGCATGGATTATCATCTAGCACCTGATATGCAGTAATGAAACATTATAATACAGTATTAAAATCCATATTGAAATACATAGTATATTCGTCGTATGCTTGATTAATTTTATTTAAATTTCACCATTTATTAATGTTTATTTTTGTTTTTGGTAATGCCTCAAAATAGACATTTTGATTTTTCCTAGCATTTGTAATGCTCGCGATTTATAATAAAGTCAATCCTTCTATAACACAGTTTATTCGTTCCGTGTTTTATCGAAATTATGCTAAGCGTAACTTAAAATACAGGAACAGTGTATAATAGAAAAATATATGCTATATGAAAGTTGTTTCGTGCTATATATCTCTCTCACCGTGGAATGTAAATATAAATAGAGATCATGTTTTCAGAAATGTTCTAAAGAGATTGTATCATAAACTAATTTAATCAATTGCAATTTTTCCGTTAGAGACAAAAATACACAAATTCTAACTTATGTTCATTGTCTTAGATTGTCATAAATTTACAAGTCTTACCTTATTTTCTCCTCTGCACAGCGACCACACATCCTTCCAGTTCACGCTACTGAAACAATTAATGGATGGATAGAAATTATAGAAATTCTAGTTCTCAACCATTGAAATGTTTGTAAAATGTATATTTTAACAAACGTTACCTCACTTTTTCCTTTAAACAGCAATATATATTCATTTTAACACGCACCACTGAAAAAAGTAATAGACGCACGATTACCGCCAAACTGTAATTGAAAAATGTAGGATAGAATGACGAAACGATCGATCGATATTTCAGAATGGTCAGTTCGATTCTCGACCACATTAACAGTGTACCAGGATTTAAACTGGCAGCACCATCTCATCACGACGGTATAAAGTATACGAGGTTTCGTTTACAGGAAGATTCGAAAACAAGATATGCAGGAAAATTCGGTAAGTAATTGGTTATTTCAATTAAATCTCATGCTTTTCATCCAGACTAATAACTAATATTTCTGTGCCATTAATCCATTATCTAACATTTTTAACTTTATGTAATGCTCAGTTTCTAACCTCAATGTTTTTCGTTTTGCTTCGAATCACCCGTACTATAGATAATGTTTTAACTGTGAAACGATTTCATTCGTATCTTATCGCTAATTGTCATCAGATAAACGATAAGTTTTACGTACTACCTTCACGGACGAGAGCTCAGTATCAATTAAGCTACAGGAAGACTCACTATGGTTGACCCAATCACTACATGCACTGCATATTACACTGAAGCCTTACAGCCTTACACGATCTTCTATTTACGCAATATTATCTGTCAATGCAAGCTGTAGCTTTAACCAATGTTAGGGTGAATGGTATAGATAAGTGTAGTGAGTGAAAAGTGTATTGCATGATTCTAACGCGTTGATTGTTAGTTTGAAGTTACTGCCCCGTAGGGTGATATAAGTCAAGGCATAATGTAAGTATTACAATTAAGTTTTTATTATCATTTTATTAAGTAAGTTATTGATCATTCTAAAATATCCATGAAGGATTTATGTGCGTATAAATTTTCTATTATGTTTATTCTTATATAAAGATTTTTTAGCATATTAAGGAATGAAACTATTGTCAAAATTGTAAATTTCAGAAATTTTACGTTTCCTAAGCTAACAGAATAGATAAAATTATAAAATAAACTTTCTGAAATGAAATCTTTAGCATCAAGCTTTCACTAACATTTATAATCAATATTTTTATAGTATATCTTTGTTGATAATTTTTAATTGTATAGTATCAATTATATTTTTCAAATATATTTTATAGAATTTTTTTAAACTTTTTACTAGTTACTTCTTAAAAAATCTTTAAAAATGTTAAACGACTGAAAGAATTTTGAATTCTGAATCAGAGAATATGAGAAATTACTACATTAAATAGAATAACTTTTTACAGGTTGGATTACAGTACTGATGAGTTAGAATTACAAAAAGAAGCAAACGAAGTGGAACAATTTGCCATGACTTCCTTAGGAAGATTAATATTTGTAGATATACATTGTAGGCATCCAAAGTCTTTATCTTCAGATAAACCATCTGTAGATTCCTTATCACTTGCTTTTGAAAACCTTTTTTATATGCCATTTGACATTATTGAAAATTATGGTAATACTCTACATACCCTGGACATTAGTCATAATAAGTTTAGTAGGTATGTATTATTTGGCATATTTATACATGTAATATAACTATACATGTATAAACTAATGCTCAAGTTTAAGAAACATGTCTATGCTCAAAAATTGTATAGTAAAATATGATTTGTTTCCATGTAACATTTTTAGAAATTTACAATTTTTGGCTGAATTTGAAAATTTAACATCTTTAAACCTAGACCATAATAACATAGATGATCATACAGTGTTTCCACATATGCCAAAACTTCAACTTCTGTGGTTAAATCATAATAATATAGAAGAATTATATCCATTTATTAAGAATCTCCATGAGAGCGTACCCAACCTCAGATATTTATGCCTTATGGGAAACAAGGCAGCACCAAGTTATTTAAATGGTGGTACCTTTTATGACTATCTTCAATACAGGTATGAGCATTTAGAGCAATTAGAGAGATATTAATCATGTTAATAATAATGTAGATAATACTGCATGCACTGGATATATGCATATTATGTGTATTTTATTTTCATAAATATTTTTATAAAAAAAAAAGGTTATACGTCATATCTTGGTTTCCTTGTTTGGTACATCTGGATGATAGAACTGTGACTCCAGAACAATGCCAGGAAGCAAAGCGGCTTTTCAAGCGACCACTTTTAGAGAATCTAACTGAATATGCTCCTCTTCCAGAATGCATTAAACATCTGCATCACAAAATTACAAATATATTAAAACCAACACTGCCTTATAGGTTAAAACCAAGAGGAACAAACTTTATTGTTTAAGACAGTATTACACTAGTAAATATAATGTTGCTTGAAAGCTGTCCACTTTTGTTATGGTAAAAAAATATTTTTAGAACGATATATACTTTTCGTTATTCACAGAAAGAAACACACAGAAGCAACCACATGGGGCAGTAACAATATAGATATATTGCGTAATTTAACAAACTGTATACAAAATTATATTATCATATTAATTTTTTTTATACTTTGGAATAATAATTTTACAATACAATTTTATAATACACACGATAATTTTTATTAATTAATAGAATTGAATTACAATTCAACATGTAACACTGTTAATTTTGCAATAATTTTTTATAAATATTATGTGCTATATACTTGAAATAATGCATATACTTGTATGTATTTATTCAGAAATATTTTATACTAATGAATAAAAATAAATGATTTTTTAATTAATAGTTTTATATTTATCCCAGTTTTTTATTTTTAAAAATAATTTCTTAATTTTTATAACAATTTAATTTGTTTCGTATCCTTATTTCATCTTTATTTTATTTTTTACTTTCAGATATTAATATTACAATATGATATTGCCTTAATTTATTATTTTTATGATAATACGAAATAGTATAATAGTGTTTTTACATTTATCGTAAACGTAAACAATTCTTTTTTTGTTGAAAGATGATTAGAATATAGACAACAGATTTTTTGTACATAATTTCGGATCGTTTTATTTGGAAAAAATTGAATTCTAAATTTACATTTTAATAAATATAAAAATCTCTTTGAGACTTTCCTATTTCCAATTTTTAAAAATATATTGATAAAACGTTTCAAACTTCTGATACAAATCTACAGTATCTTATATTTTATCGCATAATATAATTAATATTACGATTGCAAACAAGTGCAAACAATATTATCAGATATTCTACTTTTCAAACGTTGTACATTTCGATTAAAGTTTTAATTTCACAAAGCTTCCTTGATGATGGAAGATTCTACCAATTTCTGATATACTTCTCAATTGATTTCCTTATCGGTGAAATAATTTGTAACTGACGATATCGAATTATATTTTCATTATATTTGACAAATAAGTAAAACAATAAATATAAGTACTAATAGTAATAATAATAAAGAAGATAATAGAAATTGACGAATGAATTCTAATAATTTTAAATATTATTTATTTCTAACGTTATATGAAATTTTATATTTCACTCTAAGTGATGTAATATCTTTGTAGGGATTTTGTTTTAGAATTTTTTGATTCTAAACCCTTTGAGTGCAATCGTCTTGAGATTGATTCGATATTCATTCCTTAATAGGAAACGTTGTTCAGACGGTCGTAAACATATGTAAGATAAGAAAGTTTATTGAACGTGTTGGGATAAGTCGTAAATTCCATTTTATGCTAGAACATATTGCAAATAAACGGTGGCTTGATAAAGCATGTAGTAATATCATGTGGCAAATTAAAGTATTGCAACTTCAATAAATCACAGAATGTTTCTTCTCTTCCCTTATGATAATGTCTTTCTAAGACATTCTAAGACATTTCTCTTCTAATAGTATATAATGTTATAATTATTATTATATTCTATTCATTTACGACGATGTATACATTACATCCAAATTTATCATAAAATTTATAAATAAATAAAAAATAAAGTACATTAATATTGTAATATCAATATTGTTAATTGAAATTGTTGAATTTCAAATATTTTTAAACAGTTAATATATTCAATTTAATTCTTTAACAATTAATATGTTATTTTCTTAAAAAAGAAAAAATATTTGAAATATCTCGAACTATATCAAGTCTTTTTTAAAAGCTATTTTCATCTTAAGTTTAATCTCTTATCTATCGTCGATACCGATATTTGTATGATATCGTAAATTGTTTCAGCGATTACGAACGGGAACCATTGGTATTACAAGATATGTCAGTTCATTATTTGCAAACGTTATTGGAAAATGTCAATCTCACGAAGATTACAAACAAGTAAGATAACGCATATTTTCTCTTTTAAGTCTACTGTCTATCATGTCTAAATAATTCAGGTTTAATCAGTTCTTTTAAATTTATTTAAGAAGTTACACAAAATAAATGTTTGTTCAATTTAAAAGAATATTGAAATTTTCAATTTTTTTTCAATATACTGTGATACATACATACATATATATATATATATATATATATGTTTTCTATAATAACATATAATATTCATAGATAAAAGTATTACGTAACATTAAAGTGTATTATATATTTTATTGTACTTGCACTGTGCTTTTTTCCCTTCTAAATCGTCCATTTTTTTTTTTAATTCAGGAGAGTTTTGAAAATAGATAACATTAAAGTTAATCGAGCTGAATAATCTATTTTATTAACAACATTATGTAAAGCACAATCTGTATATTTACATAAACTTTTACAATTGTACATCAGACCTGGGCGTTTTAAGAAATTATCAATTATTTTAAAATTATTTTTTCTAGTTATTTGTAAAGAAAGACAAAGATTAAACTAATTTATTTCCAATTAAATAAAATTTACATTTGTGACAAGCTACGGACAAGTGTTGAAATCAATATCGTTCAATTTTTCGATGACGAGAAAAGAAACTTAGAGATGCTTCGCGATCGCTCGATAATAAAAGAAGCATTTATAAAATATGATACTTCTTCCTCAATAGAAAGTATTTTCATTTAACTGATATTTCTAAACCTCAATTTTCTCTTTTAAATCATAAATTTCTATCTTCTTTCTAAATTTGCTACTTATATCTTCAATAAACAAATATATGTTATTTCCTGCAATAATCTTCAATTATTACTTTCTTAATGATAAATTTATTATTTATAACAGAGCATATTATTTGAAATATTTATTTAAAATATTATTATTCAGACAAGTTCTAACATTTCGCTCAGGTCTGCTTTACATTAATAATTATCAAAATTGTGTTTAATAAATTGATATTTGGCATCACTTGATATGTGGTAATGGCAATTCTACGGGGGAAAAATAGATTATTTCTTAAAAAACAAAAATGTAGATTCCTCATGATTCTTCAGTTCCGGAGCGTAATCTTTCCACAGTGAAAGATTTACGGATGGAATGTTGTCGCAGCTCATAATAGGATTACTGAAATGGACGAAAAACCTTACTCGGATGGAATAGTTATTGAACAATAAAATATATCGTTATAAAGAAATGAAAAGCTTACGACGAATCGACTTTTTTGAATCCTTGCTTTTGCATATTTACGATGCTATCGCCATTATCACAGAGTAGTCTGGATATGCTGGATTTTCGAATTTCATTTAATTGTTCTGCAAAAGCACAAAAGTACAATTTATCTATTCCATCGTATCTATCTATTTACCAAATTATCAATTACAATAGTTTGGTAAAATTATGAAAATCTAAACCTATATGGAATAAAATGGCGCATTTGTCATCTTATTTCATATATGGTACATTTACTAAAATGACATAAAATGTTGAAAAATAATAGTCCTAATTCAATGAGCAGGAGTTGTAGCTAAAATTTTACTTGAAAAATCTAAGTTAGCATACTATAGTTGAAGCAACAATAAAATAAAAGTTTATTTAGTGACTTTGATTTCCTAATTCACTACGAATTTTGTAACAGTGAAATCAACGAAAACATAAGGTATTTACCTATAGTGAATGCTAATTTGTGGTCACCAGTCTCAAACCAATAACGATCGCCCACTCGTGTTCGATAGAATTGCTTAATAAAAATACACAAGTACGTAGGACCTGTAAGTCCTTGGACATGCTTTTCTAATGCTCCCCCGACAGTTAAATCGACGTCATCAGGACTGACATACAAACTGGCCAACTTCTTTACGTTCTACGAGCAAAATAATATATATCACGCATAACACGTAAAGAAACGGTGATGTAATAATGTCGATTATCATTGTAAATTTTTATTCGATTTACAATTTATCACAACTCCATTATGTAATATTTGTAATTCATCGTGGACTTCTACTTGGTTATACAACGAAAATGCAAAGAAACGGCATGAAATCGTACATTATAATGTTATTATTATTTATTATTGACCATTTTTGTATCTTTTTCTTGAAAAATATCTAAAATTGCTCATATTAACTTTCGGACGCAGCCATTGGGATGCTGAATATTTCAGCCGTGAAACAAGATTAGACAGCAACAAACCTGAATTCATTTTAAAACGTGAAATCTCTATTTTCAAGATGCATCATTCATTTTATTTTAAAATGTTTTTACGTCACGTAGAGATACTTTTCTTTTGTAATGTTATAAATTGTCATAATTGAAAAATTTTCTCAATAACTGAATCCCTTTTACAATGACTTCTTAAACCTTGACATTTTTTCTTTTTTTATTTCTTTTCGCCATTTTATTGAACTTCGAATATACGTATTTAAATATTTAACTGTCTCAATATTTATTTTGAGCAACTGTACTTACTTCGAAGGAAATGTAATCTGTGAAGTCGTCGAAATCGGTCGCTCTTGGTAGACCGCAATATTCGCGGACGTCGTTGTATGATGCGAGACCGTGATCGCGATTCCTCTGAATATCAGTCGCACGAAGATCAGACCCCAATGGTCTTCCGTTTCTGAATAAATATCGCGTAATCTGCAATATATAAAAATCTAAGAATTTGACTCAATTGGTTTAACTTTCTCTGAATAAGCATATTAACATACATATCGTGGATGGGAATAGAAAGAGAAAAAAATGGGAAAGCTGAGTCATTCGTATTCATACTTTTTACTAGACTTTGTTCAAAAAGTGTAAAAAAACGTCGCACTATTTTACGAAATTTCCATTATATTACACATCAATTTTTAAGTTAAATCTTTGCGAAATTTTCCAACAACACTAAAAGTTTTCTCTGGAAAAATTTCGTTCGAGGTGCAAACGACCCAGGTTATCTATGAACGTTTCGTATAGATTCCTACCTCTGCGTCAAAGAATTGATCGCTAGCTTTTTGTGGCTGAAAAGACATGCCCCTCGTCAAATCGGCCATATTGTTGTTTTCCTCGATAATTGATGGTTTGTTCATATGATCGCTGAGCCTCAAGGCAGAGTTTGAAAATCGATCTTCCTTTGCCAAGCTAAAGTTTGCGAAATAGATGAAACAACAAAAATTTGTTACGTATTATAATAGAGATTGTCAAGAGAAATATACCCGATTATTATTAAAAAATGTTTTGCGTGGAAGATGAATCAATTCATTATAGAACTTCAAAGATTTTCCAATGGTCAGTATCATATACACGACATTCATTTTCGCGACGGAATTTTGCATGTTAATAGAAAGAAAAATAGAAAATTTGGAACATTTTTGACAAATTTGGTATCGTAGCTTAACTTTTATATAAGAATCACAATATATGGCAAACTTAAATTTATTTAGGAATCAAATCATGTAGTATTAATGTAACTTTAAATATTGAAATTTATAATTTCGGTTAAAATAAATACTTAACTGTCCAAATGAAATTGATACATTCACGAATCTGCTGTAAACTTTGTGAAGATAACATTTTTATCTTTGCTCGCCATCAATGTTAGAACGTTCTGATTAAGTTCTTAGTTATTAAATTTAATCTATTATATTGTAATCTCGCGTAAATTTCTTCTTGATCGTTTTCATTGTTTTTGTTATACTAACTGTTACTGTAAAGTACGACTGTACTTACTCGAGGAAACCAGCGATAAGAGAATGGAAATATCTGAAAGCAGCGGTCGTGTGCTCGTTGAGAACATTTGGATTTACGTTTGAATCGTAATCGTTCACGTAATGTGTAGTATCGTATAAAATGTTGTTGCCATATGTGCTGCTTGTACCTAAAAATGCGATACACTACATTTATATTAACATTATCACAAACAAGTTATGATACAACGTGATGTTGATTTATAATTTAACGAAGTTAAAATTTCACCCAAAAATATCGGCAGCCATTCGTAATACGAAATGTGTTGATGTTCTGCGATCGCGATACGCCGTGCCTCTTGGAAAATTGTCTCATCCGTCCAGTGAGGATTAATACGAGCTAAAGCATCGGCAATGCGATTATGCTCTCTAAGTAGTATAATTTGCAAAACAGTCAGCTGAGTATTTTGATTGACACGAACGTCGCCTGAAATAAAAATTGAAACGCATGCGTGAATCTCGACTATTATAACTCGCGAACAGTCTATTGTAATTCACATTGGAGTTTCCACTGTATCTACAATACTTTGAAATTAATTTTTAGACACTAAATCTAATATAATTATAAAAACACAGATAATTTATAATTGTACTTTTATTTTACTTTGTATTATTACGTTATGCATGACTGAACGTTGGTTTGACAGTTTTATATTTTTAGAAACAAAAGTGATTTAATTCTAAATAGAAATTTGTTTCATCTAGATGTATTAGTACTCCACTTTGAATATTTTATATATTTTTACATATTTTGTTATATGCATTTTGTAGATTTTTTGAAACTTGAAGTAAGTTTTATGAAAGGACTCTTATTAATTGTGAGCAGAATATTTTAATATACGTTCAGTTACGATAGAAAAGAAATAATAATAAAAATAGTGAGGAAGGAGTTAGAAACTCCAAATTCTTTAAAAAGTGATTTACTAATAATAAATTTTTATTTTGCTGCGTTCTTTCGGTCTTTTTAAATTCCCTCGCTGAAATTTCCTGAAATTATAAAAAATATTTCAAGTTTTAAAAGAATGTGAAGAAGTTCTCAATTGCTTTATTTTATATTAAATATTTTCTAAAAATATAATAAATCTGAGTAGTAAATCCAGACTGAAATACTCATAGATCGTATCGTTAAATGTGTACTTTGTTTCAAAAAGAGTAGCGTATTAACGTAATCTAAAGCCAATTATCATTTGGGAAAAGAATTTAAAATAACTACACAAAGTTGTACTATAACAAAGTTCAATCAAACTTTCTAACACAATAAAGAAAAAGAACATTTCGTGAATCTGAAAAATTTAATAAATAGCATCAGTCTTCATCGTAGAGGAAGATATTTTAACTAATGTAATAATTCCATTGATATAGGTACTTTTGAAACAGCAATCAGTGATCGTTGAATAATAATTACTTTCACTAAGAATGCGTTGATTGTTATAAATTATGAATTTATTAACATTGTTAATTTGATTAAAATGATTAATAGTTTCTGCACCTTAATTGTTAGATTATTCATACTTTCGAGATAACAAGTTTATCACCGCGCTGCGATAACACACGTGCATTATATCTTTCCTTTACCTATGCTCAATCAACGAGTATAAATTTCTTTGTTTTCGTGAAATATCTTACCTCAAAATGGTGCGTAGTCGTTTAAAACTTGGAAATAATTAATAGTTCAATGATACTTGATATATTGCACGTTACGTTCAACGTCAATGATAACAATCTGTTTAAGCGGCTAGCATTTCTAGCGTAAAAAAACAAGTGGTACGTGGATCGTGAGCTGAACATATGCAAAAACGGGCGAAAGTGGTGGCGTGACACGGAATGTGGTAATTCGAGATAGTTTAATTTTTCTTTTTTGCTACGTAAACAACGAATTCGATCACGTTACATGTTTCAAGTATTACACAGAAATAATTAGAATAATATTGTAAATACGCAGTGTACTCGTAAATGGAATTGAATTAAATTATAACGAAACGCGACAACAATTAATTTTTTTCTTTAAACTACTAATTTTATTACTATATATTCTTTTTTGTAAAATCAATATTTTTATCAAATTAATTTTTATGTACGTAAAAATGAATTTATCAAATTCGTTGATGAAACAAAAAGACTTGAACATTCGTATTTTAAAAAACAATACGACTTTTAATTTAAATTTTTTATGAATATTCGCTACTGTATGAAAAGTTGCGATTCTTTCGAGAGAGTGTCTTTCAGCAGGAAAAAGAAATTGCTCCATTATTTAGCGTCGTATGAGCTATATTTGTGCAAAGTTATATTTTCCAACTCGAACTTCCCTTGTGAATAGTACGTTTCTTTTTCTGAATATTTCAACTTTTTTATTAAATTTCTATGTATTATATATTTCTATCAACTTTATTATATTTTCATTAACTGTTTCGCAATTGGTTTTCCGTATTCGAATGAATAATCGCCGCCTTCATTCAAAGATTCTTCGTCTTTTAATAACTATTGCATTCCAATACCCCCGTTTATTAGCTAATACTTAATCACAAGCGTTCTCTAGAATTATATTGCGGCATGATTTCATCAATGCTTACCAGCCTGATAGCAAACTTCGTCAGGGCTTGTTATATCGCACATTGCAGACTTATTGGCTGTCGAAGGCGGCCATTCTCTGTTTCGTCGTATATCGACGACCATGCGTCCACCGACACCAGCTCTCAAATTATTCGCCAACTGGTCGGAGGATCCGTAAACCAGAGACAGATCCAAGAAATGTGTCACGTCGTTCAACTGGAAAATTTATTTTACAACGCTGTGAAATCTCACGGTAGTAGTGACTTTTCTGCGAAAGGAAAAATTCGAAGTTTCCTTTAACCACTTAACCACACATCTGTGACATATTTCACTATGACTAATTGGACAATTTTCTAGCAATTTTATTGAAAGCTTCATATTCTTTATTGCTATTGACAAACAGTTTTCCGCATTCGCAAGTTTCATATTTATTTTTAATAAATAGTCGGAGCTAGAATTTCTACAACGAACGAAACTCTAAAATTTCAACAACGAAAACAACAAATTACTCTGCAGAGTCTTCAGCCATTTAATTGTTATAATATTATTTATTCTTCCTGTCAATATCTATTAACTGAACGCGTTAAAATTAAGTCAGAATTTATTTGAATTGTATTTTATATTGCAATAATTTAAACAGCAATACAATTGATGTCGTAGCTATTTTGTTTATTTTAATTATAAACACTCATTTTCATAAATTTCATATCTTGTTAAATCCACTTTGTTTCTTATTATGAAAGAATTCAATTATTCTATTTGCAAACGAATTTAACACAAATAAGTTACGTCTTTACGCAGATTTATATTTTTATCAATATAATTAAAGAAATAAAAATTTGCTTAAAATATTATAATAGGTGTCTACTTTCTACATTATGCATTTTAGCTTATTATATTATTTAAAATGTGCTGTCTAATTCTGTCTACTCGTAGTTGTTATATGAAAGAATATTTAGAATTAAATATCAAAATGCTTCATGTTGCGTGTTAAATTTAAGAAAGTTAATGTAACTTTCGCGTCTGAGGAAACAATAACAAAAGAAATTAATCGTTCTATTGCACGATGCTCTTAACGTCGTATAACTTTTATTCGAAGTATCTTTTTCATAGAACAAACTGGAAAAAAATTCATTTTATTCAGATATCGCACCGCAGATATAAGTTATCGAAAGTGGAGTTAGAGTAACTCGTAGACTGTGTGATGCGATGCATTGGTGATCGATAAGATACGATTGATACGTTCGTTCGAGTATAGATAACCAAATAATGCTTTCGTGTATGCTCCATATTTGTGCTCAACATTTGCACAAGTGGAATGCACGTCGTGTCGCGTTCTCGAGGATCACTCTCGACGTTCGTGGACGGAAGTATTGTAACAAACAAACGTCCAAGTCTAGAAGCATTAAAGAAAGGGCAAACCTGTTCTGCTGGTTTGGATGGAAACGTATAACCATTGTCAAGGTCGACTGCAGTGCGAACGAAATTGAGACACCTTATGTTGGCTTTGCTGTAGACGGGATCGTCGTACGGTGTAATTATGGGGTCACACGAGTTATGAAACAGCATCTGTTCTATCACTTGTCCATCATTGGTACAGCATTGCGTCTCATGCGGCGCTGTTCCATGAAAAATTATGAAAGACCAGTTAAAGACAGATCGATATATATTTTTATTTGTGGAAGGGACACAGGAAAATTCCGTTTCGATGAATTTGACGAGGAGTTAAGTAGTAACAATGTGTGTAAAAAGTATTCGTACACTTGATGAAAAATGTGACAATTTTACATTGAAAAATTTTCTTCACAACTGAGTTTGGAATGCAATTGAAATGCCTTGAAATTTGTCCCACAAATGTTACCTTTACGAAGTTATATAAGCGTTTATCGATAATTTTTCATCGAGTGTACGAATATTTTCTATACTCGCTTGAATTGAGTCAGTGAATCAGAGTACAAGTCCAAAAATAGCAATTTCCAAAAAATATTTATATTAATTAATAATTAATTAAATATTAATTAATAAATAAAACTAAATATTTATATTACAAATTATTATTTATATATTTATTTATATATATTATAATTATATAATTAAATATTTATATTAATAAATAAAAATAAAATTGGAATGAAGAGTATCAGTTTAGCACTATTTCTACAGTGGATTTGTACTATTTCTTCATCGATCATTTGCAATTCAAGTATATTGCTGCATTTATTAACTCAATAATTAGTTTCCATTAAATAGCTTTTATTTCAATAATTTTTTGTTTAAGACTCGTTAGTGAGCAGTTTTTTTCTATTACTCTGTTCAATTTCTTGATTCAAACGCAAATTAAGTTCAAGATTTTATTTTAATTATAAAAGATTTATAAATAAAGTTTAACCACAGATAAATAAATGCGAAGATTCATTTTAGTTGACACAACTAAAACGTTTAAATTGGAACAGCATTATAAAAGCAGTGAAATTGACGATTACTAGAGCTATTGTTTCAAATATTTCAAAGTGTTTTTGGACATGTGCTATTCTTCAATTCACCGGAGTTCATATAATAAATTCCTATTATACGATGTTACAATAGGTTTCGCAAAGTTTCTGAAAATTTCGACTTTTTCGAATAAAGGCATTGAAAAATTTTGTTGACTTTATGACCGTATTCTATTCATTGAAAATTGCAATGTTCGTGTGAAATTACTCACTTGCATATCTGTAACCCGTTGTTTAAATTACTAATAATTTAATTAATAATTATTAAATAATAATTAAAGTCACGTGTCAAGTCAACCCTCTACCACTAGTGATGTTTTTTTTATGTTATTAGAAATTTACGTCCAAACAAAATGAATGCAAGAAAGTTCGTTTAATCTGGAGGATTGATCAAAAATTTAGTTATTTAACACAAATGAAATTTATATAAATGAAATTCTGTTATAAAATCTCTTTAGTAACTACTGCTATTTCTATTTTCTCTCTCTTTTTTTACTTCATATTAAAATGTAAATGTAATTCAGTTGCAAAGTTTCAGGCGTGTATGTACGTATGCTTGCGTTTTAAAAGTCAGAAAGTTGTAAGTCAAGAAAGTTAAATTACAAACTCGTTTCACGTATTGACGTAAAATATTAGATATGTACTCAAAGCGTGACATTTAATTTGAAATGTCTAATTCTTGAAAGATCTGGTTCTAGCAACGACCTAATAAATCTGAGAATTCTTAATTCACATTTTTAGAGGTAATTTATTTAAATGAAACACCTTGAGAACACTTAGCTTGTAGTTAGCAAGTTTAAATATAGGATATTTAAACGTCAAAGTTGTATTCCAATTGTACGAAGGGTTTAGAAATCAAATAGTATAAGTTACTCGTTATCATATAAATAAAAAATTTAACTTTCGTTAAAAAAATCTTCACTCAACAAAATTATTACGATATAATAATTGGACAATTTAATAATTCTAAATCCTATGTTGATGAATAAATAATATTGGAAAATAAATAATTTTAAACTAGTACAAAAGATAATTCTGAATAATACTATATACGTCCATCTTAAATATTTTCAATAGTATATGTTCAAGAAAAAATATGCTTTGTAGAAAAACTGCACGGATTTTTTGAAAATATTTAAAGAATATCTAAGTAATTTTGATTTTCTTACGCGAAATACGTATCTTTTTGTATCGAAATATTTGCATTAAGTTTAATTTATTCCAAATCTACGTAACAGCAAAATATTTAAATTTAGTATAATACATAATATTTAAATACAATACAATAAATGGCAAAATAGTTGTTTATTCTTTCGCTAAAAATACCAGGATTAAATATCGTATGGTCTTCATATGAAACATTTTTCTGCAGAACACACTTTCAAAACTATTACGTGACGCATCCTGCATATCACATGTACCATTCAGAGGTCATATTGATCAATTCCATAAACTGAAAAGCATGAAAAAGGATAAAAATGACATTATAGATACTATTTTATAAATTCAGCTTAGAATTTACTGTTACTTGTGTCATTTTCATGCGACGAATAAACTAATAAAAATAAGTCATTTCTTTCTTAAGGAACGAATATTAAACCCCTGATAAAAATTAGACTCAATCAGTTTAGCAATCACATCGCAATGTCTGTTTTATTGAAGAGAAGAATATTTGTATAGCACAAATTGATCTTAATTAAAAGTTTAATTTCCTCCTCAAGTGTGGAAACAAAAAATGGACGACCGATCGTAGAAATAATTAATATGAAAAAAGAATGATACATTACTCGATTGGGTATTGCCAGCTGCCAAAGACATGTCGTGGGCGATAATTTGTCCATATTGCATCGCTACCAGTGTCCATATAGGATCATCGACGTCGTTATCGGGAAACAACATGTAACTGACCAGTCGAGAGAGTGGTAATTCGCTTCCAGTTATCGATTTTGAAGGTGAATCTATTCCTGTAGAAAAATTGAACGTTTATAACGACTATGGCAGTAACAAGCAAATTTCGTGTATTTTTTTATAACACAAGAATATAAAAGAAGATAACACCAAGAATAAAATATTTATTTATTTGAAGAAATCAAATTTGTGGATTTTCTTCAAAAATCATAAAAATATACTTTGACGATTATCATTAATAAGTATTTCTGATGAATTTCTAGTAAATGGAACGCTCCAGTAAATTGTGCCGAGTATTTTGATTAAATTTTATGTTTATCAAAGTTGACAGAGTTGCAGGGAATTTTGCAAATTCAATCTTACTTTCCTAACGATATGTACATTCGAGTTAAACGTTAATCAACTTGAAGGTAGTTATTAAAATACTGTCGTTCATTGGAGAAAATGAAGTTAATTATTTTCTTAGTTTCGTGATTGTTACTGTCAATGAAATCAAATTTTTTAACATTACAGGCATCCAAAAATGTTTTAAATGTTTAAATGTATTTTTTTCTCGAAATCGACTTTTGCAAGGCGTCTAACAATAACAAATTATGGCAACAGATAGAGTACTAAATGAAATTACATACTAAATTATGGGAACAGATAGAGTACTAAATGAAATTACAAATACAGAGAAATAATTATGTTGCCAAATATTGAGATTTCACATGACACTTGTGTTATTAAAATTTACCGTACGTTCCATCGGATTGAAATTTATATAATTTTTATAACTGACAATTTATATAATTGACAATCATTCTTGATATTTTATATCCAAAGTGAACGCATATGAAACAAAATATAATTGTATGTAATATTTTTCAAATTTCTTAGTAGAAGTAAGTAATGTAGTATAGTAATTATGTATAGTAATAAATATATTATATAAATCATATAATACTTATATTTATTACTATTATATAATAAATAAATAGATCCATGAAAGTAGAAAAATCGAAGAATTCACGAGAACGTGCATTTAGAATGTATCGTAACCAACACAGGTGTCTTAAATGCTTTTTCCCTTCGACACGAATGAAATCAGAAGATTGCTATGTATTCACTTTCGCGTGAATAACGCAAATTACGTCGATTTTGATCCGTTTCTACAAAGTCGAACGAATTGCAAAACTCGTTTGTCACGGAATCACCGTGTTCACCGTTTGTTGTATAATAAACCGAGACGCGGTTCATTCATCATTCTTGCATCGGTATTTTCACTTCATCACGATTTGATATTTCCCCATTCATCGACTAAGAATGTTAAAAATGTCATCATAAAGGTTAATATCATTAACGCGTGTAAAATCCCATAAGCTATTTCTAGCCGATTTTAGTTGCGTAAGAAATGTCGTTGTTGAAGTGAAATTTGAATTCTAGGAAAAGAGAACATGCCACTCATTGAATTCTGTTCTATACCTGGAAACGAACAATTAGCAAACAAATACGAAAGAGGAAGAAATTTCCATGATGCACGTGATCGAATCTTGGCACGATTTAATGAAACAGAATCATTGTCATTATCTTAGAATCGGTCTGACAAAATTTAAAACTAATAAAATTTGGACTGTAGAATAAATTGTGCGGAGATCTACAAACTCTCAGAATGTGTGGTCCAATTTCTAACTAACTTACCAAGCTACATTGTACAGAAATCTAATCTCAAAATCATCAAGAATTAGCTAAATACAGTGAAGATCCGGTGATTTTGTGATCTTTATTCAGCAAAAACTAGCATAGTACAATTATTGAAATTATCAAGTTTGGACTCGATTGAAATTAAAATTGTTAAATAATAACACTGATCGAGAGAAACTACAGAAAATTTCAAATCATATTATACCACTCACTGTTAAATTATTACTTGTTACTTGTTAAACTCATTAAATTATCTAGTAACCATTGTTAAGATAGTGTTAAGTATCCTATTTACTGTTAAATAGATCAAGTTTCAAATAGTATTAAATATTAATAATCGCAAAATAAAAACACGCAATAAAATAGAACTACTCTCTTTTTAATTAATATCTCCAAACTTATTCAATTTCAGGTTATTGGTATTTTCCAATATCAGGTTTTGTATAACATGACCTAATTGAGATCCATAAAATGTCCAAAACACTTCATTTTTTTGTTCGAAATATTAAAAATTTCACAGACATATGTATAGATTTTTGTATGCAACTGTATTAAAATTTTCTAACTATATTAGTTTTAAATATTAAAAAGTTTCATTTTTCAATCCCTGCATGTCAATGACTCAAAAATTGTATCTTGAACTAAATTTAACCTATGTTTATCAACAAAATTGTCCCACTCGAGGCAACAGCCAATTATTTCTTATCATTAGCGAAGAATCAGAAAATGGCTTTTACTCGATATCCGTAGATTTGTAAAAACAAAAATGGCACCTTACGGTTCATCTTTGTGTCTAAAAGAAAAATTTTGCAGAAATTTCTTTGAATAAAAAATCTAATTGTTCGTCTAACTGTGCGAGTTATTCAAACTGAGAAATCTACAATCTTGCAAAATCATGTGTAATGATTTGAAATGGCAACGTAATATCGATGCAAATGAATAGATGGCACGTGTCGTGCGTTAATAGCTTTTACATGTTAACTGATCAAGCGTGCGTACGAAATTATTCGAGTCGCATATGAATCTAATTTTGCGTATGCGTTTCATCACGCAAATAGATAAGGCAGTGAGGTAAGCATTCGGTCAATTGAAACTGAAATTGTGTTTGCACGTGTTTAAATCTGTCAGGAACGAAACGAAAGGGTTGCGGTAAGATTCCAAGAAAGTTGCAGAACGGTTTCGTACGTTCGCGGGTATCGACACAACGTTGCGAAGTTATAAACTAGGAGAGAACTAGTTCCTACGTGTAAATCACGTCTCCGTTGAAATTGGGGCAAGTCTCTGTGAAAGTCGGTATTTGTCGTGAAAGACGTTAACTGTGCGAAAAAACAGAGAGAGAGAGAGTTTTACGATCCCTTGTGCATCAAGTGTTATGCCACTGAAAGAACAGGGAAACGTCAGAACCAAAACGCGATGTTTCTGTGGTATTTCTACTTTTGGTCAGGCAGCAAATTGTTACACGTTCAGATTCTTAGTAGATTTGAATTTTGTGTATTTATAGAAAACTTTCAAGTCCGAAATTCCGAAAAATACACGTGATACAAAAAACATATAAAATATCAAGAGTACATTGCTCTTCATAACATTTTTTGCTTAAATATAAATTTGCTGTTTATCATATCAGAATATGAAATATTCATGTAAAAGCTATTAACGCACGAAGAATATGAAAAATATTTAAATTTCTTTTTATTTTATACTTTTATTCGATTGTAACTGGGGAGAAAAATAATGCCAAAAAAAGATATTGAAAAAATAATTCATAGAGTTCATAACTACTAGTGTTGAAAAATAAATACAAGTAAAAGGAAATTGCAATATTGGTCCTTAACGAATTAATATTTGAATACAAAGATTTTCGCTGTTCTGTATATTCGTTTATGACATTTTTATTGTGTGAATTTATTATTTAGTGTTATATTAAATTTAACAATATTTATTACTGATTATTTTAACAGATCGTTGCTGTTAGTAGAAACATCAGTTTTATTATTTATACTATATTTTATTCTATACAAATAGCGTTTTGCATAGAAAAATGAAATAATGACGAAGTTCGGATAATGAACAAGTTACATCAAATTTGGTACAACGAAATTTATCATTATCATCATTTCAAATTTCACCATTGTTAAACAAAAATTTATGTTCTTATTGTCTAGAATAATTATTTTAATATATCGCAAAACAATTAATTTAGAAAACTGTTGTATAATAAACATCGATATAATGCTCTTATCATTGATATATCAAGATTTTTAATAAGAGTCACTGTAAGTTACATTCGACGACTACCTCATATTATGAAATTCACATTATTCAATCATAAAGATGCATTTACCGCTTAATTCTTCAGTAATAAAAATTAATAAGAGAAAAGCATCAATTGTTGATATGATACAAAACTCAGAGTCTCTTTTGAAAAAATTAAAAGCGCGGATGAAGCAATATCGGTACTTCTTCGGCTTCGTAATTTTATCGAAACGCAGATATTAACGACCAAGATAACGAGAGAAATGGAACAATCATCACCTAATGATCTAATTTGTTGGAGAAGTTTTGTTAATTACTCCGATAATGTGCAACGATTTTGAAATCAAAAGGAGAACCGGGCAGCGAGTAAATTACCTGTGATCTTATCTTGATTTTCTTGCCAATACCACTACCACCACCACCACGTAATTACGTGCTACAATATTGCAAGATATTAGAAAACTCTGTAGTTTTTAAAACCCCTTTTTATTACCATATTCTGCGTCATATCTGTTTCTGCATATGAAAGATGTGCGTGCTTATCTAAAATCTCACGTTTCATATCCGAGCAGACGTTTACGCGTGTTTCTTTATCTGTACAAACACGTTATTTGAAAAATAATCGACGTTTCCTGGTAGTGTAAGAGATACATTTCGCGAAAACAAAATTGTATTAATATTATCGTTTTACAAAACTGCCGATCTTGCAGGAAATGTTGATCGAATTTTGGATTTCTGCAAACTCGTAATAAAGATCTAAATACGATAGAAATCGATTACCGAAGAATAAATACTCTATTTTTTGCATATATTTAAAATTCATTTTCTCATCTTCAAATCGTGCACGAAATGATCGTTTCACTCCGAATTAATAATAGTCCAAATTTTATTTTATGGCAATTAAGGAATGTGTACTTCGATTGTTCAAATTAAACCAGCTTTAGATGGTTTAAAGTTAAATTTAAATTAAATCAAATTAAAATATTAAAGTAATAACGTTAGTACTTTATGTCGAATTTTCTACGTATTATTTAAAATACACTTTTGCATCTTTAACCCTTTGTCAAGTGTGACTTGACATCAGTTTTTATACACAGGAACTTTCATGTTGAGTCACACTCGATTTTTAAATTGCCAGTTAAATTATCAAAACAAAAAAAAAAAAATAATAATAATAATAATTAAAAAATAGCTAGGAGTGCAAAAAATTAAATTTTTTTTTCGTAAATGCATAAAGATTCGCTGCCTAACTATAACATAATATTAAAATAAATTATTAAAATAAATAGCGACATTACAATAATAATTTCTCAAGTTTTCTGGTCGAGTCGAAAACTATCCCGATCGTTCGAGGTAAACGAGATTCAACCGAGTATAAAATCGTGATAGCAGCGTCTCGCAATTTTCATTCTCTTTTCTTTTTACCATCGCGTTGATGAAAAATCTATTAATCGTTGTGTAATATCACTGGTTCGAACAGTATTATTTTTCTCACGATTCACGTAATACGTCGGTTGGTACAAGCTGTTTCATTGAATGTCTGATCTGTTCCATTGTTAGGCGGAGCGTGTCCGCGAAAAGAAACTGCATCTACCGATGCCGGTTTCGGTAAAAATAAACGTTGCACATCGTAAAGAAATTCGTTCGAATCGTTGGGTCGATGAAAACCGCGCACCACGAAATTTCAATTATTTGAACCTCGCAGAGTCACGTTATTCTACGAACAACGAATTACTCGAATTCGTGGGAAAATCTATTTCGTAGCATACACCTCTGCTCAAAAGTCTCACAACGAGTACTGTATCTTTTTCAAAGTTAGAGAAATTAAATAATGCTTCACTTGGAGCAAAGAAGCAGAAAAGTTACAAAGTAAAAATCAATTTTTAATAAAATTTTTAAGTAAAATACACGTCTGTGTGATCCAATTTCTTCTCGTGGTCGTCGAGCTTTTTGTTTGAAACACTTTATCGCGTTTTTAACAGAAAGAAAGAACCTAGGTGCTCGGGACAAAGTGTTACGATTGTATCGTGAAAAACGGATTGACGTGCGCGCGATTGTTCGTAGCAGTTAAATAAAACCTTGAACGAATTAAGTCGAGTCGCGAACAGTGAAAGTGACAGAGTTCGTTCAATTTTATATTGATCACGGAAGTAATTTCTCTCGTCTGTAAATCGAGAAAACGGCGTAAAATTGGACAAAAAAAAAAGAAAGATTGGCGAAAGGTGTGCTTGAATTTAACAGTTCGATAAAATTGAAAATTTTTAATTCAACAATTTTATCGTCCCTCTTTTTGCCGCTATGAGAGCAAAAGAAGAAAAAAAGGAACGATAACTGATATTTTTTATTTAAATCGTGACATTAGGCAGAAAGAAAACAACAACTATAATAAAGAAGTGGAGTTACCGGTAATTGAAAAAATTAAA
Organism: Melipona bicolor; assembly: GCA_030673865.1. Classification (NCBI taxonomy): domain Eukaryota; kingdom Metazoa; phylum Arthropoda; class Insecta; order Hymenoptera; family Apidae; genus Melipona; species Melipona bicolor. Next base: position 154,617 of record JAHYIQ010000007.1, on the reverse strand, counting down.
GGATCATTGAATTATAATCGAAAAATTGTGAACTTCGTGTAACAAAAAATCGTACAATTTTCTGTGCGTTTAAAAAACGAGTGTTGCCTCGTCGCTTCTCCACATGGTGATACATCTTGGATTATTCCATCTTTTTTTGGTTGTAATTTCGTTTATAATTGAGTGGTCTCATAATTTCGATGATAATTTAATAACCCCTTAATTTCTTAGAGCAATGTCTTCCTCAATGGCCGACGAATTTATTTATTTCGTTCTTACCATTTCCGTATCTTGGCAGGAGTCGTCCGAATTTGGTGTTCGCCCTCCCCCACGTGGGATTGTACAAGTTGTTGCAGGAGCCATCGAACGTTCGATATCTCGATTCTTCGCACCTATTCTCATTTTTTCTAAATTGAACTTACATGGTTAACTTACTTAAAATTCTTAAAATATAAATAAATAAAGTTATTTTCACGCTAACAGAATATTTTTTTTTTACTCTACGTTACATACACGCGTGCTACATTTCATTTCTCGTGTTAGAATTGTAGTTGGCAGAGTGGAAACTGCGAGTGACAAGTAAAAAGAGAACCTTCCATGAATATATAAATATAATTTAACGACAGATTGATGTTGCTTCAATATCTCTACTTTATATGGAATGTCTAAATAAATCGATCAGTGCATTCAAAATGATATAATTTCATTTCAAAAAATGATCTCTCGATTTACAAAAAAGTAATTTTTACCATATCTTTCATTGAACCAGACATCCTTTAACAACTTGAAACATTATTTTCGATAACTTCAATCCTTTAATCGTGAGATCGTTCTATCGTTTCCAGTTAATCGTCCTTTATCTGTCTATCTATTTAGTTATTTATTAATAATTTATTTAATACATACCCGGAGGAGAAAAAGGAAATTTTAGGGGAATAAAACTGAAACGGGTTTGCAAAGCTGTGATGGAAAGTTTCCGATCCCTCTAAATCCGACAGTTTCTCCTCGTTACCTGAAAAATAAAGACGAAATAATGATTAGAAACTGTATTGGCCAACATGCAGATTGCGTAGACTTTTGATCGGGTCACGAAATAGCTAACACGATATATTCACGTCAATTTAAAATTAATTAGTTACTTGCGCAAAAGTTCATTTATCGCTCTAGAATTTACTAAAAAAAATTCTGCGTATATTGTTATTCTAGAAATTAATGAAATAAAATTTTTAAAATTTATATTAAATAAATTTTCATATAAAATTATTAAATAAATTCCCGCAGTAACTAACTGTAACTAATCAAACGAAAAATGGAAATTGCGCACTTTTTGTAAAAACTATTATTCATAACACAAATATTAATAATCTATCCATTTTATGAACAATTAAATTTCGTTTTCCAAATAATTGCCTTCAGAGTAAGGCAAGAAAAGAGGAAATGAAAATATTATAGCACACATATTCGCGTGCCGAATGATGGAAATGGGCCTTTCAGCAAAGAAATCAAGATATTATATTTTCTGATCCGAGCGAGATAAGTTCTTTTTTTTTCCTCCAACGAATCTTTTCTGAGGTAACTTTACTTGGTTTTAGGCTATCTAGATCTCGAATACGGAATTCACGTTTCCCATTGCATATTACGTGTTTGCAAAAACATTGCCAACTTCCGTAAACATTGAATTAAAATTTATCCATACGGAAACGTTAATTCTACATGAAAGTAAAAATGTGAATCGAGAAGAGAGAACAAAATTTGTTCGCGTCAAAATTTGAATTTGAAAATTTAGCTACTTTTATACTTGAATTCAGTCAATTCTGTGTCTATTAGAGATGAACGACGAGCAAGAAATTATTCCATCCGCGAGAATAAATATTGGAAGAAAATCTCCTCGAAAGTTAAATTTTTTAATTCATCGCACAAACACACGTGTGCCAATTTTGAACTGTACTTTCTGGAAACTAAGTTTAATTTATTTTTGCGAATACACGTTTAAGAGATAGCAAAAAAAAATGTTTGAATAATTCCAAGCAAGAAATCGACTCAGACGACATATTCATAAGTAGAAGTTACGAGATTATTTTAACGTACACAGGTTGCAAATATTTCGTCAGACGTGAAATAGAAGGGAAGAACTGCGCTTCGTACGTTCGAGAGTTGTAGAAAAAGTTATTAACTTCAAACCGCGTAATCTCGGAATGTGGTGAATGTAACATAGACCTTCATTCGAGATAACCAATCAATTATTGAAACCACGTGAAACCATTATTGGCTACTGTATTCGTTACGAAATTAAACTACTCGAACGAAAATATTGTTCAAAGATACAAAATATTGTTCGTTATCCCATTGGAATTACATTACATTTTCCAATTTATGTGTTCTACACTGCAGAGCATATTAACATCCTCTTCTATCAATCAATTAGTACCCTCCATAATGGCCACCTTCGTGTTTGTCTGAGAGTATGTCATAATTAACCCTCACGTTCGTCCCTCGTTTTTCTACTTTAATTTGTTCCTTGGTGTCAGATGTACGCAGTGCTACGTCTCCAACGGAGAGACAAATTGAAACGAAGTTGAATTTGCAAATTTGTTTGTCAACAGTAAATACATTCTAAAATGTGTCCAATTGATCAAGAGAGGATTGAACAATCCACTTTTGATCTTTTGACTCTTTTTCATCGTACGTACATCGGTTCAATCAAAATGAATTTATCAATGGCAACTAACTTTATTGCATTTTTCATGTATCGACACGAGAAAGTAAATTAATATTATCTTATAAATTGTTCTTTTCTCACGACAAAATAAAATAAAATTTTATTCGAATAACATTTTGAATAAATTCTTCGAACAAAATTTTATTCGAAATATTTACCGAGATAATGTAAAAAAAAAGAATCAGGAGTCTTTTTTTTACAATTTTGGTTTATTTAATAAATTTGCTTTTAGTACAATTTTTGGTTCGAACTATTATTGGTCGGTTAATCTGTTTGCTTTAGGCGAGTTTGTTATCGTTGCAAGTGAAAACAAACGCTCTACTGGAGCAGAAGATGGCAAAGGAATGTTATATTTCAAAAATATATTTTTTTTAAACTGTACTAAAATTAAATTTATTAAATAAACCAAAATTGTGAAAAAAAGGATTCCTGACTCTTTTTCTTTACGTTATTTCGGTAAATATTTCGAATAAAATTTTATTCGAAGAATTTATTCGAAATATTATACGAATAAAATTTTATTCAAAGAATTTACTCGAAATGTTATTCGAATAAAATCGTAAATAACGAATAATTCTTCCTCGAATAAAATCGTTATTCGTTATTTACGAATAAATTTGACAGATTTATTCGTTGTTCGCTGTTCGAATAAAATATACCGAACTCTGTTCCGCGTTAGATCTTGAAGCGATGTATTTATTTATATAGTAGTTGGAAGATTTTTTTCTTTTTGCTCTTTCTATCTGGCGCATGCCATCGAGAATCGGCCACGTTCATAGCCAGGCTATGGGGATTCCAATGCCGACGTAACAGATCGTGAAACACGGGTTTGCCACGGGCCGATGCCTTTCACCGCTTCTAGCCGGAACGATGAATGTTATACCGGCGAGACAGGATCTTATCGGCGCGCGGCCTCCGCAACCAAACCTCGGCAAATGAACGAACCTAGTCAACTGCGTACGTCGCGCTATAGGGCATTTGCGAAACTCTTGGCCGAATTTGAATTTCAATCAGCGCGGGAAGTATCCGCTTTGGACCGTGGCCAAATTACTCGCGCCCTGTTATTTAGAGAGTTTACGTCGCTCTGCATACTCCTGCCGACGGCCCCGTGCCTCGGGATCATCGGTTTTGTAAATGCCGCTTTCGATCAGCGCGAGGCTGCTTTCTCCCTCCCCAGGGATGAAACATGTCGTTTCTCGGCGAACGGACAAACGTGTAAATCAAATAAAGATAAAAATGTAAATAAATGTAGGAGAAACTTTCAAATATTCGAAAACTTTACTATCTCTTATATTATAATAAATATTTCTTTACTATATCTTTATATTTCTTGTATAATTCTTATATACTTCTCTGTAATTCTTCTATATAATTTCTATGTAATTTAATATTTCTATATAATTCTCATAAAATTTATTTTATATTTTATATTTCGAATAATTTATAAAATTAAAACGTCGCATTAATTCGTTTATTAATTTTTTAAATTTCCTTTAAATGTCTCATTGTTCGAACACTCGATCAAATATTCGAAAACTCTACTATCTCTTATCTAAACGAAACGTTTACTGGTAATAAACGTTTTCTTTCTAATGTTAAGCTTCATATTAGCACATAAGCATCCCTGTTGAAACTTTTTCCTTCCTACAAACTTTTTTCGTTGCCAGATGCGTTTGAAGTCGAGTAGTTGATCTTTCTTCTGTGAATTCACGTCGAGCGTTTATCGTTACAATTCTTCAGAGTAGAGAAATTATAGTTATTCTTTGTGACGAAAAGTTACGATTTCGTGGAGAAGAATATTTTGGAACTTGTGATATAATATTGTACTGTAGTAGAGCCTCCTGTATACGAATTAAAAGAGAGAGACAAAAATATTCTGTGAGTAGAATTTTTGGATGTAATGAAATTTGTAGAATATTATAATATTTTATATAGAATATTATAAAATTAGGAAATATCTAATTTTTGTAGAATATTAATATAGAGTGAAAATGCATATTTCATTTTATTATCAGGTTTACAATTTCTTTGTAAAGACGTCTTATACTAATCATCCTAAAATATTTATAGGAGTATAAATACCGTGGTAATAAAAACTGCACGACTTGTACCTCAGTACGATTCGTTTCACTGAAAGGCCCAGAAGCAACTGTTCTGACTAAGAGATGAAGACGACTTTTTTGCCATAAAATTTTATTGATATGCAAAATATGATTTTGAATCGATACAAAACAAATTACAAGTGCGATCGCTCAGTACCAGACAACGCCACTCCTAGTCGAGGTCTACGCCCCCTCACGAATCATGTGACCCAAATCAACCAATCGCTAATTTTCGTTGCATCAGCGTTGCACCTAAAGAGGCCCGATTTTCTGAGTTACCTCCGCTAAAATCACTTTCAGTGATAAAACAATCATTCGTTTGATATCGAATTGCATCATGTGTTCAAATGATGATTAAGAAAATTGCCAGTTTATCTTTCGATATTTAAGAACATTGTATTTTTTATATTGTTGAATCATCGAAGTTCTTTTTCAAATTATCAGAATATCTTTGTCATTCATAAACGACACTTCGTCTTTAAGCATTTTAGTAAGTGTTTCTTCTAATTATTAATAACAAAGCACATATGAAACTTAACATTATATGCTAATACGAAGCTTAACATTAGAAAGAAAACATTTGTTACTGGTAAACGTTCCGTTTAGATAAGAGATAGTAGAATTTTCGAATATTCGATCGAGTGTTCGAACAGTGAGACGTTTAAAGGAAATTTGGAAAATTAATAAATGAATTAATGCGACGTTTTAATTTTATAAATTACCCGAAATGTAAAATATAAAATAAATTATTTAAGAATTATATAGAAGTGTTGCATTATATAGAAATTATATAGAAGTGTTGCATTATATAGAAATTATATAGAAGAATTATATAGAAATATATGAGAATTATACAAGAAATATAAAATACTCAATTTAGATAATTATTGTAATTTCTTTTTTCAAGCACCATCGGAATTTTTGCTCCGGTTTCTTTCAAATCCATATTCTTGCCTTAACGCTTTAAATACCAACCGAGAAAGCAGCCACGGTGCGCGATTTCTTTCTTTTCTTCCCTCCTATCTTTTTGTCCCATACTTCCATCGCTTTTTCAATTGGAGAAAGGTGCAACCATAGAAGAGAAATAAAAAAACTCGCTGAATACATTTTGTAACACGCGCGGATGCGTGCTTCAGTGCTGATACTCGAGGAAGCACGAAGTAGAATGGTATTTCATTGATCAGACCTGCCGCATTCTTTCACCATATACGACAGTGTATATTCCTTTTGCTACGATATTCGAATGTGGCTACATTCTCGTCTCGTTGCGGATTCGACTTTGATCCACGCATTTGGAAAATATATCCTTTTGCGCTATTGACACTTTTTTCAAGAATCGTTGCCCCTTTCAAGGGTACTTGAATCTAGCTAACAGCTCGGATTTCTTTCTCTTTTTATAATTTGCTGATAATTATAATATACGGTTGGGGGAAAGTTGTAAAATGCGAAGGCTTATATTCTGATGAATAAGTTCAGTTTAAAACAATAGTTGTATGATTTTTTGATTTTTCGCGACAAAAACTTCTCTGGATATCTGAATTCCATTCATTTGTACCAAATTTCAATCAATAGCCGATTAAATAAACTCATGCTGGTTGAATCAAACCTGAACTTCACAACATCAATTTCCTCAAACCTAAACTCTTGTACATAGGCTTACGTATAACGATACGATATGATTTATATCTATTATATATAATTAATTCTATTATATATAAATAATAGAAATGTGAGTCATATAGGATTACGTAGGATTATTATATTACATGAATGAAAAATCACTATATTAATAATTGTGTTACGATAAATGTGCAACAAAAGCGTATATTTTATTTTACTAATATAAGTGTTATTATGTGGTTAAAGAATTTAAATTTTTTCGATCAGAAAATCAGCCAATTAATATTTATTGTTAGACTGAATATTTATGCAAATAAATAAACAAATCACTTTCTACATTTTATAACCAATACTCTACTTTGAGTATTTTTAAATAAAAAAAAAAAAGAAAGGTATTTTCAAATTTTCCACTTCATTATCAATTATTCAAATTTGAATTATTTCATTATTTGATCTTAATTCCAAATTCAATTCTCTTCAGTTCAATTTTAGTTTAGAATTTTCCATTCATCATAAATGTATCATAAACCAAGTTACCAATTACCAATTATCTTTAACAAATAATGCATAACAGAAATCACTCGGTATTGTGAAGTATCAGAGTTCTTCTTCGCAATTGCACCAATTATATAATATTTTTATCGTTTAACGCGCAGCGACAACATCTGGATGAAATACTTTCTGATTGCAGCACGTTCACAATTCTAAGGTGTTCGTTATCTTTTAGATTATCACATACTCGCGATATTAAACGAGTTCGAAGTATATCGAAAACTCGGAACTCGGAAGATCCTTACCTGAATCACCCAAAGATTTGTCCCCTTTTGATATTTTCTCGCAGTTTACTACGCTTGCTTCTCTCGTTGCTAGCAGAACAAGGAGCGTTGTTGCAGTCCACCATTCTATTTGTCCCTTCATGTTTCTGAAACGCAGAGCATAATCAAATTAATAATTAAATAACTGAAAGAGTTTAGTAGCGAATTTTTTTCCACACTTGCAGGAAATTGAAGAAAACTGAAAAATGCTTGCAACATGTACAGAAATGAAAAGATTCAAAGTACAGTTACAATAATTAACGGCGGTTGGTTCTATAGGTCCAACAGATTCGTTCTAACGTTTCTTCAAAAATGTAGAATATAGTCTTGTTATATTTACAGACAAGTGTATTTTCAATTTTCCAATTTTAGAGTTGCCCGATTAAAAAAAACTGCACGACTTGTACCCCAGTATCACGATTCGTCTCACTGAAAGGCCCAGAAGCAACTGTTCTGACTAAGAAATGAAGACGACTAAAATTTTATTGATATGCAAACATTTGAATGGACACAAAACAACTTGCGATCGCTCAGTAACAACACTACTCCTATTCGAGGTCTACCCCACGTTCTTCACGAATCATGTGACCCAAATCAACCAATCGCTAATTTTCGTTGCATTAGCGTTGCACCTGAAGAGGCCCGATTTTCTGGGTTACCCCCGCTAAAATCACTTTCAGTGATAAAATTATCGTTTTACGTTTCAGGCGGACTTGGTATTTGATGTACTTCTCAATTTATACACAGATTGAACGCGCAATTCAAATTCAATAATTAATCGGTTAACATGTTGACTTATGATCATCAGTGATCGATGCTTCTATTCTTATAAATAATTTAGGGTGATTAACAAATACTTTACGATGACAAAATTTTATGAAAACGTATGAATAATTAGACAACATTGTCAACAAAATAAAGAATACGTTTTCATCGAACTTTTTGATCGTAAAGTAATATTTTATAAAAACTGAATATCTCATTTCATAGGCAAACCTTTGCGTGCCAGTCAACACACTAAGTCGTAATTTGGTGAATGGTTAGTGATTTTTCGACCGTTCGCAATTTGCATCACGATTATGCACCACTTCACACATCATTCCCTATTCGAGGATTTTCAACTGAACGTAACACCGTGATGACCATATTCAGCACAATCACCATATTCATCAGACACCACACCCTGTGATTATTTTCTCTTCCCAAGAATGGAAGAAAACCGTAAAAGAACAATGATTTACGTTCGTAAAAGTATGGAGAAAAATTTGCCGAACGAGCTAAGAATTGGATTGTTAATTGCATACCAAAAATATATTTCGAAAAATGGGAGGAACGATAGCGTGCACGCTCGTTCGAAAGTCTTGTACTTGTTTCGAAACTGGGGAAATGGAATGATACTTTATACAAAAAAAAAGTGTCGTCACGTGTACATAATTATTAATATAAGTAGATAAAGTGTAAAATATTTATTCATTAATATAATTAGTATAAGTAAATTAATGATTGTTATATTTGAGGATTTGCACAATAATAATATTTAGGATTATAAAACGTGCTTACTAGTGGCGAATTTTTTGCCCGAAATATTAGCAAATAATGTCGATAATTATTATAAAATTCAATTGAAAAATTTTACTATCTATGATGATTGTAGAATATTCAAAGTGAAACTTTCGAAACAGAAGTGTAGATGTTTCGTAATTAATTATTTTGAAGGAGATAACACAAACATTGATTGACACTAAATATACATAGTATTTTATATAGTATATAGTGTGGTAAATAAATACTAAAATAAAAACAGGAAACAGAAAAATCAGTATTAATTTTGACGAAAATTAACACCTGTGTCTTTTCAGCAATTGCAACAACAACAAAAATCTGAAATCTGTCGTACTGACAGATAGTTCTAGCGTTAATGAAAACATTCTTCTCAAATAAACAAAGATCGCACGAACTTTTTGACTGAAGCAATTGTTAAAATATTTTTTAGAGACAAAAATATATGTTTGCAGCATGTTACATTTAATTAGAAAACGACATATCGAATTTCTTTATCAAAATTATTTTCTAGGTGCTTACCTTTCGACGCACGGTTGATTGATAACTTTCGACACGTTGCAACGGTGAGCGTTGTCTGAATATAAGCGGGATATTCTACTGCCAGAACAGCAGCATGCACGTAACGTACACGAATATGTTTCTGCTTCTTATCTTTTTACACTTGTGATAAATATTTTTACAATTTTTTTCATAATAATTAGCATATGTCATATAACATTCTGTTGGACACGTTAAAACAGAATGATGAATTGTATCTTTCTTTCTTTTTAACGTTGGAATTACTGTAAAAAAATAAAACTTGTGTCAGAGAGATTCAAGCGCAAAGAAGCTTATAGTTTAATAAATTATACTTTATATTATTATATAATATTAATTGTGTAGGTAATTACATAGGTTATTATTTATATAGTTTATAATAAAGAACATAAAGTATATATTTTATGAAAAATCTCGAAAAATGCTATTTTGCAAAACTCCGAAATTCCTGGAAAAATATGGTGGAAATATTTCAACCATTTTGGTAGTTTTGGTATTAATGTTTTGAATGATAAAGCACTACGAGCTTTCATTTGTATATTCAAATTTCTGACAATTTATTATTATTATTATTATGCTGAAATTACGAATTGATATTTTAACTTTTTTGATAATTCTGGTGCTAAATGTTTGAGTAATGAATTATCACTCAATGTTGACGAAACGTTGAATATCCAAAATGATATTAATTTTACATGCTCAGAATAGATTTTCGTGGGTTCTCGATTTTCTATGTAAACTCATATTCTTGAGATATTTATTTTTTTCATATCGTATCGTGCGATTAAAAATTTTCTACAAATGCACAAAAATTCACACTCTAATGGCGAAATTTCACAGGCTTATCCTAGTTAATTACTTTACTTGAAATAACAAACACTGTTCATAAACAGTGATAACAGACACTTCGCTGGTAAACAAAGATACGTATAAGACTTCATCTAAAATTAAAAATAATTAGGGCATGTTTACGGTGTTCTGCTCTCCCACACATTCTCTTTTTCCGCTATAAATTCCTTGCCGCTAACCGTACAAATTGCGAAAGATGGCAATTAAAGCGACACGGGATATGAAGAGACATTAGTCTTATTCAACGTTATTTTCACCTGTTCCGCGAGGAATTAGTTTTGAAAAAGTTCAGTCGTATTCCAAACGCTGGTAATCTCAAAATTAATTTGGTTCTATCGAATCATTCTGTACCCAAGTAATTCGATTTTTCTCAAAGTTACGTGAAAAATAATGAAAATTATTGTTATGGAAGTTTGATATATTATTGTTTAGAATATTCTCGCATATTTATTAATATTAATAATTCAGTCACTCGAGAAACTCAACTTTCGTACGAATTATATTGAAACAGTGATATCTCAAATAGTGGTAATTCGCAACAATTAGAAATTTGCTTCCTTTAAGATATCGCGCATTACGCAAAATAATTTGAAAATTACAACGTACGAATGTAAAAGATTTTAACTTCAGATATTGTTAAACTTTATTTGCGTAATTAGATAATTGTGTGATAATGCAGTCACGTATCTATAATATATGAAGTTAAAAAACATATGAGCATATCATTTGCACTATAGTGTTCAAGTTTATACCACAGTAGTAATTATGATAGTTTAATCTACTAATTAACTTTGTATCTATTTTTTGCGAGTTTGTCTACATTGTTTATAATTTGAAAAAAGATTTAATGTATCGTACGTGTATTTCCCGCAGCCTGTTTATAATAGTCTGATTAATTATATTGTTATCTCGCAGATAGTGCGATTTATGATAATTATAAATTCTCCAATTTATAAATTACTTATTAAATTACTTATTTCAATAAATATACGCGTAATATAATTTAATAATTGTAATACTGTGATATATTATAATAATTATTAGACTGCATTTATGGAAATTTTTGAAGATGCAAAAATGCACATAATATACAGAAATATACAAAATTATTCAAATATTCAATGTATATAATATATCCGAAGAAAAGTATTAATTACTATTCTGTATAGAAAAAAACGATCTTCTAATTAGGTTCCATTTCTTTAATCATGTTTACGAACATTCTAAAATGCACGTGGAATATTGCACTTTTTTAAATTTCTTACAAACGCGCAGAAATCCGCAGTTTAATTGTAAATTTTTGCGCAAAATTTTTTACGACAAAACTTTCTACACCGATACCCGTACAATAAAACCGTTTGGGAGATCTTTTTCCAACTGAAATGGTGAAATAATTCGGTAAATAAAAAGAGAGAGAAAGAGAGAGTGCTCAATCGAAACAATCGTGATTATGTTGTATAGAAATTTCCCAGGTTTTGTCGACTGTTTCGGCAATACTCGCGATGAGCGAAACCTGTTCTTCATTTATGGAGAACTCGAATCGTTCTGCATGCCTTTTTTTTCTTCTTTTTCGTTTCTAATCGATTTCTCGTTTGATTGATGAAACCGAAGGTGTAATTGCGACAAGGTAATTTGTATCGCGCAACTTTACATGCTGAATTACTAGAATTTTTTATTAGAGAATTATTAGAGAGAATTATAGAGAGAGATTCGTCAGGTGGTGGCCTGTTTCGTTTCTGGTACGAGGAATTCCGCTCGGACTTTGAAGAGTTTACTACATTTACTACCAAATGAATGACAGTAGTAATGAAAACTATGCTAAATTACGGAAGTCTTTGCCAACGTGAGTCGGGAATTGAAACGCAATTCAAACGTTGGAACATGTCGTCGTCGATTTACAAATGAGGATTGTAAAACTGACTATAAAGAAACGTGGCTTCATTTGTATGTGTATGTGTGTGTACATATATGGAGAAATGTTGAATTGTCTGTTAGTAAATAAAAGCAAGTTTATGGACTGTAGATATATAGACAAGTTATAGAAATTATTCGACTGTGGATATTTGTACAAATTCATATTCTTGTGAATAGAATTTAAAAAATGGGAGCTAGATAGAGAATTGTTTCACTTATCAAATGTCATGATGTTATATTATACATACTTCATATTATACATACAAATAGGTTGTATCTTTTAACCATCTTCCATATTGTCATAAGTCAAAATTAAATGATATTCAACGAAGCGTAATCTGAAAATAATTTTATACAAAAGTAGCATCTTTTTCTTTTATCATTAGATGTAGAAATTAAATTACTCTTCTTCAAGTAAACTTGCTATTTATTTACTTTTAATTCTAATTCCAAGTTTTAAGTTTTCTCGAATTCTACATAATGTTGTAGAACAAGTTCCTCTTTAGTATCTTAATTGATCAAGCTCTTTGAATTTTCAATTGTCAAATTTTTGTATCGACATATTCTTAGTTAGGTGTTGAAAAATCTGCAAATCAAAGTTGCAAATTAAAAAGAATACATGTATATTGTTTTTCTTAATAAATTCAATTAATTGGTATATTAATTAGTAATTGAATTACCGTTGAAAAATCTGCAAATCAAAATGAATACATATATATATATATATATATATATATATATTGTTCTTCTTAATAACCTATATTGATTCAAAATTCAATACAAACTCCTTACGGAATAATTTAAACAAAAAACCTCTCGTTTAAAAAATTGTTTAAAAAAAAGTTACTGCAGAGAAACAAAGAATTTATCGGATTTATTTTGAAATATTTCCGACGAACGGGCAACGACTCGCCCATTTTTTTTCACGCTGGCAAAAAGTCCTAACGTTCAGCCACGCTTTGGCCAGATTATTGTTTTCTTGTTGTGAACCTCGGTCACTGACTCGCGAGCTTGTTTTGACCGATGTCCTCAAAGAACGATCGGCACGCGAATTTCTCGGTCGATGCTCGAGTTTTAGCGTCGTCAGATTTTGAAATGATTGGCTGGCGCAGGTCTTGCAGACTTACATAAAACAAGTTCGCAGGCAGCGAGGAGAGAGTCGACAGTTAATCAAATCGAGGATAACGTTCTCTCGGTCAATCAATCATTCGGAGGCATTCGAGAAACTGTCGAGAAGGGATTCAGAGTCAATCGAAAACAGAGGGGACGGATGTTACAGTCCACTGTTCCTCACGATCGGTAGCCAGAAGCCGGCAAGAATTGCAATTCGGAAGATTCTTAGCCAGGACTCGACGATTTTGAATTGTTCAGGATTCAGGACTGAAGACGTGACACCGCATCGCTTCGCTGGTCGTCGAATGAATTTCTCCACCTAACAGAGATCCGATCAAAATTATAGGTACATCATAAATTATACGAATTATATTCCATCGAAAGAAAAGTGTAATTATATTTTTCAGCGATGCGTCAATATGCAAAGTATGTTCTTCAAATTGTGTTTCGTTGAACATCTTTAATTATTTGACGAATACAAACGCAGTTTGTTTCGATTACAAAAACTGGTTTCGACGCCTCGCGTTATACATTTTTTGTGTAGTGAGCTCAGGAACCAATTAATACAAATCACTTTTCGTTGAAAACTGTAATTAGTAAGTAATCGCATCATAGCTGTGATCATTCGTAATATAATTATAACAATCAATATCAATGTAATGTATAGTACACTTATTATAATCATTTTAATTACCTCGATTATACTAAATTACATTATGCTCATATATTATTCTTATATTGTTATAGTTAAAAATAATCTGTTTAAAAAGTCCTATAAACGGAGAACATTTTCTATTAAACCAGTCTCGTCGAAAGAGAGATATATAGTCGTTAAGATGTAAGTCGTTTCTCATTGACATGCGTTCGAAATCTTCCTCTGAACCTAACCTAAATACTCTTTATCTGAATTTCAATTGAATTCATAACGTAATCATTTCGTGGACGTTGCTTTAGTTAGTTGACTTGTAGTCACAGTAAAAACAGCAAAAACTATAAGCAGAGATTAAATCCAATCTGTCAGCAGCAGTTGCGCTTTAAACAAACTCAGACGACTGTTAACCTTACGTGAAAGTTAAATACTTTGTCGTTGTTGTGTAAGATTTGATAGCTTTTCGTCATTTGGAATGTTCGTAAGTGTTATAAACGATTCGATGCAATCTCCCATATTTGAAGTAACAGGAAACTGAAAATGATCGATTGGCGGAATTTTTTTCGGAATTCCAAATAGAGAAAATTTTCTAGAATTCTTAGAGTTCTTTAGAAGAATGGAGGATGATAATAGACAATCACTAAATAGAATATTCAAACGAGTACGTGAAGTATGTACTTTTACAGAGTGTATATTGTGTTTCATGTTTTATATTCTTCTAACATTTTATGTATCATTAGTCTACTTAGGTTGTGTATACATTTACTATCAAATATTCGAGTAATTTTGTATCATTTGACTTTCGTATCTTATGTTTTAAGTAAACATCCGTTAAGTAAACATCTATTTGTGTTGTGAAGATGAACTCATTTCCGCTACAGTGTTTCATATGTATTTATTGCTGCTAATTTTCGAAATAATAAAATTAAGAGAAACCCGAATCCGTACGACGTATGCTGGGAATGCTTTTGCGCAACACTTTGCTCAACTTCGAAGATTAGCTGCAGATATTTGCGGAGTATCGTGAGAAATATTCGTCGCGAACCGAGCGCTTAGAAAACACGAATTGGAAAGAATCTTTTCATACCTCCGGATGATTATTTTCGACTACAATTTTGCAATCGGTGCAAAGAGAAAGACTTGAGCTTCGAAAGAGCGCAGCAATTTTTTTCGAACATCTGCCGATATTTGCTTCACGAAAAACTGTTCGAACCGACGACTAAAAACTCTGCAATCGACAGAAATTTTTCAAACTTCCCGACGAGGTTTTGCAGTGATTGTGCCATCGTTGCTTAAAAGAAATGCTTAAACTTCAAAAGAGTGCAAGAAGTTTTTGCTGATGAATTTGCCGATATTTGCGGACAAGTGGTTCGTAGCGAGGAAAATTGTCCAAATTGGCGATTAGAAACTCTGCAATCGGCGAGGTTTTTTAAAGTTCCGATTATAATTTCGCAACCATCGGGAAGAAAAAGAATTATGCTTCAAGTCGGAAGTAAGAAGTTTTGCAGATGTGGGATTTATAACAGAAATAATTGTTCAGATCGGTACGCGCTAGAAGTGTGCGAGAATGTCGGATCGGAAAATTTCCCGATTTGAAAGAAAAAATATCTCGTAATTCGAGAATTCTGAGATGTTCAATTTTGGATCTCCACAATCACGCAAAATGAAGGATTACGCGATTTTCGGAAACCTCGAGGAAATCATTGGCAATTGTGAAAGAGTTCTTGCGATTTTTGACCAGATCACCAGCCAGATCGGCGTGTACCCAGAAAACATTGATGTGTGAAGAAACGATAGTCCATACAATGCACGAAGATTGTCACCGACAGTTGAATCGTACCAATAAAATCGTAAATATCCGTAAAAACCGGCACTCTAAAGTCAAAAATACACAACAATATGTTGATTTATTATGGAAATATTGGATTGTCCGGAAAGTGCCGATTTAATATAAATTAAATTTAACATTTACTAAATGTATACCAAAATGTAAATCTTCTGCATTTCAATTGTCTTTCACAATTGGCACGAACTTTCCGGACAATCCAATAAACATCTAATCTCCCATGCTACATATATGTTCTGTTTTGATAAAATTTTATATCTCGTATTTTAGTATCTAACTTTATTTTGCAATTATGAAAAAACATAATTGTATCGTACATTCGCGATTTAACTTAGTTAACAATAATTACCAATAATGTTACTCAATTGTTATTCAACTGTTGTGTTATTATGACATATTGCTATATCGCTAATGTATAGAATATTACATATGTATCATATATTATTTATACAATTATTGTAAATCTTTGTAATAATATATTATGATACTTAATATCATTCTGATGTTTCATTATATAATTACTAATTATAAATTTTACATTTTACGTAAAAAAACATAATTAGCTGCTTCAGTATCGTTAGTATCATGTACGTATGTAGTTTGTATGTACGTTCGTGCGGTGCGAAATTATTCAATAAGCTTCGAGTGCGTTTAGCAACAAAAAGAAAAGTTTAGATAACGGCAACGCGTGGACGATGATCACTATTAACAGAGAACGACTTTATAATTATCAGTTCGATCGCTCAAGGATAAATTCTTATCATTCGGTGAAAGTATTCCATACTATCGGTGGTTCAATCAATTGACAATATATATATACACACAGTGCGTAACCAAACCGTTAACTAACTACAACCTTGTATATTATTGTCATTAATATTAACTCTCTAATAGTATTATTGGGTTGTAAATAATTATCAAGTGTATCATGTGTTAGTTTATTAAGATTTGGAGCATTTGATTTTATATCCTCCATGATGGAAATTATACAATGATTAATAAAATCTATCATCATATTATGTATTAATATATATTATATTGTACTAATATATATTAATTAATATATTAATTTCACCAATTAGCATGTAATTAATATATATTAATATGTCATATATATATATATATATATATATATGACATATTAACATATTAATAGAAATCAATTAAATTAAGAATTCTAAAACTAAGTAACGTAACTTTTTACATTTTTTTTTTAACTTCTAAGTAACTTTGAGTAACATAAATTTTTACATTTACAATGATCCATTAATACTAGTTAAGTAATAATTTACATATTGGTATGCAATTTAATTAATTAATATATAATGTTAATTGTATTATTATCAACATGATCATAAATATATGTTAAAATAGTTCAGTCAATTAAAAAATTCTAAAATCAAATAATGCAATTCTAAATTATTACATTTTTAATAATCCACTGATAGGGGATGTTAAAACTACACAAGCAAAGAATAAACGTGTTAGAAATATTTTGGGTAATCAGAATCAATGTAAATAATTCTTTAATATCGTGCATTGAAATTGGCATTGATTTAATTTTGCTCAACACTTGTCGATAATCAAACTTTTCAATTTTAATAACTTCCCAATACCAATGTGCTCTCAAGAACACGTTTTTACGTGTATTGCTCTCTCAGCAATATTCCAGTAGCTATCAATTATTAATTGAAAACGTAATTAAAGGATCCGATTTCACGGCTTGTTTGCCCCAAACCATGCAACTGTGTAATTACTTGTCATTGCAAGCTGCAATTACATCCCCTATCCGGCGAGCTCGCTGAAACATCCAGCTGTTCGCCTGTTAAAAGCGGATAAAATCGTTCAACACCGTAGTAGAACAATGAAACGGCTAATTACAGGTTGTTTTTATCGTTAATTGATTGCCTCGAACTGCACCGCTACACACCACGTGATAATTTTCTCAAACTCTCTCTGGAGCTGGAATCGATTTCGAATTGAATTCGATGATGCTTCTTCGTTGAAATTTCACCCCGCAACTTCGCATCAACGATTATAAAAAGAAACGACAACGTTTGACAAGAAACGAACAACGATTGTGGAATTGAAGATCGCTCGTTTCTTTTTTTTTTTTATTGATTTCGATTGTTACGGACGAGTTTTGCCGATAACACGAACGAGTCTGGTTTCGAAGCCGGCAAGTGATGTGCCTGACGACAGGTTGAGAAACCATCTGGTGAATTTTCTGCGGTCGGAAATCAGAATGGCACTCTTCGATGAGAAACGAAATATTATTGATTGGAGGGTGATAATGAATCATTTGCATTTTGATATTTTCTTTTTAATAATGTAATTAATATCGGTATCTTCTAAATAACGTTAAGTAGTAATAATAGCAAATTTAATAATATAATAAATGACAATAATAATGATACAATAAATAATAATATATAACAATAATTATTATTTAATATAATAAATATATATATATTATTGTTATTATTATTATTATTATTATTATTATATATTCCTAGATGTTTTTAACAATCGTTGAATAAGTAACAGGTTCGAATATAAAAAAGACATCCAAATATTACACGGTTACGTCCAATTCGAGTTTCATCCCAACTCTATATTTCGGTATTAATTAAAATTATTTAAAATTTGTTATTATTTAAAAAGTGTTATTATCTAGAAATGTTAATTTAAAAAAAATGTTAATATTAAAAAATTATTCGAAAAAAGTTATTATTTAGAAATGGATAATATTAAATATAAATAGTAATAAACAGTGTATATAATATTAAACAGAATTGATAATATTATACAACATATTATATTAATATTATACAATATTACCATTTTATAATTGTATCCTCTATAACTGAATCCTGACAAAGAGAAATTGATGACTGGAATTGGATGTAGTGACGTAACACTGGAATATTTTCCTCCTATACTTATACTCCGTTTCTAACCTGTTACTTATTTGACGAACATTAAAGTGCCTGTGAGTGTACTCGGAATTATCAAAGATTAAATGTCATTATGGTAATTTTTCGCAACTACCTGCTTCTTGCTGTATGTTAAGAAAGAAACTTACAGCCTCAACTTTTGCATTTATTACTCGTTCAACCCTTGCAAAACTAATAGCGAAATAAAATCTCGAGGTTTGATATAAATCATCGAATTAATATTAGCATTATTCGTATACAATTAGTATTAAAACATATTCATACACAATATTACACAGAAGGAAGTACTACACAGGGTAAAACCACTTGATCACCTTGAGTGTTTCTCGATTCTTTCTTAGAATATGAAAAAACTTCGTTAGCAAACATTGCTTAATACAAAGAGGATTGTAAATATTTTTTTTGTTAGTGAAAAGACTTCAGAGATTTCAAAATCATCTCCGTATTTTTAAATGGAATCATATATCGTATATTTTATTCATTAATCTCTGTAAAATAATTAGCTTGGGAGATATTTCAACATTAATTTTACAAAATCTACGCATGAAAGACAATATTTGTAATAAATATTGAAATACTTTAGAATATTTCGAATTTCTAGAATATTTACCAGAATATTTTAGTATATTTCGTTTCTGCGACGTCTCGAGATTTTTTCGAAAAAATAATTCTTTGAAAATCTTTTTCTCTTTATATTGCAGTTCGTAGATGACTGAAAATTGACTAACTTCTGTTCTGAACGTTTTTTTTTTCTACAATCATCGAAAATGTCTAAAAAAAATCGCGATGAGCTATAGCTAATAATTATCTAATGCATAATAATTTTTATATTTTTATAAATATATTTATATTTATATAATAGTAATCTATTAGTATATTACTAATATAATCTATTAGTAATTTAAATAGTACATCAACACTGCATAATTTGCATTAAAATGTTGCGACGTCGCTATTTTATATAAATTAATTTGAACTTCTATATATTGCACAATGATTCAGATCGCACACGCTATAAAATGTACATAAAATGTATGTTTAGAAACTAAATCGGGCGTCTGTGTAATGTGTTTTAATAGAAATTTGAAATACAGGTAGAAACGATTAATTACTATGTTCGAAATACGTTTTACTCTTAAATGCGCGCGTTTCCCTTCACAATGAAATCGAACGACGTATCGAAAGTAGATGTGCAACAAATCGTCGGTAATTATGGGAAACCGGAACGGATCGTAGCACGCACGAATTATATGAACTTTTAATTAACATTCAAACATCAAGCACGATATAAAATTATTGCAGTTCCGTTTAACATGTCGTTATGATACTTTACGAACAGTAGCGCACATTTGGGATTTCAGAAACTCGAAACTGTCGAACTGATATTGCAATTTAGCGAATTGAATCAACGACAATTAATTCCTATCTTAGCGCCATTTTCTGGAATCAGTTGCAATGCAGATTCAGTATGCAAATTCTTTTAGAAGAATATTTTACGTTTATTTGTTCAGAATATATTCATATAGATTATGTTTATTTATTAATATATTATGTTTATATTTAGATTATATATTTTTATATATATTATTATAGATTATTATTATATTATATACTACATATTTAGAATATTCAAAATTAATTAATCGAAACATTTATCATTAACTGAGATTTACTGACATTATTAATCTCTTTCAAAAGGAATAAAAGCCACAAAGTAAATTTAAATACAATTTAATATTTGCCTCGCGCAAATTAATATGATCTCGTAGGATATTTGTGCTCAAACATGGAGAATTAATCTCACTCTTTCTGCTTAGTTTTACGTTCTCAAAATAGTCTGCAACGTATTAAATTTACCAGTATTCCTCAGTTTTCACTAAATATTCAATTGAAATACCTTCATCCACACGACGACTGACACTCGTCAAACACAGTGTACAGATTAGATGATTTTATCGGAGTGAGAGTTAATCAATTAATCGAAGAGATAAACAACAGTAACAAATCTATGAAACACTATCTTTCGTTATTTCATTCTAAATTTATGTAATAAATTTCCAATAAATATAATTTAATAAAAATTGTTAATTTTATATTTTCCTACAATTGAAAACTGAATCTTACATTAAACAAAATTCAACTGTTTCACGACGATCTCCCAAACATGTTGAAATAATTTTCTTAATTTTCTTAATTTTCACTAAAATTTCAATTTAAAGCAAGATTACAGATTTCAAATTAGCGTTAATTATTTAACTTTATCCATCGTATAGTATTTTCTTGCATGAAAAAAAACAGAAAACAATAGCAATAAAATCGAAAGTCAAACACGAAACACTCGCGCGACTCGTACGAATCGATCGTCGACTGGCAGAAAATAAAGACCCACCGAAAGATTTTTTTTCGTTGAACTCTCCAGATCCAGTGAAAAATCCTGATCGACGCACGAGATCGGTACGATTTTGCAACGAGCGAGTCACTTTACACGCTGTTCCTGCCAATTCTCAGGGCGATATTCCTAAACACGTGTTGGCAGGACGACTGAACGGGCACGAGATATGATCCGAACTTTATAAATGGTAGGAGAAAGTGCAGGAATACGATTGCTGATCGGCAGGTACCCCACGCTGACAAAAGCTCCCGATCTACGAGAATTTTTTTGCACCGTTCGTATTATCCCAATGATACACTTGGCGAAAGTTTCGCAAAACTGACTCACTGCCTCTATTTTTATTCTCATTTCTTTTTCCTTTTTGCAACTAGAGTTTCCATTAAATGCGGATTTATAGCATTTGAAATAGAGAATAAAATGTTCCTTATTATTCTCCCGCGCTTTTGATTATGATCGTATGTATGAGTAGCTCTACTACATATTTTGTGGAAACTACAAAAATATTCAACAAATTTTCCATCGACTGTCATTGAAAGTCTCTGTATAATTCTAAATTTATGTAAGAATTTCTAATAAATACAATTTAATAAAAATTCTTAATTTTATATCTTTCTACAATTGAAAACTGAACCTTGCGTTAAACAAAATTCAACTGTTTCACGACGATCTCCAAAACATGCTGGAATATCTTAATTTCCTTAATTTTCACTAAACGAGTCATTATTGATTCAATCTACCGTTTGATTTGATGGACTTCGGTGATAAACTTGTCGAATTGATCAGAATTCTTCATTACTGTACAAACTCGTTCTCATACCATTTTTATGAACTTTAACAAATTATCTATTATATAATTGATGCTATTGCTCAGCAAAGAATATGCATAGACATTCTCTCGAATAATCTAGTCTGCTACTCAAACTACTCAAACAGTAATAATTATTAGTTTAATTATTGCTCGCGTGTTAATTACTGGGCTGGTTGATAAAGATACATAAAATCAGATGATTTTATAACAGACTGTACTGTGCCGATTGAAAGTCACAATTTTTTTTCGGTAAACGAACTGTTCTTTACCAGTGTCAGAGTGATTCATATTGAGCCAATAAAAAATGAGAAAAAACTTCCTCGTTTATTTTTCCATCGGTTTTTAATGTTTTTGAACCTCAAGACAAGGGCAAATCGTTGACGTCATTTGTCAGCTCCGTGCAGGACACGTTTGTTTAAATATTTCCACTGGGAACTTTCATTGATGATCTATGATATAATCTTCGGATAAACCAACCCTCCAGTTCTGATGAACAAAGATTTAATCCTCTTGCTGAATTTTTCTTCAGAAATAAAAAGTCCCTGATCCGGTGCCATGAATCAGGTCACAAATCAAGGTTCTCGAACAGTTATATTGAATAGCACGTTTAGCACGTTTGAAGAAATAACACATTACAAATGGTAATAAAATACAAATTACTACCACTAAGCAAGTCACAGATCGCTATCTCGTATCAAGAACTTATATATTATGCAAAAACTAACGTCAAGGATGAATGGAACCGACTATGGACAATAAATCGAACGTAAAGTAGTAACTAAAATTGTAAACTAAAACCAAGAAATTGCTTTTAGCCGATCAACCAAATAAGAAAGAATTATGCCTGCTCGATTAAGGACAGGATACATCAAAATGAAGGATCAAGAAGATTGATCCTTTATTCTGCAATAGATGTTAAAAATCTGTCACAGCTCAACACATTCTATGTAAATGTACAAATTTTGAACGATAGAAAAGATTCCATCGAGATTAATTTCATCACTGAACTGACTTCTCAAAACCATTTGAAGAGAACACCCCAATACTTGTTAGATATAAATCCATATTACAAAGTGTACTGTGATATAAATAATCGCTGATAACTACGATGTGGATGAAATTTAAAAATACAAAAAAATAGAAATTAATCACTTGATGATTCAAAAATTGATTGATGATTAAGTTAATCAAGATTGTTGATATTTCAACAACGATTAATTGATTAATGGTTACGATTGCTAGTAATATAATTACAAAAACAGAGTACAGAGGGTACAATAGGACCGTGTAACACGAAACGTTAGAACTAAATGAATAGTTTTCTTCTTTTAAATAAAACAAATGTAAATGATGTGAACCTATTTTTCACGGAGATCTTTGAATTTCTCACGGCTGAAAAATATTATTATTTCTTATATCTGACATCAATAAAAGATCGCCTTACTTAAATAACGAGTTAACTTGTAGTTAAAACAAATTCTTTTTTGATATAACATATAGAAATGACAGTCGCACAAAAGCTCTCCTCAAGTGATGCACTGCGTGCATGTATGAATTGATGCAAAACTATGTTTTCTGGATCACGGGAAAAAACGCATACGTTTTCACGTCAAAAATTTTCAGTCTTTTTTAATAATGTTTTAATCGCGTTGTTGCAAAGGCAGTGTCGCAATTTCACCGCTAATTATAGAAGTTCCATTGTAATTGATCACCGCCCAAGTCTGACTCAAATAACGTTCAAATTCGATCGAAACAAAAGATTGCGATAACAAAAGAGAAAATTAAAGTTCCGTGAAGGGAAAAGTCGTATTATAATACTGTTTCATTTTAACAAGGCAAACCGGCGGAGGATCGTATAATATCCTTTCTGTTACTACGAAACATGGAAATTCAATCTTACTTTATATATATTGGAAATTTCGAAGTATAATGTTCGTTATTGTTTGTTACGTAATTAGATCGGCATGATACGTCGTAGTGAATCGTTAATTTAAACGAAAATGCCCGATGTAAAATTCATACGTTCGTTATTTAATATATGTGATAAGACTCGTTTTATTGTTCCCTTGTCAACTGATGAGAGAATGCGGCACCACTTGAGGAAATCCCTTTACTTCTTTTCGAAGTCGACATCCTCGCTTTAACGATTGAACGTAAATAATGATTTAAAAAAATATTGAAGGAACATTATAAAATTCAACATAGTTTTTAGTCCTTTGAGTGTTCACTAAAATTAAAGAGTTATTAAAGAATATAAAAATAAGAAACATATAACAAATTAAGAATACGTTTATCTTTAAACATATACCTTTGATACATTCTTTTTAAAATACTAGTAAGTTGCTTAAACATCTCAAACTATTTATGTCTGTCTGATATTTTTAGTATGCCAAATGTATTTCTTTTTCACGATGTTATAACAGTTTAAAATATCGACAATTTCTTATGGTTAGTTATTGGTTTAGTTGTATTCTTCGCGTGATATAATTTTGTTCATTTTCACTATTTTTTCCTTTTGTGAATTTTAATCTTCTTCTGTAGTTATATTTTAATCTTGTTCTGTAATTTATACTTTTCAGCGAGCCTTCTTGTTGTAAAAGGATATTTTACCATTTACGTAAGTGAATAAATTAATTATAAATCACTGTATATTCTTGGTCAATGAAAAATTCAGTTTTTGTGATTACGAGCAACCACAAGTTGGCACATGTTCTATGACAGCGATTGAAATAAATTGGGTAAATTTAATTTAGATAAGATAAAAAATAAAAATTTTAAATAACTATTTATATATTACTTAATTAATTATATATATATATATATATATATATATATATATATATATATATATTAATTTATCCGATCCAGATCAAACAAGTCATTCCCAAATAACTGCTGCTCATTGCACCCTGCAAATGCAAGAATAATAGAAAAAGGCATATGGAAAAGTCGCGAGTAATAATAAAATAAAAATAAAAAATACCGACATCAGGATCAAGACCTTTATTTTCTAACTTTGCAATACGATTAATCTCACTTTCAATCACTTTCGATGGAAGCTTCAATCGTATCGGATATCTTAAGTACAATTAATCCTAATTACGTACAAAACGTTCAACAATATTACTCTCTTCTTAAAAACTAATCAGTCATACTCCATATACTCCTAAAAAGAAAAAAGAAAAAGTGCATACCTCAGTTGTTATACAGTCATGCAAACCAAATGTAAACGCTGAGCAGTTTCCCTTTTCAAATTTTCATTTTGAAACGTGACAATAAATAAAGAGAGACGATGTCTGCGAACGAAAATTTGAAAAACTTGAGTGATTTGAAATGGCAGTTAATTGATTGAGAGTATTTAAAAGAAGCTGTATTAACGTATGATCTTTCCACGCAACAATCGATATTCAACAGTTCTCGGTGTATCGGCTTGAATGAAGAATTCCAGAGCAATTTCATAGCAATTTGAAAAACGATATGTAAGGATCGTAATTAGATCCGATTAGAAGCGGAGAGAATGTACAAAACATACAAAGCATACAAGTATATATAAAATAAGCATAAATAAAGTATCCAAAGTACAGCTTGTTACGAAATCCAATATTGGAAATAAATTTCTATTTTAATTACGTTCATAAAACTGCACAGAGACCAATATAATTATAACAAAAGGAATGCGTAATTAAAGATCAACTAATATATCACACTATATATTAACTAGAAAGTTTGATTACCAGATATATTTCCTTAAAAGTATCAATACAAATCTTATTTCAAGACATGAGCAAAGATTTCCTGCTAATTAGAAAAATATTGTGCACCAAATGTATTGCTATTCTTTTTATAATTATAGAATGATCTCGTATTTTCTACTTGCATTCGAGCTGCTCAGAAACCAAATTGGTCGACTTCTCAATTTCATTAGTTTAAACAAGCAGATGTGTTAACATTTAGGCGATTTAGATAATATTTAACACCTCGAGAAACGAAAGACTTGTTTCTTCAATCTCACTTATTAAATGGAGCAGTGGATGTGTAATTATAAATTTGAAGGTACATTTACAAAAATAACGTAATTGTCATTTTTCTTTACGTTTCAATTCATGGAGTTAATCAACTTGGCTTCTGAGCACTATATTTATTCCACAATACTTTGATTTTATCGTAAATTCCTGAAGCACTTCTTCATCCAATACATCGCAAAAATAGTGCAATATTCGTCTGTTATAATATCGATTATTCTCCCACAACTTTTATTGCTCATTTCAATCCTTTTCAAATCTTTTCGACTTCCGATTCATCCGATTAAACTCTTGCCATATCTTATTTTCTTTCTTCCCACGTAGTTGAGTGCATTGCTTTAATAAAAAATTATTATTTAATTTAAAAATTATCGGCGCGTTTTACTTGATTTTACATTCGAGCCATTTTAACGTTGTTCTTTCAATATTCCATCGTGTTATACCATCACATTATACTGTGGTCTCATACTGTACTTTCAGTTTGTTTGTCATTAATTTGAAATGTACGTATAGCTAAACTTGGTATAGTACAATGTTCGAAAAATGAAATAACTTTTTTTTGTTGAAACATAAAACATTCCCCCCAAAAACGTACCCAATGTAGAAATTATTTTGTTTTCGATTAATTAGCACCCGTTAGTACTAATTAATTAACAAAAGTATAATTTAAAATTTCTAAATAATTGAATTGTCCTTGATGTCACAATTATCACAATATCTTTCATAAAATTTTCCAACAGTTTCATGCAGCGACTGTATTGAAAGATTGTTTTTAGCTTTGGCAATGACACCTTAAAATAAAAGTATAATTACTTTACACACAAAAGTGCAATCTGACTTTATACGCTCAGACTTTGAACATTCTGCGATTGCTTCGCTCAGATCATTTAAAAAGAGAAAAAAAGACGCGATGAATAAGAATTCAATAAACACGAAGACTCTCGCTCACACATTCACTTATATATATATATATAACACAACATTCAAAACGTCACGCTGCTCTAATTCATAAGAACAAACTAACATTTGCAACGTACACCTTTGTGAAAATATGAAAGAGAAATATGCATCTACCAAGTAGAAACCAAACTCTTCCTTTTTCAAAGAGGCTGCACTTCTTACATATTTTTTCTTACATATCTCTATTTCATTAAGATGTGATCTTTTACTTGGTGTAAAGAAAAACAGAAATTTATATCACATTCGAAGTAGTATCTGATATTTAATCGCCTTTTTGTTTTGGTTTATTAAAATTAAAAGTGGAACTGCCTCCTTGTTACAGCAATCTCTCTTCAATCTTTGAACAGACAATGCGAATGGAGGAACAAATTGCAGTGAATCTGAAAACGAATAAAAATAGAGCAGCATGACCGGTTGAACTAAGAAACAAACATACTCTCTAAGCGTAGGATTAACAAGAATTAGCGTACGACTTCTAGCTTTTCACATGCATTCTCATGTAAAGATAAGACGAGTCGGTCGCACATTACTCCTAAGTTACTCTAAAGCGCCTCTCCGATCAAAATCGTCTGGCTAATTGTGTTCTTTCCCCCCTTTCTGTTAAACAATACACTCATCCCTCTGTTCTTCTCTCCTCTTGATTGAGTTCACGTACCGTAGCACAGCCCCATAGCGTTAGTTTCGCTTTAATCGACTAGTCACGTGTATTGGATGCACCTTGCTTTTTATTACGTTATTGTTCAATGAATTTCCATGTAGCGTGCATATACTACTGAATTGTCTCGTTTCCCTTCATCGTGCCCGTTATTCGTCGTTCTTCTCTTTAGTGAAAATTCTCCGTCTCTCGTTCTTTAATATTTTCTTGATCTTGAGCGTGTTGGTAAGATTGCGTCGTAGGAGTCAATCGCTGGTATTTTTTTTTTCTTTCTTTCTTTCTTTCTTTTTGCGATTATATTATATCTTATCGTGATCTTGTGGTTTGTAAATTACGTCCGTCCCGCGACCCGGACGAACCGATGCGGCAATGTGACCAGCCAATTAAGAGGGGAAGTTCAACGATAAGCCTTGGCCCTTTCTGCCCAGGCGAATAAATCCACACTCGGAATCGCTTCGAACATTGTGCAGGACTGCAAATCATTTCTGATGAAAAATAGAAAAATATATTTATAATGGTTGCACTCAGAGAGCGTTGTATATCAGCTAAATTCTATATCAGTGGCAATCTATTTTAATAATTAATCAATTAATTGAAAGTAAACACTAATGACAAATAATAATAATAACAAAAAATAATGATAAACCACTTAATATTATCTTGTACATTTTCTTTACAATTTTTAGTAAATATAACACATATAACATATATAACTTTCAATAGTTTTTATAATTTTGGCACAGCCTGTTTTATTTAAAACTGATTGGTTTTATACTTTTCCATAATCAAATTTAAATAAAGAAAAATGAAATTGAATTTAATATATATTGAACTGAAATATATACCTGAACTGAACTGAGATATATCTCTGAACTGAAATATACTGAATATTTTTTACACGTAAAAGTTATTGCCTAATATACACGACTTTATATAATCACTATAAGTAAGGTTCTTAACAATTTCACATTACAAACATATGAACCATTGCAAAGCTTATATTTTTATTCTTTTCTAATTCTAAACATGGATTATAGTAACAAAATGACCAGAATAAAGTATATAACTTACCCCAATTGTGGTCGAAGGAATACATTTGGTTGCATTTCTGTAATGTGGTTACCATTGTCGCAAAATACTCTCGCTAGCGTTACATTGCGAATTTCCGCTAATTGTTCTGTAACGAAAATTAAAACACTCGACTTTGCCCTTTATAATCAAACATAATTAATTTAAAACAGCGGTGTAGCAGACTCGATCGAAGTTGTTTCTTACCAGGGGTGAAAGGATGTGGTTGATACGCAGAATCATAGAAAAATCTGTCGGTGTGGCGAATTCTCGAAAATTGTTCAAAGATCAAACAACGGAAAGTTGGACCCAATAATCCATCTTCTGCTGGCCGCTCAGTCATACCACCAATAATGAGATCAACGTCATCTGGATGGGCGTAAACTGTGCGCAATTTCTTTATCATCTGTTGACAGATTAAGTAACAAATGTTTAAGAAATGTTGAAGAAATAATTCTTACTATCAAATTTCATTGGAACAAATATAAGTCAAGTTTCGAATTTCTTTTTCTTTTTTCTTCCTATTAAATGATATTACAAGTTTATTAAAATTAAAATTAAAATTAAAATTAAAATTAAAATTAAAATTAAAATTTCTGTTAAATTATATGAAAATGGTAAATATATACCAAGTTTCGAACTTTTATTTCTTTTCCTCTTTTGTAAGATACTCTCACATTGAAACAATTTCTATTATATCCCATTAAAATAGGAAATACATTCCGAATGTGAAAAATTTGTTAACACTTGAATATTTACCTCCATTGGAATGTAATCTAGGAAATCATCAAAGCTCTTCGCAGATGGAAGACCGCAATATTTGCGGTAATGATTATATCCCGGCAAACCGTGATCACGACCACGCTGAATATCTAAACTGATGGCATCTAAACCTAGACTCTCTTCATTTGAAGCAAACAGCTTGCTTGTTATCTGTAAAATACGAATAATTTTTTCTTATCGACTCTGTTTTGTTTATTGTTACTATTGTATATTGTTTACATTATTATTAATTTTCTTCTTTAGGTAGTTTATTCTTACTTATTTTGAGATTAATGCTTCAACGAATTCATTATTGTAATTTCTGTCTTAGTCTTGAAAAATGTACCCCTCTATAACATTTGAAAATACTTATTGCTTCTTTATTATGTTACGTCGATGCACCATTATAAAAATACCAAGTGAATTATTTATTATTTTCTAAATTTATCCAGATCAAATTAATAGTTTTCGCAGATTTTCAATTTAAACAAATAGTTGCAGTTAATTAATAATCACTTTATTTTGCAGGTAAACAAAATTTGGGCTACAGAGGGTTAATTATAACAACTGCAAGTTCTCAGAGGACATAATTTAAGAAAGAAGAAAATTAGAGAAACGTTGTAACACTTACGTCTTCAACTATGTTAATATCCATCTTCTGGCTGGTCTGGGTAGCCATCCCACGCAATAAACCGTCGAACACTTCATCCGACTCGATTATCGTTGGTTTGAAGAAATATTCCGCCAATGAAACTGTTTTATTGTTCTGACGTTTATTGTCTGTTAAGCTGTAAGATCAAAATGAAGTAACCATATGAGAGACTGAGAACGTTGAAGTATTAATTTTTAAAATTATTAAAATTATCATATTTCTGATTATTTCCGTCGTTTGTAGCGGCAGTTATAGCACCTAAACTCCTGTTCGCCTCTACAGGCTCAACTCGTTAAACAGATTACAAAATATTGAAATATTTTAAAATGCAACGTCGACTGACCTAATCTTTCCTTGCATCAAGGAAATCACGAAACGCAATGCCGCTGTAGCGACCTCGTTGCTAATTGCTGGATCATCCTCGGAGTTGTAGTTACGACTGTAGCTACTTTCAACAACAAGACCAACAGCCCGAGCGTACTTCTTGCCTAGCAATATCGGCAGCCATTCTTTGTATGTAATATGCTGAATTTCAGCAATTACTATACGCCTGGCTTCCTGATACAGTGTCTCGTCCGACCAACCGGGATTCAGTTCGGCAAGCTTGTTGGCAATTCTGTTGTGTTCACGGTGCCAGATAGTGTGCATCACAGCCAATTGGGGGTGCGTATTTACGCGATAATCACCTATAAATAGAAGAAGTGATATATAATATTGTACAATGAATATCATATGCTATACCATATTTATTGTATAATATAATATATGTTATGTACAAACTTCAAGAAAATGAATATTATATTTGTACAGTGAATGTTATACATGTATATTGTATAATATTGTACAATATCGTACGTATTGTATAGAATTATGCAATATTTTATACTTTGTATTATAGTTCAAATTTCAAGGAAATATTTCAATATTGTACATTATATATTATACAGTACAAAGTTTAAGAAAGTAAATATTGTACAATGAATATCATATATGTATATTATAATATTGTATACCGTATAATATTCTACATATACTGTAAAAACTTCAAACGAAGTGAAAATTATATTGTATTGCAGTATTATACATAGTATAATCATAAAAGATATTATATCGTACAGTGAATATTATATACTGCACAACATTGTATAATATCGTATATATTGTAATATCGGGGTAATGTTGTGGTATTATACAGTACTTTACAGAACTTATATTTTCTTGGACTTCCTTCAAGAAATATGTTTTTTTCGAGGTGAAATCGACAATCAACTAATTGTACAAATCTTTCATCGCAGATCAGCTACAAAGTGTATGAATAATTACCGGAATCGTAACAGCCATCTTTGCATTCAGTCCCTCCGATCGGTAAGAACTCGTGCTTGTTGTCCTCGTGAACGCGTAATCGGCCGCCATTGAACTCACGGAGTTCGCGAGATTTCTTCAAAGTGGAACCGTAGATCGCGGAACCATCCAAAAAGTGGCTCGCTTGATTCATCTGTTATTCGGGAATCGCGTTTTTATTTTATTCTCATTCTAACATTAATTATCCAGTATTCAATAAAAACTGCACGAATTGTACCCCAGTACGATTCGTCTCACTGAAAGGCCCAGAAGCAACTGTTCTGACTAGGAAATGAAGACGACTATTTTGCCATAAAATTTTATATATGCAAACATTTGAATTGATACAAAACAAATTACAAGCGCGATCGCTCAGAACCAGACAACGCTACTCCTAATCGAAATCTACCCCACGCCCCTCACGAATCGCTAATTTTCGTTGCATTAGCGTCGCACCTGAAGATTTTCTGGGTTACTCCCGCTAAAATCATTTTCAGTGATAAAAAAAAAAGTTCTACTTGCCTGTTCCGCAGGGCCGAAGGTACATTCTGACTTGAGAACCGGCAACGATCGCACGTAGTTCATGCATCGTACGTAATGCTGGCCATAAACGGGATCTCTGTCGGGTACCGTGATCGGGGAACAATCAGGATGTACATATCGAGGTGACAAGGGATTTCCATCTGACCGACAACACGAGATTGGTTTTCCTGATGACACTGCGAACGATAACGAATTGAATTAAAGGCGTTTCATTTGCAAATTTTTTACAAGAAAAGAAAGAAATGAAACACCACTGATACACACTTACCCATCTTGCGCATCGGAGTGTACGAGATATCGTTGGCAACAAACTGAGCCCATTGCATGACAGTCAACGTTCTGCTGACATCCGACTGATCGTTGGGTGTCGATAGAGCAACGCTCACGCTCCTGGCACCTGGCAGCGGCTTTTTCGTTTGTCCAATGCGCCTCGGCTCTTGAATTCCTGGTCGCCAAACGAAGCATTAGTCTTGAGGTTTTCTCTGACGGCACGTCGTCAAATCGGAGTAACACCGCGCTACGTTTCGCGAATTAAACGCTCAGATCTAACAAACTGCTATTTATATATCGTACAGAATCATCTCGACAGAATTAAACTTTTCAGATATTAACTCTTAACTCGTATCGTTGAATCGCCAGTGAACCATTTAGAATTTATAGTCGATCTCAAAATTTTCCATTAATTTCCACGCCATCATCGTGACAATTTGAATTTTAGTAATATAACGTAAATTACCATAGCTGTCTATCACGTATCCTAACGATACGATAGTTGAGGGTTAATTAACGAACAAACCGAGACATCACGATTACTCCGATTTCGACAAAGATCTCGCACCTGTGATTCTTCATCCTATGCATGTGAAATATAGTGTTCGTGCAGCGCGAGAGCGAGAGCGACAATTCGCGGCTGATACAACAGCAATGCCCTGTGTACCGGAATTCAAATTCGAAGCCTAACACCGCGCACCTACGTGAAAACATGCCTGTCTCAGCTCGCGAACAACATTCATCAGGGACCAATCAGTGCATCTATAGTTTCAGAATCCGACAGAGCATTTTTGTCCAGCGTTTGACGAACGATTTCTTTCCCAAACGCTCGAGTCACCCGTCGAATTTTCTGATCTTTCTTTCTCAAAGCTGACTGATCCCTGAATCGACCAGGGAGGGATTGCTCTCGCGCTGCAGAGCAACAGTACAAAATACTTGTCTTCTACTTATTTTGCTCGACATGACGTTCTGATGCGTTATCGACGAAACACATTCGCGTTGAGAGAACGAATTTCAGAGAAAGAGAGAGAGAGAAGAGAGAGAGAGAGAGAAAAGGAAGAACGGTTTTCTCATTTCCAACTCTCTGTCATGACTAGTGAATTCTTCAATTTTGCTTGTTAAAAACGATCACGTCGAGAACGCTCGCAGAAAGAATCAAGTGACTTATCTATGGTGGCTGATGAAGGTGCCCAAGCGAGAGAATCAAACTGGGAGCTGACTGTCTCAATATCCTGTCGTGTTTTCTAACATGGTGTTCAGAGAGTTGTCATGATGTTCAGAGTTATATAGACGAGAATAACACTGAAATTTCGTGTAGCCGAAATGCTTCGTTAAAGGATTATAACAAAAATGTAAAAATGATAAATTTATACATGGATATACGCAATTTACAATATTTTGAAGTGTCGTCGTATTATTGTAATTCAAAATTTGTATCAATATACCGTAGACTGAATTTTCTGGCAATTATTTATTATTCATTTCTTACATTTTCAAGAACGAAGAATATTTTTCCTTAAATATAAAATTTTGAAATGTGTAAAATCTTTGTCTCTTTCTGAGCTAAATGCTTGTAATTTTAGGAAAATAATTTTATATAATAAATATACAAAATCATACAATAAATAAAAATCTAAAAGTGTAAGATCAGATATTATTATTTTTAAGAAATACGAATCATTTTGTAAATACAAAAGGCCAGAAGATTAGTCCTCGACAAAAATATAAAAAACGTACATACATTCATGACGTATACTTGTGTATGTATGTAACTTATGTAACTTAAATATCATCCT
This sequence comes from Melipona bicolor, assembly GCA_030673865.1. Lineage (NCBI taxonomy): Eukaryota > Metazoa > Arthropoda > Insecta > Hymenoptera > Apidae > Melipona > Melipona bicolor. The sequence goes on along the minus strand of JAHYIQ010000007.1, from coordinate 120,685 downwards.
CAATGCAAAATTGAGGTGTTCAACTTCTTTGTACGCAGCTTTAATTCTTGTGAATATTCAATTCAATCTGTGTAAATACTTCTATATTGAAAACTCATTGCACTCAAATATAAAGAATCCAACAAGTAAGAATCTAAAAGTGCAAAATCTAGCGGCATAGAAAGCCAGAAAATTAATCCTTCTCGATCAATTCAATAATCTTTCCTTTATTATACACAAAATTTTTGTCGTAATTTTTATCATAACCTTTTTTAACGAAACATTTGTGAACATTTTGCTACACGACATTTCCCATTCTTATTTGTATCAATAAAACACACTGGCAAAGTTTGAACCCTAGATACCTTTGAACCCTTTGATCATGTAATAAATAGTGTTCATATTTCTACATCTTTCATCAAAATTTCTGATAGAAGCTAATATTTAAACAAAAGAAAAGAAAAGAAAAAGAAAAATAAGATACATTTAAAATAAGTTTGACACTGTTGAAAAATCCTAGAACCGCGCGAACGACTCCCAATTCTCCATTCGCTTGTCTCGGACACCTTTAACGAGACCCGTATACCGCAATCAACAGAAAAATATTTGAACTAGTGTTACAATAATAAATATGATACATTATTAGGTATATCCGAATTAGTTTACATACACATTCTACTGCTGGATAGAATCTCCCGACCGGGTCACCCTATTGTAGGCAGTATTATTCACTGCTACACTCAGGCATTTTATGCTCTATGTGCCTTATCGCACAACAACTGTAATGCAAATCACAGAATATAATTTGTTAAGCCAATCGACGAACGTTTTCTTTTTCTTCTGGGTTTTTTTTTCCTTTCGTCCATTAGCGCCCAGGGATCAGAGAGTGTGTTCGTTTTATTCGTTCGTATTACATACACACACGCACACACATATATATATTTTTTTTTTATATACAGGATGTTCCGAGTTTCACGATACAGCAGAGAAAGAGGTGATTCACGTGAAAGAAACATAAGTCGAAAATACAGGACAAAATTGTATGATAAGCGACACTTTGTTTCGGTGAGAATCGAGTTTGAAAATTTATCAAGTGCGTTTCAATCATTCGGATTTTTACAGAAGATCGGATTTTTACAGAAGTGAATAATCGACAAAAGTCTATTCTATATGTAAAAATAAAGTAATATTATTACTCTGTAAAATTAATTTGTAGAGTAACAATTAAGAAATTAATACAAGATACTTTATTTCCAAGGGAATTAAATTAAATCATTTTAGAAAGCATTCATTTTTAAACATATTCTCTTGTTCTTTCTAAACCTTTAATAAATATATCGATTGTCCTTGAGCATCACAGCACAGTATTTTAATATACTAAATATAAACTATTCGAAGAGTTAACAAAATACATTTAAAGCCAATTTTCTTAGAAAATTGTTTTAGTTTTCATTCATTTTTATACGTAGAATATTCTTCTGTCTGAATACGAAATTAATCCTGCTGTTTTCTATCAATCAAATTTCCGACCCACAGACATTTTTCAAACTAAAAGAAAAATCTAACAAATATCTCAACTTTGAGAAAAACGTGAAAAAACTTCTTGATTAAACTTCTCAGTTAAAATATTATAAAAATCGTAAATTTCATAAGTTCGTTCGATTCAAACACTATACAACTTCATTCAACCATTTCGTTCTCTGAAGTGAGAAAAAAATAAAAAGATACAAAGATCCGAAACTCGCGGCAGGGTGAACCAAATCCAAGAGTATACTAGAAACAAATTTCCAAATTCCATCTTCGCTGGAAAACAAAGTCTCAAAGGAAAAACAAAAAACAAAAAACTGCACGACTTGTACCCCAGTACGATTCGTCTCACTGAAAGACCCAGAAGCAACTGTTCTAACTAGGAAATGAAGACGGCTTTTTTGCCATAAAATTTTATTGACATGCAAACATTTGAATCGATACAAAACAAATTACAGGCGCGATAGCTCAGTACTAGACAACGCCACTCCTACTCGATGTCTACCCCACGCCCCCTCACGAATCACATGATCCAAATCAACCAATCGTTAATTTTCGTTGCATTAGCGTTGTACCTGAAGAGGCCCGATTTTCTGGGTTACCCCCGCTAAAATCATTTTCAGTGATAAAATGTTGTTTCTTCTGTTTGACTTTGTTTTACACGTAAAATCATCCCGTTTCACGATTGTATCGTGAAAACTGACACACCTTGTATACACAGATACAATGCAATTAGCTTTGCAAGTCTGTCTCTCTGTGTGATGAACGTGTGCATGCGTGTGACAAGGTTCTCGTGTGATTCGTATATGTGTGATCGTGTACAATATTGCAAGGTGTGTCGTTTGTGAGGACCAAGGTGGGTTAGTAGGTCGAGGCTGGTAACTCGCGTGCACCATCACGCAAACTGCAACGATCTCGAGCCGTGAGCAGAAAAACACGAACAAGTGGACTTCTCCTGTCACAAGAGACAGTTTTTCCAAAAAGTTTTGTTCGAACATTCCACGGCCGACGAATGGAGACGAACGAAGAGTGACAAGAAAAATATGAGAGAGGACGATGACAGTTTGTTATTTCGGTGAGTCGAAGCGAATTCTAAATTTATCGAATTGTGCGAGAAAACCTGTTTGAACACAGCCGAGCGTCTTGTGATAAGTCGAGGATTCAATGTGGTGAAATTTCTGATTCACCGATGAGGATTGTCATGCGAGATAGTACCAGTGTGATGCAGTACAAGGTATCCTAGAGTTATCCATGTAAAATTCATTACTTGCGTCGGAATATAGGAGTTAGTAACCTTGGATTGTTTTACGTAAACGCGGTGAAGTGTTGAGCAGAGCGAAGTACACGTGAAAATTTATTATATATCGGAATAAAATAAACATCTATGTACCGAGTATTCTAAAGAAAATCGATAGATTTAAGAAATATAAATTTTGATGTATTTCAATATCCAGCGCTTAATTCTTTTAATGTCTATTTTATGCAAATTTATTCTCACTTTTCGTTTCATATACTCGAGAACATTCGTGTTAAGATTAAATTGTCCTTTTCTTTTCACTCAATTGTGCAATATTTGCAATAGCAAATGTACAAGGACGCAATACTAACATTCTACATTCCAGGTTTTTATATTGTATTTTATTAATTTCGACTTTTCTTTCTTGAGAACGACGAATTGGTATATACGAGAACATATTCATTTTATCCTGACATAACACCGTTTTAAATATTGGATTTTTAAATTGAACTATTTGGATACACGAAATTTAATATCAGAAAAATAGTTCCAAAAATTTCATTAACTTACTATTAATTACTGTAGTTTAAAAAAAAGAATCAATTAAGTCATCGGTTAAAAATAGCGTATCGCAAAAACGTGTATTAATTAAAACTAAAACATCTCTAGGAGACCTTGTACAAGTTTCAGTGTTCCGACAAAAATTCACAGTCTTGTCATCCCTCATAAAGATCATCAACTAAGCAACATGTGCACAGGAACCGATACATCTCACATCGTAAGATGCGTGTCCAGTTCGTAATAACCAGCATTTGCAATTAGATCGCATTCATGCAGAAGATACTTTCTCAAGTGAGTTTAAAAGAACAGTAATTCGAAAACATCCTTTGATCTTTGGATCGTCGGCCGTTTCAACGATTACACCGAGAAAGGAAAAAGAAGAAGAATCTACCATGAACAAAACGACGAAAACAAGAGAAAATTAACAATGTTTGAGAATCCGAAAATATCGGGGATTTGGTGTTCAATTTGGTGATCTCAAAAAGAGATCAGATCGGGTCAGAAATGGGTCGCAAAGATTCAAAAATATCAGCATTTTTGAGAATTTTAAGCAGGATTTCACATTTTTTTTAGTTTTCATTATTATTATTATTTATTAATTGAACGAAAAAGAATTTCCACGGAAACTATGGAATCACATCAGAATAAAATGAAACGATCATTTACAAAAAAATACATTTTGTACATTCAATTTCTAGTGCCTAAATATGTTAAATTTTAAATAATACACCTCTTAATAAGTTTTATCTTCTTGTAGTCAATAATTTTTAGAATCAAGCGACTAACATTCTGAATTTCTTAGAACAGTAAATCAGTGTTCACTTCATTGTGATATTCATATGGTGCAATATGAAAAAACATATGCGCAAAAGAGAAAGAAAATGAAACTTGAGTTGAACGACAGTTGCAAGACCTTGTAAATCTCTGTCTTCAAAGAATAGACAGACTGAGAACGCGAGTTCAAATCACAGTCGAAGCAATTCGTTCGCAACAGTGAAATTACAAAGAATAAAGAAATGCATCGAATTCCGAGTTAGCCCCGAAACGTGCTTCTGCTTCTCGAAATTTCTACGAATCGCCCAAATATTTTCAAGCTATTTTCTCTGGTGTTCGACCCAGTTCCAAAGTAGATCCTCGATATTTTCGGATTCTCGCACACTCCTAGAAGCCATCTAGCGGAGACCATCGAAACAGACGAGACAGAGGAGCTGAGGACGATGGGACGGGAGAGCAAGGAAGCGCCAAGCGTTCAGAGGCTGCAAATAATTGTTACCATTATTATTCCACACAAATAACACGGAACACCGTTTGTGAAATACCGGTTTTTGTCTCGAACTGTTATTTCGTCCGTTCGGATGTTAAACACACAACGAGAGAGAGAGAGAGAGAGAGAGAGAGAGAGAGAGAGAAACGCGTCCGCAGTTCACGCCGACCGGAAGTCCGCGAATCCAACGTGCTGAAGAACGAGAGAGAAAGAGAGAACGTAAACGCGATCAACGAATCGATCATCACACCCCGACGATCGCGATCGTACGATATTCGAAAACGGCGCGTCACACAACAACGACGACAACGACGACGTAATGAAACATGGCACACAAGCGCTTCATCATTTGTTTCTTTTTGAATTTTCGAAATGATGGACACGCGGTTAGGAGACACCCTTACCGTCAAAATATTGGGGGAAGAGAATTCTGGTGTACGCGGTCATCGCACTACCCCAGCTTGGATTTTCGATGTTATTGCACGAGCCGTCGATGCTTCGATATTTGGCCATCGGGTTGCAGATGACAGCGTCCCGCGACCCCGGACAAGCCGAGTTCAACGGCGTACCCTGCAGCGACAACGTCGATATGTAACGGGCGCAGTCGTCTTTCTCCAAGCCGAATCTGCAACAAACGTTGGTCGTTTCTTGTCAATATAATTACTGCACGAGTGACGAACGGACGCCCGTTGTGTATGCGTACTTGTCTATTTACGTCGACAACATGCTATTATATTAATCCAGGGAGAGATTATTATCTTAGAGTTTGTAGAATACACCGTGAAGGATGTCGATTTTCAGACACTTTTTTTAACAGGCAGACTGCGGATATTTATGCAAAAGTGTGTTTTGTTGTTACAGTCCGATGTAATTGTCAATCCAGAAATTGGAGCAAATGCAAAATTAACTTGATCTGTTGCGTTATACACGCCGTGATGCAAAGTACAATTGGTTTTTAGGTGTTAATAAATATCTAAAGAATCGTTATTTTGAAATAATCTTACTTTATTTGAACACGCGCAAATGATTTTGCTAGAAATTATTCCATCATTTAACTATTTCAATAAACTATTTTATTTTATTATATTATTTTATCTTATTATTTCATTCAGTTTTTGTCTTGTATTCTTTGTATTTGTTTTTGCACTTTGTTTTATAACTTTTCGAATACGTGCTTCTAACAATATTGCGTAAACTTCATCTTTTTCTGCACTTTGACGATCTAATTCGAATAAAAGATTTATTTGATTTGGACAGCAAAGTACAGCCAATCTTATCAATGTTATTTCGAAAATAAAAGTAACAGATTAGTGAAAATGACTCGCTATTTCAAACTGTTATTCCATTTTCATTTTTCTTTCAAATGAACTGCTTTAACAAACGTCAACGATCTAACATTATAAAATGTGAAAATATATTATATTCTTCGCGTCAATTCAGATACGTTAAGCACGTATCATTCTACGAGCACATTTCCCGCATATTTTGCACATTTTATTCCTTATATATTTTACGTGCAAAAACATCCACATACTTATAATAAAAGAGTGTTTGTACGAGTTACTATTTTTCTGCAGATAATTAAAAAAAATATTTCAAATTAATATTTAAACTCATACAATATGAAATATATCATAATATTATATTATCACAGTAAATATAATATTTAACAAATATGCAAATTTTCGTACTTTTATACTGTACAAATGCATAAACATCCGCAGTCTAATAATAAAATAAATTATTCTATTGAAGGTATACTTCTGCGTATTCAGAAGTATGCTGTGGTAATATTCAGACAAATTCTTACGACTTTAATTAATTTATAAAGTTATGTAATTACATCGACCCTTTACGATCTCACTTCAGGCTAAACTGCATATTTTATTCCATTTATTTGACTCTTCTTCTTAAACTCAACAAGAACATACTTGTTTTAATTACGCTGCCAAAATAAAAATATCAAATACAATTCGAGTCGCAAAGGGGTAGATATATGCAATTACATTAAAAATAGTTCTTTATTCAAGAATTGGATTCACTCGAAGAGAATAAGTTTTAATCTTCATTGTGTCTTAATCAATTGTGAGGTATATGTAACAATTTTCTAATTTTCAATATTGATCGCAAAAAGGGCTAGAAAACTTATAATTTTCCTTTTGATTTTCCCATGATTTTCTTCCGTGAATGTAACGTTTGAAACAAACTACAGATTTACCGTGATGTTCAAAAAATTCTTTTTTAGCAAAAACTTGGAAGATTTCATACTAAGGTGAAAAATAAACGTGAATTTTCGTCAGTAACTTCCATTTTTACATCTCTCTTGAATTACTTAAGACTAACTTTGTCTTACTTTTTCTGCATTGAAAACATTTTTCTTCGTACATTTTTCAAATCAATATTCGCGCTAGCGTTCATCGTACGAACATCACTATTCGTACGTAAATTTCACAGCAATAATTAAAAATCCATAGAAAAAATTGAGAGATTAAAGAAAGTTTTGCTGATTTGTTTAAATTGAAACGTATTTACAGTTATATTCCAATTCTCTTTAAAGATGAAGAATACGTTGCTATTGTAGTTCAGAAGATGGTTTCAAAACATTGCCTAAATTTAGTAACTATCGCTATAAATCAAAAACACGTTTACTTACCACCAACGTAACATTCCTAACGATAAGTGTTAGAACTAGATTGCAGATGGTTATGCGTTTTTATATATTTTACGAACTTAGTTGAGAAACAAAAAAAAAAAAAAGAAATAGAATTTAAATCGAAATTCATTTTATGTATAAAGAATTATAATCTGCAAATAGTTTACGTTACGTTTCTTGGATCTTTTAAATTTCGCACAAACGCATAAAAATCTAGAGTCTAGTTATAACATGTAAATCCATTATTCTCGTTTAAAATCATCTTCTGAACGTGTTCAATGGCAAACGAGTTCTCCAACGAGTCGTTCATTGTGCAAAAAGGCAATTTTCGTTAATTCGATGCTGCGAACAGAGCATTCTCCCGTTGATACTTGAATTTTTGAATGTGTAGCAAGAACTTCGTCGGAATAGTTGAAAGTTCAATCAACGAGCAATTAATCAGTAGTATTATTTTAATGGAAAAACTTTAACAAAACGTTTAAACGTGAATTCCTCAGTTTTGAACAGAGTAAGAATCTTAAGTTTCTTTCTTTTTTTCTTTTTTCTTTTTTCACTTGGTATTGCACCACTTCGACAATAATGCAATTATACTGCAACAACAATATTTGATCGTACTATGATCCAAAGATAAAAGATGAAATTGAGAAAACATTGTGAAAAAAAATTTCCTTGCTATCTCGATATCGGATTTATTTCGATCTCAGACCGTTTACAACCGGTGTATGTATAAAACGTTATCTCTACTTCGTATCTCAGATAATGACTATGTATTCAATCGAATGAAATGCAAACAAACGCCGTGCAAATAAAATTCAATGATCAAATTACGTGTATATACCAAGTGTTATCATGTATATATGTATATATATGTATATGTATATATATATATATATATATGTATGTATATGTGTGTATATATATATATACATATATGTACATACGTAATGTGTGTGTATATATATATATATATATATATACATATACCAAGTGTTCAAACAATGCGAAACCGTCTTTCTTCGTGGAAAAGAATCTTCCTTTTGCACAATTCCATCCTTCTTTCCCAGATAATATAATAAGATATGATGGTGATTCTTTACAAACGAAATCCACTTTAAATGAAAGACTCAGCGTTCAAAAGTAACAAGCAACGGAGAAACAATGGCTGAAGGCAGGGATGTTTGTAAAAACAATTGTCGTTTAAATATGAAAATATTCTTTTTTCGCACATTTGTAGAATACACACTCGTTCCTCGATTTATGCAATGTTTTTTATTCGCGATAAGTATTTTCACGCTATATTGAGATCTGAGGATTAATGAGGTTAATTTTCAATTAAAACAGAAAATAATCTATTTTATAGTAAAATATTAGGAAGATAATTACTCAACGACAAAAACAATCAACACTCTCCAATTTGTCAATATTCAAAATTTGCATTTGTTAACGAAAATCTTCGAGGAAGTTCTTTCTTTAGAAAAGTAAATTCTTTTTTTATTTTCTTCGTGTTCTTTACAATTTATCTTATTCAGATTGTTAAATTTCCCACTGGATTAATACCAATCCTCACTAGGAATGTTGGAAAATAAAATGACACGGTAACAGCTTTGCATCAATATAAAAAATTTGTTATAAAACTGTCTTGCATAAAAAAAAAAAATCATCAAATTCTTCGTTCTTTTATTTTAACGAATTAACTCGAATGAACAATTATTTGCAAACAATTCATTTGATCGCAAGTTAATTTTCTTGAATAAAATTATTTCCAAGAGAATTGTATTGTTTTATTTTATTTTCTATTATTTATTAGCGAGAAACGATTCATTGTATTTCAAGTCTTCATTTTAAATAAAATTTTCCCAATTTTGATATTAACCAACAAACGTCAACGATTTGATATTAAAGTTACAAATAAATTGTTAATTAAAATATGATACCATTTCATAAAGTACACATGTACATATGTACATTTTTCCAGCGTATTGCAAACGCAAGTTTCGTTTACATAAATCGATGAACGAGTATGTAAAATTTCTCGCATCCAGGTTACATCAAAAATATATTAAAAAATTTTTATCTCAACAACGAACGTGATAAAATACTTGTCAATATTCGAACTAAGCCTTCAACACGACTGACCTTTGACCTCGCTATGAAAAAGTCCACGAAATCAAACGATCGACCTTACCTTTCAAACTGATGCAAGATGCATTGTCGATGGACAATGAACCAAAGATAAAAAAAAAGAAAAACGAAAAAAGAGCAGTTTACGACACACGGTTTATCGAAGAAACGAAACTTTTAAACGCTGAATTCATTCGTAAGAGGACTTTCACCAGTAAGGAAACATCCTGTAGATGTCGTAACAGTTCAATCGGAAAGGAGAGTTGTTGTTGACCTAAGTGGTTGGTATGTTACCTGCGACAGCTCTGATGAAGGAGATAGGACGAAGCTTTCATCGCCACAATGGCGTCGAGGCCTCTCTCGAAAGCATCCTCGGAAGGATATGAATCAAGGAATTGTTTTCCAGCCGGCGTGTGAGCCATCAATTCGACGCCAGCGTTCGCGATATTCCTTTCGAGGGTGCTCATACGATCGACCAAGCTTTGCGCGAAACTGATCGAGTTGTTCAAGACCGCCTCGTCAATGTGAGGGTAACGTCGATTATGGAAACGACCCGTGTCTACGACGCCGCCCTCGTAAGGGTAGTTCGACATCGGCAAACCTGAAAGGATACCTTTAAAAACGTCGGTGAAAACGGTTCAGTCAGTTCAGATTTGATTGTGTCGCGACCTGACGATTGGGTCGTGTAACTCTAGTTATCAACGAGTTCTCTTTGTTAAAACTGACAAGGAGGAAACCACTGTCTGTCTGTACAGTAGAGCTTTATCCGAACCTCTTGACGAAGGTAGAAGTTTCACGGTGGACGACGCAAAAGCTCGAGGCAAAAGTTTTGAATTTAATACTTCGTTGTGCTTTGATTTCGACAAACTCTTCTTGACAGATACTATGTTTATTTTTCGTGCATACAGGAAATCTCTGTTGGCATTAATTTTAAGTGCAATACTAACAGTATAAATGAACAAAAATACCTTTTAAGATAATAAAATTGTCAAATACGATACGATTATTATACATCCTTGAGATTTATAATGATGATTTTTGAATTGAACTGTAGATTTTTGTGCATACACGTGTAGAAAATTTTAAATTGCACAAGAATACACATAATAAGAAAAAATCTGCTAAATATCCAATTATATAGGTTACATATCAAAGTTTTATTCTTTTTTTTTTTATTATGGTTTCAATTTGAAAGAAAGAACAAGTTGCAGTGCTATGAAATTTAAATTTTTAATTTCTAAATTTTAGAAATTTTTAAACTTCTAAATGAGATCTAAATTTTAGAGGAGTATTGTCAAATTTGTGTCTCTGGCACGATGTAACAAATTATAATATCTAGGAAAATTGAAAAGAAAGTCGTGGAACAAAGAGATAATTATATTCTAAAGAAATATAACAAATTTGTATCTGCTGATGATAGTTCTGATAAGATTTGCATACAAAAAATATTTCTTATGCACGCTATTGTTTTAAGGATTGTAAAAGATGCCTGAGAATAAAACTGTTGCCTGGAACGTCTCACCAGAAAAGTGAAAGTTAATATTCGAACATTATATTACTTGAATAAAATGTCTACTAATAACGGATGATTTTTTAACTGCCAGTATACTAATTACATTTTACTCTGATAATATAATGTTCGGATATTGAGATATTCGAATAATCGAGGTTTGAATAAGAAAGGCTCTACTGTATATTTTCTCTTCTCTTTATAGAATTTTATACAAATAAAACTATATAATCATTAGAGATTATGTGCTAGTTTATGTGTGGCATGGTCATGTATCTCCTTTTTCTAATTGTAGAAAACTATAAGGTAGAAAGATATAAAAAAAAATTCTTCTCAATAAAAATTGTACTACTTGAAAAAAAATCAAATAACATAAAGATGAACAATTTTTAATTTTTCTATAGTTCTGGTTGTTATTTGGCGTGTATATATAAACTGTGAACACACATAATTATTTCTCAAGTTTTAATAACAGTGTAAGACAACTGTATAATTGACAGATTCTCAAGTGTTCATTATTCATACATTTCTTTAGAAATAGAATCATTATGGGAATCATTATAACGTTCATAAATCCACTTTAAAAACAAAGTTCAGTAATATCAAACAAAAATGTTGCAACTGCTTGGTAATTGACTAAAATAACTTTGTAGACACATAATTGAAAAAAGTCACAAGTAGAGTAGTTTTATATAAGAAAAGTTATAAACAATGATAAAAATACTCAAATATTAAATGGATGCTGGATTAAATTATTATTACACTAAATAATTATTAAGTTATTGAGTGATTAAATATGTTAAGCATAATTTCACTTAGAAATTCAACAGTTTTTCAATCAATGACAGCTGCAAAATTACTAAATACAATTGTTTCAAAAATGTAATTCACCAATGGCACCAATCAATTTTCTTCAAGTATATTTAGAACAATTTCACTTGTAACGTAGATTAACCCTTTGCGGTCCACAACAATTGTCAAAGCATAAATTAAGACGAGCATAGTAGATTTTATACGGAATATATTTATAAAAACAAAATTTCTTCAAATCAAAAAATATTGATGAGATTGATACATATAAAATAATTTATCTCTATAATGCAGGGAAATATTCAATATGCACTTGTTTGTTGCATTTTACAATAGCTTGTAAAAATATTTGTACACTTATATTTTATGCGTGTATTATGAATATTATATAAAACATTCTGAAATTTAATTAGCAGTACAATAACACGCGACTGCCACGTTTGCATTTAAAAAAACCTAATTTGAACCTAATTCGAAAATATGTATAGAAATTAGTGAATGTCAATACTTATTAATGTAACGAATAATGATCATTTAAAGACTCGTGATCTCTGCGAAATATTTCCTTATTTTAATAATAAATAAATATATACGTTCTCAGAATCGTTTGAAATTTCATCAATACAATCATAACGGTGTACAATATGATGAAACTTCAAAATATGAAAATATAACGCATTCGTGTGTAAAAAATGTCGACGAGTGTACGAATATTTTTATGAACCACCATAAATATACACCCCAAAATCACTACAAAAAATGCTGCATTTTTTCCAACTCCTTTTTTATGCAAGAAAGAATCTATAAAGTACATTAACAACTATATTTTTAAAGTATATATTAAGAATTCGATTCTTCACATAAATATTGAATATTAGAGAACAGGAGTGTGTGCAAAATACAAGAGATCAATTCGTTGAAATAAAATTAATCTCCCATCGCACGGGACGTGTATGCAGTACCGCAAAAGGTTAAGGTTCAACCCCGACGTTGACAATGATAATCCAGAATGGAATTTGTCATCGAAGGCTACTCGATCGAACGATCAAAATTTTCTTCGACGACGAGAGAGAACAAAAAGAAAAAAGAAAAAAGAAAACAAAAACGAGAAAAAGCAATGGACGACTTACCCGTGTAACTAGCGAGGTAATTCTGCAGAGACATGGGCAATTTATAGGCGCCGATGGTGTGCGAGCTCCCAAGGAATCCCATGGTTTGCAGAGAGACCCAGAGAATCGCCAACGTCGCCACGGAACCCGCCATCAGGCCCCCAGCTGCACAAAATCAAACGATCCTTCGTGAGTTACAGCTACATGATTCAACGCGCATAATTGAGAAAAACACAGGATTTTATTTATGAGTTTCGGGGCAAGTCGGTTGAGTCATTTCGGTACGATGGAATCGTTTGATTCTAGAGCGATAAATCTCGTTTATTGTAGTAATTTACGATCTGCTATAAAGATTAATTGATGGCTTAATCCATCGTAGTTCTGGTGAATCACAGTTCTTGCGAGATTATCACTTTTTTTCGTCTGTGTGCGATATTACGCGCAATTGGAGTTCTCGAACACCGTGGTTCGTAAGGCCAAGAGCAAAATTAAAATTATTCGAACACCGGTGAAATTTTCTCGTTTGATCTTGTTATATCATTTAGGTCTTAATTCGAAAATTAATATGTCTGTGTGTATGAAAATATGTAAATAAATGTGACAATAAATAAAACATATTTTATAAGGTGTGCCATAGTTAATCGAAAAAAAAAGAATAATATTTTTTCTCACGTTCCACAAAAAACAAATTTTAATCATATTTAGTTAATAATTGATTTAGTAGTCATACAGTCCTATGAAAAAGTTGTTTGTATTGTTATATACTTTTTAATTCTATAATTTATTCTGATTTTTAATTCCACGATTTATTTCTGATTTTTATCCTAACAATTGTCCTGATAATTTATCTGGAATTTGAGTACAATTGCTGAATCTTGAAACTTAATTATCTCGAAAACGTAATCTTCAAGTAAGAAGATTTTATTTTTCAGAAAATGAAATCACGAATAACAGAAGAAAAATACTGCAACCACAAAGCGCGTGTGCATCATTGTAAAATGCACTTGTGTAAAAAATATAATTACAAATGAATACATAGTCCATCCAATAAAAAAAAAAAATTACATAACATTAAAGAGTTAAGAATTAAAATTTGTGAAAAAACATTCTTCCATAACACTTTACCACTCTCATCTCCTTCTATAATAAATTTCATAAAAAACCAAACCTAACCTAAACCAACCACTGTTGATAAAATACGCTCCAACGTGGCGTCGTAGTTCAAATGGTTAAAATTTTGAGAGATTCAAAAGCCATTGTTTGCCAGAACAATCTAAAAGAATTTAAAATTTCTTACTTATCGAAGAGTGAAACACTTGAAAATCCTCGATTTGAAAAGTTATAAATCAACTACGTAGTCGAAACTGCAACCATTTCGTGTAAAGTATCGTTTATCTAATCGCTATTTGTTACAAATATAAATAGGCTATAAAAAAGGAAAAACGTTCTCGGATTTCTTATCGCCGTAATTTTTCACTTACACGGGAATATAAACAAAATAAATAAAGACGATAGGAACTTTCAAAACACCTCTTGTAAACTTTGAGACGAACCGTTCTAACACCTTTGTGAAGGAACTTTCATAGATAACTGCATAAAACGACCGGTTGCTTTGAAACTCGTGGGTTTCCTAAGACATCAGAAGAGGCTTCTAGCTTACCCGAGTTCATTGAACTTACTGGAACATTCGATATTTCCACTGGCTCGTTAAAAATATTTACATTATAATATTATATTATGTATAAATATTTAATATATTTATTTATATTCGTTACTTGTAAATATTTGTAACATTCAACGTTAAAACTAGCAATGACTAAAAGTATTAATCAGATATATAATAGAATAAAGAACACAAACTGTTATTTATATATTTTACTGTTATTTAATGTCATTAAAATCTGTCATTTAAATATATATCATTATCATTATATTTAATTTATATTATCATTATATTATCATTATATCATATATTATTATTATATTTATATAATATTTATTATATTTATAATAAATATCATTATATTTAAATATCATTAAAATGTCTAGAGATGAATTGCTTATTTCGACTGTAAGAGATAACTCAAATTTGTTTCATTCAATCACTGTTGAAAAAAGAAAACTAACACATCATCCATTGTTAACTCACTTGTGAATTTTGTTTTTGTTTCACTAGATTGCAAACTTTTGCGAAAATTTAATCAAATAATTCTTTTTCGAAAATATGGTTAAAAGGAGAAATTGTTACAAATCTACCTACTAAATATTATAAGTGCTCTATTTTATAAGTGGACATATTGCATTTAATATTTATGTTAATTATTTCACTTAAAAAAAAAAACATTGAGAGACATGTAATTTATCTGTTCCATCAAAAAAAAAACACACACACATCCACGATGAAGTTACACGTTTCTCAGCATGTTTTTGGTGTCAGCAAGGTGTGAGATTCCTCGCATAACTGCGTTTATTTTTCGCGGTGCACTTCTTTTTTAAGTCGCATGATTTGCAACGCTACGCAGTTTGATTCTTGTTTACACAGTTTCTGCACTCTTGACTTTAATAGACGCTACATAATCGACATTTACGCAGCGGCAACTGCAAATTTTGCTTATGCATCGTATTATTAATACGCGAGTTGTTGAATGTACGATACAGTCTACGCAAAAGTCTATCGTATATCTGCGAAATTTCGAATATTCGAACGAAATAGAAACGAGTGTCTTGAACGTTTCATCGATATTAATTTCAATTAATTCGTTGGTTAAAATTAGACTGGAATTTCGAGTCTCAAATATTTAAAACGAAAAGAGAAGCGTTTCGAACGTTTTATGGGATTTAATTAATTCTATAGTACTAGCAGTATTTCTTGCATTTGTTTAACCAAAGACTTCCATAATTAACGATTAATGAAGACAATTTATAAATGTATAACTTGTTTGTAACGAAGACGACGAGAAAAATTCTAAATGTATAAATGATAAATCGAAATAAATTGAAATTTTTCGAAAATCCATACGTATAAAATATTATTACATACACCAAAGTGATTAAAATATATTCTGATTGTAATTATAATGAGGCTCCAAATTTAATGTTGTTGGACTGACACGATAAACAAGAATAACATTTGCACTGTATTTTTTTATGACGCACCGCAATAAAATGCATTTTTCTATATTACTGATATCAAGACTAAGTATTCGAGCTTGCCATTCATCGAGATATCAACTTCCACTAGAGAATTTGGAATTTGCCATTATAAAAGCAGAACGGAATTTGCCACTCGATTCGTCACACGTACAAATCCCATCAAGCAAGCAATAATCAATATAACACGCGTGTCAACGGGAACTATTTTTAATAACAAAATAGAAAAAACTTTGACAATAATTTATAATTATAATAATATAAAGTATAATAATAATTTATTAACATTTAATAATTTAACATAATAATTTAAAATATTTTAAACGTTATTATTATTAAATATCTTAAATTATTATTACACTTAAATAAATATAATTTAAGTACAATAATAATTTAAGATATAATAACAATTATGTTTAAAATATCTTAAATTATTATGTTATGATAATAATTTAGGATATTTAATTTTTTTTTATATTTTATATTCTCCGTGATTGGAGTGTCACTAAGCTCTAAAATTAGATTAAAAGCTCCAGAATTCAATAATCTCACTGCAACTTATTATCCATTAATTTGTCATTTATTTATCATTATTAATTCAACTCTAAATTGTTATTGGTATCATCGTCAAATGACCTAATGATACCAGTTAAGCAATAACCAAATGATAGATAATAACTCACGTATGATGTGCTTGATTATTTTCTGTCCTGTTATTCACATCACGTAAACGTTGCTACAAACCACTTGTACAATTTTCATTTTACACTTTACACCTCGCTGATATCGTTTCTAATAAAATGTAATGCCTCTTATAATGTAATGTCGACTAACAGTTTTCGCTAACGTCTAACTGCGACACTAGTCCCGTATTGTATGGCAACAGCTTATTCCACAAGGACTGGAACAACACGCTCGAAAAAAAAGTGTTTTCCACGTTCGCGTCAGCGACGAAAGACAGTACAATTCGTCTTCTACTGTATTTTTGTATCGTGTTGTTATCGTATGTTTATTATTACGTGAGAATTGAGGCCGTTACGCACGTGCGACGACGTACAGTAGTACATGTAAAATATTTGTAAACGAGAATATTATAGTCAAGTATAAATATAGCAAACGTTTGTTTAAAGAGGAGTGAACATAAAATGTTCAGAGTTCATTGTATCAATGACTTTCGTACTTTGATGCGAAAAATATCGCGCGAATTTTCAAAATAAGTTCACTTGTGCTATAAATTTGTCTGGCAACGATTCAATCTCGATATCTCGCGTCTCTTTTGAGAAAATAGCGATCGTTCGCTGAAATACTGCCACGAGAAGCATAAATTTAGAGTTCTGCGGAATGAACGAGCCCCGTTCTTCCTTTGAAGCACGATTCTGAATATAGTTTTGCACAAATATACGTATCAAAGCGCATCAAAGTACTCTGAATCAAAGCTTAAATCAACAATTTATCCGAAATCTTCTCGCTGATAGCGTTAACATTTTATTTTGCTACCACTGTGTATTTCGTAACAGATGAGTAAAATACGAAAATTTCGTAATGTATCTCCGTGTAAAGTTATGTGCTACAACATAAAATATTTCCTTAAGGGATAAGAAAAATATAGAATGAAATTTTTTCATTTGAAGCTTTCGAGAAGGCTGAGTTTGAAAATTTTAAAGAATAAAATTTCTGAGAAAATGGAGTTGACTATTGTAGCGATCAACGTTTTTATTCAGATAAATAAATTGTATCTTAGAATGATTCGAATAAAATAAATATCGTCCTCAAGAAAAATCTACTAAAAATAATAATAAAGTAAAAATAAGTAGATGATAACAATAGAATATAAAATAAATAATGGAAAATATGCTTTTATTACGCTTTTATTGTAACACAATATAGCCAAAACATATATGAACATAAATTTCGAACAGCGGTCAATGTGTTATACATCGAACTTGGCTGATTTTAAACAAAACAGGAATGAGTAATCGACAGAACGTTATTCTACATGTGAAAATAAGTCGAAAATACGAAATACAATTCCTTTCTTTTTCACAAAACGCTTTGTTTCTTTAAAAAATTAAATCCGAATATTTGAAAGCTTGAAATCCTCACTGTGTAGATAAAACAAACTTTTTTGTACGCTTTTCTCAGAAATAAAAATGTTATAATTATAATTTTGTTCCTAAATATAATTGCGAGCAACAAGTAAATTTTCAAATTCTATTTTCTGGAAAACTAGGGTTCTATATCTTCTTTTCATCTTTCTGCATACACATCTAAATTATTATCCAATCATCTTTAGTTGATACAAAATATCCTTGATCCTTTTCTTTCCTATCTCACTCTAACAAATATAAAGAAAGCACAGCTTTATCACTGAAATATGTCCATAACAGAAATGGTCGCGTATTTTAACATATTCAAACAATATATTTCAAAAATGCTGAATTGAATAATATATTCTCATTTGAAACAACTATACGTCAGTTTCCTGAACGTGGAAATTTTTTCGTTATTTGGCTATCAAAGACAACTTTTTATTTTATTTCTCAAATATTTTCGAATCTTTGTACTGTCAATACTGTGTAACTAATATAGATTTTAAGTAATTTTATGTGTCAAATTACAATAGAATTCTTGCTGGTTTAATCCACTTATCAAATGAACGAAAAACCACTAGCAGAGGGAGCAATTGCCAAACTTCTAATCACTTAACTCTAATTACATCAATTTATTCTTCTTCAATTTCGTATAAACTGAGTTCTTCGTTATTTTATTTGAATAATCGAATTAATTCAAATAGGAAGTTATTTGCGATTTACTCGAGCCTCACACTAATATTATAATACATAAAATTAAATAAAATTATTCGTAGAGAAGGAAAATCAATGTACTTCCATTACGTGATTAAGTAAACTATTGTTATTATAAATCATATAACAAACGACTATTATTATGAACGATATAAATTATTATTATTATTATTAACTTATTTTCCTATAGGTTCACATAAGGAATTCGTACTTGTTATTTTATATACGTCTGAATAATCAAATTAATTCAAGAGATTATTTGTACAGAATTTGCTCGAATCTCGCACTAAATGTTATTTTTAAAATAACAATATTATTTATTTGAAATTTGATATTTGTTGACAAATTATTTGAAATTGTTATTTTTCGTTCTCAGTTTCAAGTAAAACGTGTCCAAGTCTGGTCTATAGTCGTAGAATGATTCACTCGATGTCTCATCCTAATCGCAGAAACGCTCTAGCGGGAATGGAAATAGAGTGTCGTCTGCCCGAGATCGAGCCGCCACCCCCGCGATTTCGAATCCACGACACGAGATCAAAAACCACTGACACTTACCAAGAATCTGGGATTATACATCGGACAACGTTCTCTCGTTACTTTCAAGAAAATTTCCGAGATATTTATAGAGTGTTCCTGCAACAAACGCAGCGGCACAATTTCCACGCCTGTTTGCTATCAAACAGTTAACGTGCTTACGTCATGGTTTCTCGCGTTACAGCAGCTATTCATAGGAAACATCTGTCCACAATCGTCTCTATAATAAATTGAATGAACGTCTTTGATGATCAATTAATGACACAACGAACATTTGACTGAATGTTCCTTTCATTTTTCGTACGTTCGTAAAGTAAAATATTTAGATAGAATAGAGTGAACTTGATCAAGTTTGGAAATTTTGAAGTTCAGGGACGTAATTTGGGGCCAGGAACATTAAGAGTGAAATGATTCACGACTGACTTCTTTGCAACTATGAACGAAATGTAGTCAAATCCTTGACAGAAGTTTTAAGATTTATAGCTTTTTCGAAAAGAATTTTAACCAAATTTCCAGCAGATTCGACGATAATATAATTGTCACATAAAATATAAAAATGTTTAATCTATCATTAGTGATAATTTTTCGATCCGTCCTTCATGTTTTAATCTCCTCTATATTTTCTTTATGTAATTTCTAATTTCACTCGAATGACAAAATTGTCGCTTTAAAATATAGATAAATATTTCTAAAATATATAAAACTCTATATCTTCTTTTACGTTTTTTCCACATTTCTTGTATTAATGTTGCTAATAACTCGTACTTCGTTAGAAGTATTAAATTTCAAAGAAAGTGGTCTCAAATTTGATTTTTATTTATGTTTGATTATTACATAATCTCTTTTCTTTTTATTGAATTGAATTCAGCAAGATTCAAGCTCTCAATCGTTTAATTAATAGCAGATGTCGAACAGCAGTTTTAGTCATCAAATTCTGAATATTTGTTACGTTATTGTTATCTCTAAATAGCCAATTAGACAGAATCAGGAATTTAAAATATCGCGAGATACTCCATACTGCATACTGCAATTATTGTTTTCTCATTGAATAACATAATTCAATTCTCAAGATAATAAAATTATACGTTGCACCATGTGTAATAAATAAACTATTATTATCCTTCGACTTTCAATTTAACTTATTGGAATGAATATTGATCGTCCACTCGAATATCGGCACAAATATTTTTCTCGCATGCAAATCGAAAACTTGAAGCCGTTTATAATTACAAATTTCTTTTTTCATATTCTCGTTTCTTATTCGAAAAAAATTATAATTAATCTGGTGTACGTGCTGAACGCGCAATATTAGTAATCTAAACTCCCGAGGGTAGACTACAAATCCTCATTCGTGTCACGTAAGATGTATTAATTATACAATCACTTTAAAAAAAAGAGTGTAATCCATTCTCTCGTTATACGTAATAAAAAATTGAATAGGAAATTGGAAGATGCAAAAATGCACACAATGTGCAAAAATATATAAAATGCTTAGGGGATATTATTAGGATAAATTCCCCTATTTAGATTCTATTTCTTTCTACTTAATTTAAAAATAGACAAATATACTCAGTCTAGTAATGACAATCACCTTGAAGTTTCGTATTATCGTTATTCGCAATTGCCATAATTGGGAAATTACTTGGAAAATTTAGAAAAAATTGAAGGACACAAATATGTATATACATATGCGGACAAAATGCACAGAACGTACAAAAATATATAAAACATGGAAAGTAGAGTATTTAATGTAGTATTTAGTAGCAAAAATAAATTTTAACTTTGTTCATAAAAATATTTAAAAAACGCTATGAACCATTGGAAAAATAATTACAGTTTTCCTATAATCTTGTAGTAATTACGAGTGGCAAAAATATGAAAAATCTGCTGCGAAACTATATTTTGTCTGTTGTATCTTTACTTTCAACAATGAATGCAAGGAACAATTGAAAAAGTAGGATACGATATCTCTATTGTAAGTTTCTCCATTTAATTTAGAAATGACTGAGAACTTTCTATATAAACAATGACTATGTATTATCAAATATTGTATTATAAAATTCTTATGTGTATATATATATATTTTTTATTTATTTATATATATATATTTATTTATTATATTTATAATTTATATATATATAGAATATTTTATTTGTATAAATGATAAAGCAGAATCCTGAATTGCGTACTAAATTGTTTCTACATGCACGTATTGCATAACTCAGTAATTTGAATATTCCATATTCGTTGAAAACAAAACAGCTTCTTCCAGACTATAGTCTGTTTCTGTAAAAAATTTTTCTTAATGAAATGCAAAACTTACGCCTCATAAATATCACGCGATTACTTTCGGATATGTTTCATAACGATCGCGTACGATATAGCAACTTTTCTTTTCTTACTGTTACGATCAGAAAAAAAATTGATCAAAGGTATAATTAGCTCTTTGAAACTATAAAATACTAGAAGAAAGATATCGAGATAAAATTTTTATCATAAAAGAAATAAAAAATATTAAATAATTTTAATAATAATAGAAAAAGAAATTGAAGCTCTATCGTTAGTTCTCTGAAATAATAACACAAGTAAAATGACATTACACATATAAGAATTTTGAGATAAAAATTGTGTTATAAAAATTATATGCCATATCTCAAAAGCATCTCATATTTTATTTTAAATATTATTTTTTATATATTTTATTTTAAATATTATTTTTATATCATTTTAAATTAAAAAATAATATTTTATTCATATCATTATAAAACGTAATTTGAAGTAATAATTTGAAAGATATGAATAAATGTCAAGTATTTTTCACAATTTTTGATATAAATATGCATTCAACGCTTTCGAAAAAAATTGACGACTTCAAACTATACTCTTGCATAAATATGTAATGATAGATTTATCAGTTCCTAAATTTTTTTAAGATTTTACTTCGTCTTTAAAAATAAAAGTCCATGGACAAAATATTTATTTGTTTGTACTTTGTGGTGTGTAAAAATATTTCGTAATAAATTTTCTCTACCGTACGTTTTTTTCTTTCACCGTTTTTCAATAGTACACAAAAATAAATTTCTTACCACGCATTTTATTTTCACGACCTCTGACAAAAACAATGGAAAATCACTTCTTGATTACACGTTTCATTTAATGGTTTAATTTCACTATTTATACTGCATACAAAATATCAATTAAATAATCAAATAAAATATCAATTAAATAGCGTTAACGCGATACTTTATTTGCAATTAATAATGCTTTGTTTTCAATTAATTTATATTAATAAATTCTATCTTTTAATAGACTGTAAAAGAAAATTCCAAGGATTCGTTTAACATCGTTACAGATTATATAATACTTTAATATTTTTCCATCGTTGTGTCTAGATAATGTAATATTATAAAATTTCAAGAAAGTGAAGTATTAATATTTACATTATACGATTAATAGAATATTTTATATCTAGAATTTAGAATATTTTATAGCTCGAATAAGAATTTTCAATTTTATTATATTTTATTATCTAATTGATGTCAATATCCTTCTGCAAGTGAATCAGAAACTTTTTCACGTCATATTCGTTAAAATCCTGTGATGGTTGATAAAACGATTCTGAGTGATTTAAAAATTCCTAGCCTGCCCCAGATAACTGATAGGAACAGTCAGTAATATTATTCAATTTCATGCAACAGGCTTACGTCTTAATATGCATTTGACATTTTAGATAAGGTCCAATTTTCATTCGAATGATGTAAGTCATACCATACGACTTGCGTTCAATAATATCGTCACAGTGTTAAACTAACATGAACGCGATGTGAAAGAGGACAATATAAATACTCTAGGAAATGAGTGGCTAAGTATATTCTACATTTTACAGGAGAAACACGATGTACGATAAGAGAAAATACTTGGGCTTAAATATAAAAGTTGTAAAAAGAAATCGACATATCGTAAAACGTGAAACCTGCAATATATAAATATCAAGAACTCCATTTTCCAACTTTCACAAATCTTGCTGGACGTGCGATCGAGATATAATCGATTCGTTATTTTCATAAATGAAATGACATGAGTTGCTATGCGAGAAAACAATTCACAGAAATTGCATTTGCTTATTAACCGACAATACGTATCCAATGTCAAGCAGTGATATCCAATCCGTCAATAATGCGATCATCTTCTATTTTTAACTACTACATATAAACCTCAAACTGCAATGAATTATTTACGCTGGATATGCTTGCTTGAATTCCCAAACAGAAGAGATACATTTCACGGACTAAAGTGTTAAAGCAAGCACATCGATGTTTCCTCTTGGATCTAACACAATTTCCGTTTCAAAAAACAATGTATAATTTTATAATATAATCTCGAAACGTACGTCGAGAATGCAATTATTTACAATTTCATGTACATAAGTACACACGTATACATGACGATAAGAATTGTTTGCAATCATTTGCAATTGCCGAACATCGTAAATATGGATAAAAGCATTACCGGATACGTGATCCATAGGCTTCTCCAATCCGTGCATGGTGTAGGCCCAACGATTGTTGTCGACCGGCGCAACAAGGAACATTCTCAACACGCAAAAGCGGAACAGCTGCGTTCGTGGTGAAAACGATATTTCCCACGCATTCAACGATACTTATACCGATCCTCCGACGAACACGAGTTGAACTGAAAACGTCTCGTCAAGTTCGACGAATCACAGGGATGTATGTTTGCAACTATGTTAGTCGCGATAGATTCTCGTTGAAAGCCGCGCTCGTACAGGTGCATTCACCTTTGGAAACTCTCGCTGGTGAAAGAGAAAAAACAAAGAGTGATCGCTCTACGTTATGCGAGAAGACTGGCTTGCTAAAAGACGAAGCCAAAGAGCGTGTTCAAATTAGCGAAGACGACTGAACGCGAGCACCGGCGCTACAGACTGCAGAACTCTCTCTATCGTCTCTCTCTTTTCTACATGCCCCCCTCTCTTGCGCTCGCTCGACGCTACTACCACGTTCTCACACATTGGCTTCCATCTTTCTTTCTTTCTTTCTTTCTTTCTTTCTTTCTCTCTCTCTCTCTCTCTTGCGCGCGCGCTCAAAACCAGCGAGCTCCTCGTTTCTATGTTTCTACGTTCTCTCAATGGATTTGTCTGAAGCTCTTTCATCCGTTCGAAAGTAACCGTCTGTCTTGCTCGAACGTTCTATGCATAATATTCATATATTTCTGAGGGTTCTGCACTTTTTTACTTCGTTTTTTCTTCACGAAACGTCCTCGTTCGTTTCCCTTTCTCGCTCGTTTCTTCTTAAGCTCCGCACGCACCAGACAAGAAGTCTGCACTGCAAATTTATCCACGAGATATTGGAAATTTTCACGTATGCTACAATACCACGAATTGTGAAATGTAATGATCTCTTATTTGATATCTCGTACGACTGATAATGCGAGATCGTTTCTACGTTGTGTAACTGCGTATGTACCTTTATGATAAGCTCACGCTATCCTTCTCTTACGTTCACCAGCTCATGTGGCATTTTTTGCTTCTTTTATTTCCATGTCCAGTGCACTTTGACTGTCTTCCTCTTACCGTCGCCTGCATTTCTTACGTTACACGCATCTTTCTCAATTATATGCTCCTTATCTTCTACGTTATTATTTTCATTACCTTGCCGATCTATTTTCTGTGTTTTAATGATACAAAACATTACAATTTTCTCTCTCTTTCTTCACACATGTACATGCATGCACGCACACGTATATTTTTTTTCATATTCCATCCCGCTCCTACCATTCTTTCCATTCCCCTTATGCACAGTACCACATAACCCCCCACTCCCTGCGTTGCATCTGCGCTCTTCTTCGTCTACCTGTACGTTGCACAGCTCCCTCTGTCCCTGTTCAATCCGTAGTTTCTCGATTTTTCTGTTCTTTTCATTCCTACGCCACGCCATGCTTGCAACGTGGATTTTCCATCCTCGTTTCGTTAGCGCCGGCGGATTCTCCTCGTTTTACGCGATCGCTCGTGTAGTCCGCTCCGTTCATTCGCTACGGGACCCCCACTAACAGGATAGGGTCACCTTATTCGGTCAAAGTAAAAAACTTCTATCACTCGGTGAGCACGTGCTCGTCCGGGCCCCTCACTCCGCGACACCTCACGCTGCATGCCAGCTCACCAGCGCAGCGTGTTTCCAAGTTATCGTTCGCCGATTCTTCAACGCATGATTTTTTTTTGTTTACCAAACGCTGTACGATACCGCGTATTAGCGAGAAACGTTACAAATTTAATAATAATCAAAAACGTTTTGTAAATTTCGGGGGACATTGAGAACATTTGAAAGTTCTGACACTCGATATCTCGGTTGCGTGACACGGCGAGATTTTCACGTGGCCGCGCTTATTGCGCGTCCTCAAGTTTAAGCTTGGCTCCACAGGCGTAATTGTTTATTGATTTCTGTTTGATAAACGGTCATAAATAATCACAGCTTAAATAAGATATTATCTTTGGATGTGACACGGAATTAAATTGTGAACGTTTGTCGGTATGTTTTCGACTTGGATTGGAAAAATTGTAATACGTACGTGCTACGTTTTTCGTTTTATTAGTTGGAAATTTGTCTGCGAATTTTCCATTCACATTAGAGACAACGATTTACTATGTAGTTTCGAAAATCATTCGCACTGAATCATTAACAATTATACATTATGATTAGATCGGTGTGAACCTACGTGCTACTTGTATGTTAATCTAGGTCGAATGTATTTCTTTGAATTGCAAATTTCTAGAACATTTCTTATCAGAAACATTTTTCCACCGGCCTATAATAATAAGATATCACAAAATCAATTTCCCATTTAGCAACAGAACTGTCGGAATGGTTGCTTCGAGGAACGTGTAAATAAAAATTTACCGTATTATAAATATTATAAATACTGCTGTTTTAACTAGTTAGAGTCATTATTTCAAAAACTATGTTAGAGTCGTTATTGTTTCAAAAAGAACCTCTAGCTTCGGTGGAAAACATCTGTACTTACGAGAGATTGCAAACAAAAATAAGGGTTTCTTGGACAAAGCTAGATTTTGCATCTTTGTCCAAGGGGGTCTTTAACGTATTTGTTTTCAGGCTACCCTTCGAGTATAGTGAATACCTATCTCTGTGTAGTGAATAAGACACCTTTCCAAGTGTCCAGTACTTTTCCACTGCTTTCACTCTGGCATTTCTGTCCTGCGCAGTATCGATATTTACATATATATATACATATACAAGGGAACAAAATGGAAGTAGAGAAATGCGCAAACTCAACGCTAGATCGATGTAGAATGCAACAGTTACAACGGATAAATAATTTATTTGATGTAATCAACGATTACTTATTGCCATTTTGTTGGATACAGCTTCGTATCACGAAAATTCAATATTTGTTCTATGACAGTAAAGTATGGTCTTCAGTCTCGTTACGATATTTTATTATGAATATTTTTTATGAAAATACATTTATTTCAATATATACATATTTAATAATGTAATAATACCATATTTAATAATTTAAATATAATATTATATATTTTATACGTGAAATATCCGATTTTTACTGGTAATTTTAAATGAAGATAATATTAATCGAAATAAAAGAATTATTATCTATCTACATACATATGCATATGTTTCAAATTCATTTATTTCAATTAAACTAAATTACTAAACTTACTAAATTAATTCAATTAATTGAATCACAAGTTTCTCTGTAAAATGTTTTTATTATATTCGATTATTATTTTATTTTTATAAGAGTTTGGAATTTTGTAAAAATCATGTTTGTAAAAATGACAATCAAAAAGAAATGAAAGCAACGTTGCATATAACAAATGATAGTTAAATCTAATAGAAAAAAAGACTATTCTTAATGTTGCATTTAAAGTATCTTCGAAAATCTAATTTACTAAAAAAAAAGTTTAAAATATATATCAAATAAACAGAATCAAATATTTCTTAAGTCTTATAATTAATGTAATTATTATATGATATTACAATATTTAATAGCTTAATAATTTAAATTATTAAGTATCAATTATTTTTATGTTCTAATTTTATTTTATCCAATATATTAACTTCTTTAAGGTTTCTTTCTTTTTTAAATTGTCCTTCAGAATTTTGAAATGTGCCATTTATTTCATGAACGTAAAAATAAATTTTATTTCGTTAACTTATCCTTGCATATATTTTGTGTGTATGTCAATATGCACGTTGATAATCTATAATAGAGTACAAGAACATACGTTATACATATGTATACCCAAGAAAAATTTTATCTTTACATTTGGAAACATATTCAAATGATCGTTATAAGATAAATAATAATAGTCAATTGTTAAAAATAGTTCTTACTCGGTTTATTTTCTTTTCTACTGATATATAACATTACATGATATACCGAATTGACAATTCTCTCTTTTTTTTCTATTTTTTAAATAACTCAAATAAAAAATAAGGAGCGTGTTATTAGATCAATGTGTAACTATGAAACGGACACAGTCATAAATAAAAGAGTATTGAATCAATTAGAACTGAACTCAAGAGCATAGATCAAGAGCAAGTCCATCAACTGATTATACCAATAACGTTCAATTAAGAAAATTGACAAATTTATAGGGCTATTGATTAAGAAAATTTCTAATTAAATAAGAAAGCGATTAATTTAATAGGAATTCACATATTAACCATAGTTTCATTTTACAAAATAATATTTTACGGTAAAACAGTACTATTTCATCTTGAAAATGTTCAAAATGTTGAATCGTATAAATAAAATATTCAACGTATTGAACATTTCATGTTCGATGTTCGACACTTGAAAATATACAAATTTATGTTCTACATTTTTAATTTACGTTACCATATTCAACAAGGTAACGTTTTGTAAAAACAAGGCTATTTTATTATGAAAATATTATCATCTCATATTTGATGTTTAACAATTAGAATATCCATGAAGATAAACGAGTTAAAATTTTCACGTGTATTCGTGAAGTCGTTATATTTATTCCTCCTGATATTTTCCCTCTTTGAGACAATTTGTTCAAACAAAGTCGAAACAAAAAGAATGAATTTACCAAATACAAAAATGAATGTTACAATGGATTTTATCTTGAAAATTAGGTTTATAGTTAAAAAGTTTATCGATTAAATTTAAGAAATATATTCTAAATAAATTTAAGAAAATATTCAAAATTTTAGTATTTGGTGTAAAAACATTACTCTAATGTAAAACAAGTGATTTTTATCTGAACTATACTTCAAACACGTGATGGCAAACGCAAATATTTTTTAAAAGAAACAAAAAAATGTGTCAAAATATTACGTAACCCTAACAATCCAACAAACCTTGAAGTTGAAAATTAAATTTTACGATGTTTCAATTAGCATTTGTTACATAAAAAGGAGTTATTTAGTTCTCTCTTCCGTTTTATTGCTCTTGCATCAAATTACATAATTGCCAATACCAATTTCTAACAACGATAATTTATTCTGTAATGTTTACGCTTATTATTTCAAAAATTTCATTATACTGCTCTAATTGCAACACTTATAAATTGGGATTGCACGAATCTGGATATCAAACATGTGCTTTGGACTATTAAAATTTGGTTAGAAAATAAAAAAAATTTATGTTATTAATCGCTTAATTTTTACAGAATTGAAATTTGAAATTTATCTTTTTTAAATTTTCTTTTATTTATTTGTTTTTCTGTTATTTGTTCTTAATTAATCAATTGTGCGATTTCGTTTTTAAGATGCTGTAATTTTTTTTACAATGTATTATTACTTTACTTTACTACATATCATTACTTTACATATCATATTACTTTACTACATATTACATTATTACTTTACATATCATATTACATTATCACATCATATCACTTCTTTGTAGAGTTCAATATTTAAATCTACAAAAAATATTCAGTTGAAATAATATAGGTATATCATAATAGAAAATTCGATTTAATTAGTATCACTGAATCTATTTATCGTTGTTCAAGCTTAATTTATTCTGTTCAATGAAAATCTATGTCTTGTGAAAGCAATAAATCGAACATAAAAATCTCGCATATTTTCCGTTCAAATAATCTAACAACTAACATTTAACTCTGATAAAAAAAAAAAGGATAATAGCGATAACAAGATTATTCACTAAAAACCAAAAGAAATACGTGGATTACGTGACTTGTCTTATCGATATAAAATTTCCCACTTTACCACAAAAGTACAGAAAAAGGATAAATCGATCTTCGTTTCTTGAATTTCACTTGGAATAATTTGGAAAAATAAAAATATGAATCTTCTTATCTGATTTTTCAATTTTATTTAAATTTTTTTACACTTTTTTATGACGTGTATTCTTTAAAAAAAAAAGAAAGATGAAAAACGAAAATATTGTATTATATCAGATTTTCCTTTTTTATAATTACTGAAAGAGTACCGGTATTTTCGTCGAAATTAATATTGATTTTTATTTAGACAAAAATTTATTTGTTTCAATTATTATCGTTTGGGTAATAATGATTCATACATAGAATTAATGCTAGTAATCAAGGCTTCAATAATATTTAATTTCATCTTTAAAACATCATAATGGGGGAAAGCTATCTTTTTATTGAGAACGTGCACATTTGTCTTTTCAATATTGTTAAGCGTGACATTTAACCTTCTGATTCTGACGTCAAAACGACCTTATCAAAGGCTCGACGTCGCAGTATTGATTAGAAATTCGAAGCGAGTGCAGATACAGTCTGACATTCCAGAAACTCTGACCTCTCGAATCATCTCAGCAAAACACTGTTAAGATTTCAATTTCTGTGTCGAAATAACAAATTAAAGATCAAATATTATCGATAATATGTAAAGAAATGTAAAGAAATATGTTTTATATCATTAAGATAGTTTTTATATCATCAAGACTAGAAATAATTTTTAAATAAAATTTAAAATTCTATTCAAGAGCTTCGTAAAAATATACATTAAATATTTTATTTCAATATTATTATCAAGACCAGAAAGATATATTATGGAAAATAATTTCTAGACAAAGTAAGCTATGTTAGTTATCGATAATGAAGTTTTTCGTAATAGTGATTGTTCTGGATCAGAACAGGATAGTTTAGGTTCTTAGAATACTCTATCCTGCGGAGAAGTACCGGATACCCTAGCACATGTCTATCGATGGGACATTTATCTTACCCTGAGAGGCAGGGTTAGAGTATTCCAAGAACATCTCTTAAAGAATAAACAAGGGACGTCTTGGCTGGCGCCAAGTCACGTAGGCA
This sequence comes from Melipona bicolor, assembly GCA_030673865.1. NCBI lineage: Eukaryota > Metazoa > Arthropoda > Insecta > Hymenoptera > Apidae > Melipona > Melipona bicolor. Next base: position 90,100 of record JAHYIQ010000007.1, on the reverse strand, counting down.
CAATTCGACACGCAATAAGGGTTCGTCATATAACGCGAGAGAACAGTGGAGAGAACCATTCAGTCATTCCATGAGTCTAGACGCGGAGACATCTTCTCCCAGACTCAAGTCTATCACATTCATTCGAGTCACGCAGTTCATACGAGACACCACACAGCAATAGTTGTATACACATCTAATCAAATATACGTTTTAAAACCCTACAATCTGCATTCATAATATCTCTCCGACGGCTGTAAAAGGCCAAACGAGAGAACCTCAGCCAAGCGGGCAGCATTCGTCAAGATCACCGTAGCGCTGAGACAGTGATATTTATAATGTGGCGACTCTTTGTAGCGAAATGTAAAGAAATATGTTTTATATCATTAAGATAGTTTTTATATCATCAAGACTAGAAATAATTTTTAAATAATAATGTGATTAGTGACAAATTTCAAATCTGCAAGCCTATTTTAATGTGTCTAGATTCAATAAATAACTGAGAATATACTGCGATCATTACATATGATAATAGAAATGTAATTTGAATTTTTTTTAAATTAGAGGTGTTTGGACATGTTTGTCGACAAAATTATAATTGTTTTGATTTTGTTGTGACAGATGCAATAAACTACTAAACTTATTCATATGTATTTCAGAAGTTCTCTTTTTTGTACATAAATTTATCTTGTATTATCTGAATATATGAATGAAAGTCTATTAATTAAATGTCAATCTTTCACAATCTCGAAGTAGTTAAATGCACACGTTTTCTTTATAAACAATTTGACGATACTCTGCAATAATACGTATAAATAAAGATGAATAAAAAAAAAAGACAAATTATTGATAATTAACCGGTAAGCTATATTTTATCATCTAGTAAGACTTTCTTAGTTATGACAGTGTTGACCAACCTTTCAAATATACATCGTTCCTAAAATTACACATAGTGATATTTGTTTATATCAATGAAAAAAGATGATTTATCAATTCTTATCGACATTGAATTTTACAGCGTCTCTGTTTTTCAATGATTTTATTCAAAGTGTTTCTCCAGTCAAAACAACGCTGTTTTTTAAATACATACATCAAATATTCAAATATCATACCATTTGTAGAGTTTGTACTGAAATTACACTAAAATTAAATTAAAATTATCAAAATTAGAAGTATGACACGTGACTAGGTTTTGCACTTTCAATGTGAATTATTTTCAATTGCTCCAATGTCTAAGCCAATGGCGAGTGATTGCAAGTACATATATATGTACGACTTACCCAAATACGACTTCTTGAAACGTTCGACTCGCAAGTTCTCATACAGGAAGGTGAACACATCCACGCCCATCTTTTCTCGTTGTTCGAAAATCTGTCTGGAGCCCCGATGCGCCAACGAACTTTTTTGAAAAATTCGCGGAATAATGACGGAACTGTTCTTCCGTGCGATCGATAACGCTTACTTTCGGACGCGAGACGAAAAGTGTTCGTGTCACTGCGTAACAGTGGGCCGAGCAATCGCCGGACTGATTACTGAAAACGATCGATCGAAAGCGGCCGATTGGCAAGTGACGAAAACGGCGAAAACGTCAATTTTCGAAAAGTAAATGAACCAAACGAACGGTCGCAAGTTGGACATATACTTCCTGTACGATCGACTATCCGAATTCGACTCCCTGTGAGATTCTCCCTTCCCCCACCCCTACGGAGCGTCTTCGCGCAGAGCGCATGCGCTCCACCCTATGGAACCGTTGTGTTCGCGTTCATGCGTACCAACAATGAAACGTTCCATTGTTCCGGTGTCAACGATTCGATTCGATTCCTCGTTTCGCCGGCCAATTATACAAAGCTCGCGAAACCTGTTCGAGAGATTCAAATAACTTACTAATGCAAATACAAACACTGTTCAGAAAAAATGAAACTTTGCATTTTCGAATTTTTTAAAACTTCGCGGACTGATCATAATGACGAATTGTATTTTTATTACGAATAACGAATCAATTACTGATATACGATTTATAGTAAATTTCTATTTTTTTTTAAATTTCGTATTCCGACATATTTTGAATTTAATTATTGTTAATAGCAATACCGTAGATTCTTGTCGAACCAAGAATACTTAAAAAAATCTTTTAAATTTATTTCGAAACTTTTTTGATTCTTTTCAAATATTTCATGTTTCTTTGTATGAAGCTTGAAATGACCTTTTTTCAAATCCATGATATATTTCGAATTTAGTAATGTTAATGGTAAAAAAGACATTGCAGATTCCTATCGAACTAAAAATATTAAAAAGAATCGACGAGTCTGTTTTCCTCTGAATTTATTTCAATCGCAAAAACTCTTTAATCCTCTTTTATCCCTTTCAAATAATTTACGAGATGGTTCGAACACTCTCAAAAATATGAATTCTCATAAAATTACGTAATCCACAAACAATTCGAACGAAAACGAACACGGTTGTTATAGCTGTCTCACTTGCGTTCGCAGCGTGTCATGAAAGCCAGCAAAAACCAAACAGTGCGAAACGAAATAGCAAACTTAGCCGTTTCTCTCGGAGAGTAGGGAGAACGAGACGAAGAAAACCGAGGAAGATCGTACGGAACGATTATCCGTCACGCGTGTATCACGTGCTCGCTCGACCGGCCGGCATCTTTACCGTTTCTTGCCTTTGCATTCAAGATCGAATTTCTTTTGTGTCCGAACCAACACTTTCAAAGCGGAAATACGCCTTCCAAGAATAAATAAAATCGTTGAAATAAAATTACGTGAAACGCGTCTAATTTTATTTCGTATAAAACAAGAAATAATTCGAAACGACGATTCGTTAGTTTATTATTATTAAATTTAGTTTGTTTATAATTTAATTCAATGTTATTATTTTGAAGAAAGGTAAGTTTATTTAATGTGAAATTACTCAAGTAATTTCTTGCTCGAATAGTTCTTAATTATGCAAATAAAATGAGAAGTAATCTGAAATCTGTATTTGTGACGTTAATTAATATATAAAGTTTAGAAAGTTTTTGAGAAATTTGTATTTGAATAAAGATATATTTGAATACGAAATGAAAAGATAAAGTAAAGTTATTTCGTTTGATAGCTAAATAATGAAGTAATCTAGTAGAGAATCATTTTTATGTTCAAGTGAACTAACTTCTAACTAAATAAAATAATATATCATGCAATTTATCATCCTTGATATATATTATTTGAATAAGAAGCCAGATTTTTTTGTAATTTAAAATAATAATATGCCTTCCAAAATTAAAACATCTATATAAATATAAACATCTAATCTATATTTTCACCTAAGTGTAAATTTCATTTATCACGTTGGTATTATGGTGTCAAGGTCAATGTAATATTTTAGTAATTTAAAAAACTACTTGTGTTAACAAAGATTTGGATATTGCGAATATTCCGGGAGTATATTTTTCATTCAGTGTGAATTTAATTTTTTTCATGATGGTGTTATTACGTCAGAGTCGTATCTCATACTTTTATCGTTTGATGCTTAATTTTTGTAAATATTATACTTGACTTTGTAAATTTTATACTTTGAATTTACTACTAATTTTGTAAATTGAAATTTTAAAATTGAATAAATCGTTGCTATTGATTAATCTCAAAAGTTTCAAGTCCTTTTGTTATCAAACATTGAAGAGGTTCAAACCGGTTTCAAGATTATTTTTCCACTGATTGAATAATTTCATAAAGTCTCGAAATTACACAAAATAGATTTGTAATTGAATCGCTCAGAACTCAAACAGATTAACTTTGATTACGTAAGAAGACAATTAATTTATTTTTAGAAATTTACTTATCGTAAAAATATAGTAACAATCACATCGATAATTATTATTATTAATAGTAACAATTATTTATTTAAGATAATAATAATGTCAGTTTTTACTCTAAAATTTTACTTTGTTTTATATTATTTTTTATTATTTTCACTGCGTTTCAATTCGTGAAGTTGATCAATATAGCTTCCGAGCTACAATTAGTTCTACGACACACCTTTACACTATAAATTCATACACGAATTTTCCATTTACTCTTAGAATTAGTCAGAAAAACACTCAAGAATCTATTACAGAGACGATCGTATCTTTTCAATGAATGACAAATTTTTACGCATCAAAGGAATCGTATCGATGTTTTTATTTGAGAACATTATATAAAGTGCACTGTGTATAACCACTTCGCAAGGTCAAATGGTGGCGGTGTATCATAGATCGAGTTCAAAAGAAACTTCAACAGATATAGCTGCGATTAGTCAATCAAGAAGATTCATCACTCCGTCTCGCAAGATGTTTTCCGTCCGTTTTACGTTGTAAAATTGACACATGAGAGAATTTTACAAATAGCTCAGGCAGCTTTATTATTGCTCATTCGCCAATTAATGCCGCTATCATTTCCGATTTCCGATCTATTACGCAAGCCATATATGTAATTTTTGTAAAATTAAAACATTGAAAGAAACAGAAATCAATATTAAAAATCAATATAAAAAATATAGCAAAAAAGAAAAAAACAGAAGATCGTGTGACTTTAATCTATTTTTGTGTAAATTTTTTTCTCCATTTCTTCAGAAGATATTTCGTTATCAAAGTTTCGTTATCAAAGTTGACGAGATTTTCTCATTAAAAAAAATAGTTTTATCGTATTATATTTAGGCGGGTTCATCACGATGCCACTCGATACGAACCATCGTGACAGAAATAACCGTAAATCGGATAAATTGAACGTGGAAGCAATCGAATTATTTTGGAACGAATGTTACATACGCTACTTCTGTTTAAACATTTCGCAACAAATACCGTAACTCGCGTGTGTATGTATAGATGTTCATCGTCTACGTTGTCTTACTTCCAACCGCGTTATTTTTAGTAACTAGAACGATTTAAACTTCGCTATTTTAACGATTTATTTTGACGACAAAACGAAAATTGTCGTGTATCAATACGTTTATTATTCAGATAACAATTTTAGATAAAAACTCTATGATTATTCAAATTATCGTTCGAAAATATCATAAGCAATTATCGAAACGTTGCTGCAAGAGTCGATAATTTTAATATAACTACGTCATTGTTTTCATTCGGTTTCATTCAATATATTGTCAACGTTATCGTAAAATAATCAACACCGTTTATTGCCTCTACGCCATTTGAATCATGTCGTTAATTCATAATTCTGTCATTATCACATAAACCAGTAAACAATCGGTCGTTAAAACGAATCAATAATAAAATCCGCTCGTTGTTAGCTTGATAAGAACGTCAAAATATTTTTTTATTAACGTTCTTCAAATATTGTGTTCTCATTCGTCTTCATCTTTTCAATTATTATTCCTTTCTCTCGCTAAGGTTCTTAAAATATTGCGTAATTCAATTAAGGTTTTACGTAAATTGTGGTTTGCAGTTCCTTCGAAAATTATTTCATTCTTTGTAAACCCGTAACTAAAGTCACAGAAATTTAAATTTCGAACCACTGATTTTGGAATTTTTAATTCGATTTGATTACCCAAAAATCTCTATCAGCGAAAATATAAAGTGCAAAATAAACTAATGACAGAAATATGGATAGATAATAATAACATAACATGGATAGGTATTAATAATAATTAAATGAATTACAATATAATATAGTCATGTGTAACTGCACAATATTATCCGAGGTATTTTAACGTTTCTAAAATGTCTAATCTAGTTCGTTCCCGTCGTTTCGAAAATTGTTCCGTTGCATAACAGCGTGCACAGCTACGATCAAGAAAGTGTCACGAATGCGTCACCTATTATTTACAGCACAGAACTGAACGCGAGTTCTACTCGTTCGATAAAAACGAATATTATGCATATTTTCAGCGGGAATATTCGATTTGAAAATCAAGCGCGAAAGCGCATACCTTAGCGTGAAAACACATGTGAATAAACGCGTGAAAGTTCTACTTTCTAAGTTACTAAATCGGAGACAGAGAAACAATCAAGTTACGAAAATAGTTTTACAAAAATCAAAATTACTAGACTGCGGATTTTTATATAATTTCTTTTTTTTTTTTTGATTGTGCTTTCGAAAGTAAAATATTATTTTTTAATGTAACAAATTAAACAATTGATATTTCAAGCTTAGACCAAGTATCTAACAAACAGTTGTCTCTCATTGTATTAAATTTTTTATATTAATAATCATTTTAATCACTCTTTTCAAAGATTCGTTCATAGTGAAAAAAAGCATGAAGATAAAATATCACCGTTACTCGCGTATGAACCACTGATTATAGTTATTGATTTTTAATACATTATATATTTGTATATTTTCTATGTATTCTGTATTTCTCGCATTCTTGGATTCTTGAGTTTCCTACAAATGCACAAGTACTTGCAATCTGCGATCTACAGTAATTGCGGTTAACAATAGAATTCGGACACGCGTGACGATGAAAACGAAACGAGGCAACAAAAGCAGAAACGTGATTGGCAAACATTTTCTCGAACCGCTGTCTCGTACAACAGTTTTGGCTCCAATTGTGATTCATTCTATGGTGACACGTCTTCTGTATGTGACAGTGAACTTCAATTGACTTTGAGATACGCATGTATTATTCATAATTGTTTGTACTCTGATATTAAACTGACGTGAATCTTCGATCCAGCCAATGTTACGAAGTTTTCCTTTGTGCGAATAATTTATAGATTTTAGTTTACAGGTTGTAATACATTAATAAAAATAATTGTTGACGATGTTGTTTGTGTATTTCATCGCGAAAGACGAACGAGGCTAAATCTCAATTTAACTCCTTGTGAATTCTTGTGAATTTTTCAATTTCATTCGTTCAGAAATGTAATCGTTGTGCTCAACTCGTCAAAATATATGTAATTTACAAGATACGAAATAAATAAATAAATAAAATATTAAATACAAACTCGATGAGTTTTGTCAAAATGGACATATAATAAATAATAATCATGAATTTCAATAAAAAATAGCATTTTTAATGGTCCTCACTTTCTCTACTTTTTAATTTACGAAGTTGATCGGTGTAAAATCTGAACGATTCAAATAATGTTTCTATTGTAATGTGGAATTTCGTATAATCAACTGTATTAGTGTCGTTCTGCAACTTGGAAGATGTTATCATTGTTTAATATTCCATTATCAATGTTTCCCACTTCTTATTTGTCTTTTTAAAAATAACTGTCGAATCTGGGTCACCTCTCACAATCACTGCAAAATTTATACTTGCATTCTTATTGCCGCGCATAAATTGTTTAGCACAAAATTCTAATTCAAAGATCATTTTCCTGTCAAATTTCCAACAATACGTTTCAAATAACGCATAGTTGTCTACTACTGTATGTATATATATATATATATATATATATATCTCTATTTAAAAAATAACTTTTTTGTCTCAAATTAAAGAATAAATCTTCTCTCACAAACTCGAGACTTTTTACATAAGAGAACAAAAAGAAATGTAAATAGAAATTAAACTAAAGATTCAATTCGTCGTATTTTCTACTCTAAATAATGTATACAGTGCCGATTTTTATTATTATTATTATATTTAAATTCACATTTTTGAAAAATAGAAAATTAATTTAAAAATATTATGCACGGGATAATACTACATTTACACTCTGTATTATAAGCATTCTGTCCAATTTTCCATTTTTAAATTTCCTACAGATGCATAAAAATCCACAGTCTAATTTACCTCGTCGAGGCCAACTAAGAACGACAAAATACGTGTTTTCGTTCGAGATACAGGTTAGACACAAAGACATGCATATCAATCACAAATACGCAGCAGCTCTCTGTTTCACTTGCTCGCAAAAAATCAGAACCATCAGGAAATATCGATAGACCAAATGAAAATGAAACGAGATCAACGTCTTCTAATCTCACATTTACGGTGGTAAACGGTGCAACAAAAAGACGAACCGAATTTAGGAACGTCCATCGATTTCAATCAGGGGGGATTTTACAGAAAAAAAAAAGCGCGCGAACCGCTTTCTCGACCGATCACGAATCAACTGAACCGGAAAAATAGAGAAAGGAAAAAAAATCGAGATGATGGTATTTAAAATTCAAGGTTAAATCAGAGAGAAGGTACTCACAATCGTACGACGACGACGAAGATCGAAGGGAAAATGTTGGTGACTCGATCTGGTCGATTTCAACGGTCGATGTCCACCGATTTCAGCCACCTTGGCTAGTTTCTGTTCTGTTCGAATGCAGCTCGTGTTCGTGGCACCTCGAGTGCGCCTCTGGCTGATCGTCGCTTTTCAACTGCAACTATATACGAAGACGAGCTCTATCGGCCAACAAGTGATTCTAGATAGCGAGGCCCCTGCCCGACACTCCCATTGGCCACTGGTCCGTGGTACTTACTCGTCTTTTAGCGCGATCGTCATGGGGTCGTTCCGGGTCGTTCCGGGTCGATCTCCACCCTGGACGAACAGTTCATCTCTCCGCCAAGAGAGGAATTCATCGTTCGATTCATCATCCTTGTATCGATGCTTCTTTACTTTTCTTCTTTCTTCCATCTCTTCTCTTTTTTCTTTTTGGAAGCTTTTTGGAAACTTTGAGAAATTCATAAAAACGCAGGATGTGGATTTTGATCGTCTGAAGGATAAAGAAGTTGCAGTTAAGCGGCAGAAGTGTGCACATAGTTGGAAAGTTGTCCAACTTATGGAGAAATTTTAGAAAAGAAAACGAAGATCTCGCGATTTTCCTCTTCCTTCTTTTTTCTTTAAGAAACTCCTAATTGGTAGAGAATTAGAAATTAAATTCTACGAGAATTGCTTAGAAAATATATTTACGAGTTGTAATTAGGTTAGAAAGAATGTGACATTAGGAAAGTTGAAGTAAACGGAATTTCGTAATTCTATTTTTTCTTTCTCTTTAGAAAACCTTGGATCTTTTGAAATATGTATGGATTGTAACATTAGGAAAGTTTTAGAAGATCTGCGACAAATTTTCTTTTCTTCTTCAGTAAATTCTGACAGTGAATTAACTGAAGAAATAAGTCGCATGATGTTTAGATCGTTTGAAAAATATGTGGGTTGTAATTGTGAAAATGGCTCTTTGCCTTTTATTTCCATGGATAAGTCCTTGTGATTTAAATCATATTGAATTGATGTTTGTGACTGCGAGAGAAACGACAAATTTGAACTTGAATCCTAAATATAGAGAATTTTTGAGACTCCTATTATTCATCTCTATTTCCCTTCTTGCGTTATTTGATACTGTTTAATTATCCTCACAATCTTTAACATTAATATACCAACATAATAATAATGTAATAAATACATGCAATATAAATTATATACACAGCAAATATGTATCTATAGTATAAAGTTTATATACTATAATATAAAAGTTTGTGAGATTTTTTATGGTAATTTTTACAACAGTAAATTTCTATAGTAAGTTCAAGATTAAATGAATACAAGTTGAGATCAAGTCGAGACATAGTTCGTTTCATCTGACAGATTTATTTTAATCCTGACTTCTTCCTAAGCGAAGATTATGGCAAGTGAAATGACATCAACAGCATTTTTGATCGTTTAGTTAGTAGTACGAGATGTAAGAATAAACAATTTTTCATGTTCACAATACGTTAATACATCTTTGATTTCGAGCCGAGAATTTTTTGAAAATTTTCCAACCTTTCGTTCATACCATTCATAGTTTGCAATTCATCCGTGGTAGTATAGTGTATACTTTACGTATTTAAATACAATGGCTTACATTACTGTGCTTAATTAATGCAGTAAACTGGCATTAAGTAAGCACTGATTGATGCAGTGACTCATATATAATAAAAAATGAGAAGAGATGCACAATGATGTTCAAAAATAATGTCGTGATTGACAAACATTGCAAACTACGTCGTTTTTTATAATCAAAAGGAGGAAAATATTTGCAGATACACATACCTATTTCCTCTATTTGACAACTCTGGAAAATACGTTTGACTTACTCATCTAATGCAACAATTATATATTTCCAGAGAGAAGGAAGTATGATCTTCAATTTTTGGACTTATGAAATTATAAATTAAACGCTTACAATTATCGATATTTAGCACTATTTATCGAAATGTTAAAGTTGAATAAAATTAAAATTCCGCTTTAGGATTTGAATTTTGATTGCTTTATTTTATTGTACATATATAGCCTTGTGCATGTATAATTCTGTGTCGAAATTAAGCGTTGCTTAAAAGTCTGAGATCATCCGGGAAGGAAATCAGTGAATTTTTTTCTCTCTTCTCTTATATAAAAGGCTTGGAAACATTTATTTGGAATAAAATACTAGTTTGAATTAACGAATTATTTCAGATTCCAATAAATTATTTCCGTATCTCGTTTAATAGTTCCAATGGAATAATCATTCAAACAAACTAACGCATGTAATAAATAACGTCGAGCTAAATATATGATAATAATATATCATTTAATTCATCATTTTTGAAATATATACTTTGAATAATATCCAAACCCGATATATAGCTCTCCTAAAAAAAAGTACAACGTCTTATTTTCTAAGTGGATTTATATTAGCTGCCAAAAATCGTATACGACGTATAGATCACAAGTTGATCACAAGTGGGTATAACAATAGACGCAAGAAATAGATCGACTTTTTGTGCAATAAGTTTGATGAATTGATATTTGATATTAATACGATGTTTGTATTGTAATAATATTTTAAAATATATTATAATATATTTTAAAAAATATTAATAATATATTAATATAATATAATATAATATAATAAATTAATATAGTATTTTAAAATATTAATATCAGTGTTTTCGCAGCGATGCCTTGGATAAGGATTTTAAAATTCTTGAGATGACAGAAACGACTATTGAATTGTTAAAATAATTAATTTACTTATTAAAGACTCCTAGAGAGATAATATATTGCAATGTATTGAGTAAATATCAAAAAGCATATATGGAAAGAAAATAATCTTTGTAAACACTTTGATTTCTTATTTTATCCAACACTATAGAGGCGAATAAAATAATATGCATTATTTAATCCTTTCAGTGTTTAGAGTATCGTGCTAGAATAGATGCTTAAAATAGAAATAATAATTCAAAGACGAATTGCATTCTTAATTTATTATATACTCCATATTCAGTGTGTATTAAAGTTTCGATTTTTGGTAATTTTGAGTACTCGAAAGGTTAATTATTCGTAATTTTTATGCAGGACTTATACTGGACAGAACTGCTCATTGCATTTGACAAAGCGATACATCAAAGAATCTGCTCGAAACGTATGTGAACGCATCGAGACTCTTTACTTTGTAATCTTGCACATCTAAACTACTTGTTGGTGAACATCTCGTCATTTAGACAGTGTCAAATAAAGAACAGTATCTCTCGAATTAATATATTACCACACCATGCTCTCGCTACGCCTGCGAGAAGAAGAACGAGCATGGGAGTTCTCAACAAAGAGAAACATTGCAAATGAACAATAACAAATATATCAAATCAACGAGAAAACTTCTCAATGAGAAATCTTCGATTTTGATCAATGTTGGCGACAATGCAAAGAAGAACAACAACACAGGCAGCTAAACACGAGAAGCGATCGCGTCGGAACTATTGCGCAATTCGAGCAAGCTAGAATTATACGTATGTATGTCTGCATTGAAAATTAATCAAGCAGCGTGCAATGATTTATCGACGAGGCATCCTAGGCGGAATACAACGCATTTTGTTTCGTCACAGACGCATACTAGCGTCGTTCCAACGACAAAACGACTTCAACGTCGTTCACTGATTATCCTTATCTGTGGTTTGTTTAATGCTTCACGGGGTCCAGAAAGAGGACACGCCTTTCTTATGTGAAACGTGCTTTGTTCGTCGACTTTCGATATTGGAGAAACGCGTCACTTGTTTGTACGAAGCGAACGATAACAATAATTTTCTAAATCGCGAGATTTGTCGGAGTAACTTTTATTTCATGTTGACGCAGAAAAAGGTGGATAATCAATTGCGTACACGCACAGACGCGAAGAAAATCTTTATCAGGTCGAGGAAAAAGGTCGTATAATATATTTTGAGGGATCGTTGCATACCGCGGGACACCATTTTTTGACGATTTATTTATTGAAAATATTAATACTTAAAACTTATTATGAAATTTACGTGTTTGACACTTAAGTATTCGAAGACTAAATATCTGAACTGTTAGAATTTTATGAAAACAAATCGTAAAATAATGAATCCTCTATTTCCAAACTGCGTCTAAATTAAGTTCATTGTTTATTTTATTCTATGATATTTTTACACTACGCAGTAAATGATAAAGTGAAGAGACTTGTCCCCTCGAAAATAATACTATAAATTGTCATAGTATATAATTTTAGCATTTTTCAAATTTTACTAATTTACCGTACTAACAATAAGCCAATATTGATTTATCGCATCAAAAATCCTGCCAATTACGTGCGAACCTTCAGGGTAATCAGTGAGGATCCGAGGTTTCTAAAATCTCATCTTTTCTTCATTCTGTCGATTCTGTCGATCCTTTTCGTAAACCTCCACACCGTTAATCAATGATTTTGTAATTTGTCTCATAAATAGATGTGTTAGATATGTTAATAAATCAGGTAGAAAGACTGACACCTGTGATCTTTTAAAACTTCCTAACCTCTTCGAGTTACTAACCTGACTACTCGTTTGTTATCATCTAATTATTAATTTCTATATTTCTATATTAATTTTATTATTTTAATTTTAATTTTATTTGCTTCTCCTCTCACGTTTTGCGTAGCTTCTTGAAAAATTTATTTTTTCATTATTACTCATTTTCTCTTAGTTTTTTACAAATACTACATGATCTATCGCTAAATTGGTTTGAAGTTGATAGATGAAATTCTACGCTAATTTTTACACACATACACTTGCGCACACATATTTTATTAGCAAGAGAGATTTTTTATGTTTGAACGACCGTGTGAATTTCGAGCGATTACACAGTTATTTTACACAATGAACGTTGTTTTTTCGATTGCAGTAAGAATCATGCTTTTCCAAACTGTGCGGACTAGATTGTTGAACCAGAAACCACGAGGTTTTCCCTAAATGTTTTCGGTATTCGATGGTAAGTTAAAGTTAAACTATTCGACCTAGTTGGCGCCCCGCCTATGAAATAAATCGTGCCAGCACACACTGCATATCAATATCTACGTACGTGATCTACGCTATATACTATCCAAAGGAATAATGTCTTTTATGAATAAATTGAGCAACAAGAAAGATTTTGCAACTGAACATTGAAGAAAGATTTTTTTAATTGACCGCTGGTTTTCGTGCATTTAAGTAGAAAAACTTAAAATGCAAAATTGCACAGAGTGCATACAGTGTGAAAAAAATATATAAAATGTCTAAAATACGGTGCTTCCTAGAAGATTCGATATGTGAAACAATTTTCTATCTTTAGTTCTGTCTTTATGCAATTCTTGTGTAATTTGTAATTTACTTATTAATTTTCAGATAAAACAGTGGGTAGGTATTTGTTGATAATGATGTTATTAGATTAAGTATCATATTAAAGCAACTGCTTTAGTTAATAGGTAAAAGTTAACAGAAGAATAATAACGAAGTTGAAAGTTTATATTTTACAAACTAACGTGATTTTTCGTTATCTGAGTTTAAATTTTAAATTCCTGAATTTAGATTTATTGTGTTTGACGAATTTTCGTGTAAAACGTGTAGAAATTAAAAGAAAAATTCTTTAATGTCCGTCTGTTAATAAATGAAATTTATAAATATATAAATAGTTTTAAATATGTTAAGAATACATACATAAATAATTTTTAACATAATATAAAAACATAATACAAAAGACATATATAATATAATATAATATATAAAATAATAAAAACATAATATAAAAAATATATATTAATTCAATGAAACTATTATAAACAAATACACAGACAATAATCACTCGATTGTATTCACCGCTCGATTTAGAAAACTAGAATTTTGTACACATTTAATTTGAATATTCAAATCTTACTTAATATTCAAATTAATCGTCAATTACCTGTTTACAAGTATTGAAGTCGATTTCATTAGATTACATTACGGAATACTAAGTGCGAAAGTATACTAAGAGTAGAAGTTTTGATAACGTGAGTCAGTGATTATATAAAACTGGATAATTCACACATTGACACTCTAGATTGTAAGTCAGAAAAAACATTTCTCAGATATGTTGCCACTAGAAACAGCACATTTAATACGTCTTAAATTGACCTTTGTAATCGATTAATTCGTCATAGCTCTAAGTCGTAAATACTTCGAATCTTTGATCGTGCGATCAAAAAGTTATTAAACTTAGTGTAAATTATTAAACTTAGTATAAAATTAGTGTATTTCGTCCATTATCCAAATTTTTTGCTATTTAAAATTATTTGATTCATCGCTTCTGAAGCAGAAGATTATGCGCATGCAATTTAAAAATTTACGTTTCCAATAACTAGAATAAATTTAATTAAATTCACAGTAATGATATATTAAAAGAATAATATTTATTTTATATCCTGGAACACGAGTCAGGGAAAGTGAAATACAAATGTATTGAAAATTTCATCTTTGAGTAAATGATTAATATTTTAACATTTTAGATTCAGACAGTTTAAATGGAAACTGACGTTTAATAATACATGACATGTGCATACATATGAGTAAATATGTAAACGTATCACTCGTGAAAGATACGCATAAAAGAAAAATTTCTAACTTGTTTTCGACTTGCACAAATTGTTTAATATTATTTTATGCGTTTATAGAAGATTCTGAAGTTACGAGACTACTCAAGCTATAGCATTTTCAATGTTCAGTTTTTTTTTTCAAATATATATTCTCAAAACTACGCAAAAACAAAAATCCGCAATCTAATATTGAGTAAGAATAAGAATCGTTACAGTAAAATAGAAACAAAGACTCTCTAGATGATTAGAATATTTCATTAAATCAATTATTATCAATGAATCAATTGATTCAAGTAGAAATTTAATTGAATTATATTTGTTCTATCCACCTGATAAATAATCAATCTTACTTTTAAACATATTCCACTTCGTGAACGTAATTTAGTTATTCGTTTGTGCAATAGCGAAAAAAAGCGTTGGGGAAATATTTAAAGAGCAGGGTGATGCTAAAAAAACGTACGTGATCTTGGTTTATCTGTGAGAAATGACTAGAAATTAATTCCAGACGTTACATATATGTGTATGTATAATATTTACGTGCAGAATCTACAGTGTTTAATGGCGACTGATACGAAGTAAGCTGGAGTTTTCTGAATCTATATGATACATACATATATAACGTTAAGAAAGAAAAACAAGAGGTCAAGAGCAAGAATGTACATATCGTTACACCATTTGTTGTATTTATTGTATCGCTATATTAAGTTCTCTCCTTTTTTTTTTTTTTTTTCATGACGAAAGAAAGAAAGAAAGAAAGAAATGTAAAAAAACATTATTTCCTTTCTGCAAAATAGCTATTCTTATTTTGATGAATATTTTCGTAAGATAATTAAATTAACTTTATATTGAAATTGATAATTTAAGAAACTTTAATAATATTGAATTGACACCACTGTACGAAAAAAATGTAAGACCAATCGCAATACTAAAATACAACGATATAATGGATTTATTATACTATACACCACCTGTACACTATAATTATTTGCGCGCGTGTGAGACGAGGCGAGATTTTTGTTAATGAGTGGACTGTATATGTTATTCGCGCGCTG
Source organism: Melipona bicolor (assembly GCA_030673865.1). NCBI lineage: Eukaryota > Metazoa > Arthropoda > Insecta > Hymenoptera > Apidae > Melipona > Melipona bicolor. The sequence continues at coordinate 74,313 of JAHYIQ010000007.1, read as the reverse complement.
CGATATCAGGGGGTTTTCCCCTCGGTGGTTGCTTTGATGTCGCGAGAGATGACCCGTGTTGATTGGAAATCGTACCGATTCTAACTCGCAGGACGAAGGAAAGCACGGAAGCTCTCTCGGTTCCCTTTCCTTCGACCTCGGGAAATTGCGGGAAATTGTGTCCAAGGTGGGGCACAAAAGGCGGATGTGTTTCGCACGTGTTCGGGAAAGTTCCATGCTTCAGTCCACGGTCTAGGGCCTTGTCTGCAAGCTTTGTAGAACAAAGCTCAGTCAATCAGATGGCCAGGGTTTATGGCGACACAGGCCTGCTCAGGGCATTTAAAAGGTCATCAACTTTCCTCGACGCGCCTGCACCCAGACCCTGGGTATTGTAGGATGGAAATTCTCCCGAACAGTTATATATCTATTTAAATTTCAAATTGCATAAACATTTATAATTTATATATAATACACATGATATATTTATAAAAATTCCTGTAATATTCAAATACTTTCGTGAATAACTTGTATTACAGTATTGCATTACATTAAACATTAAACTATACAGAATCTACAAAAATTAATTACAAATTCCTTCAAATATAGAAATTCCAGTCGCCAAACACCTGTATGTATGTCTTTGCTGTCTTTACGAAATGTATGTTGCAACTCTTGAGAGACAGAATAACTTAGAGGATCATCACGATACAATTACAATTATGTTCACTACACGCAAAAGTAATATACACAATAGCAGTTTCCAATAATAAATTAATATCCAATGAATTATTAATAATACAATACAAAAACTTCGAGAAAGTACTGACACAGTGATTAATCTGCATTTAATGGCGGAATGTTGTTAAATTACGAAATATCCTTTTAAAAATATTTTATATTCTGTTCACACATATTGTTCGCGCGCGTTTAGCGAAACGAGATCGAGATTAGCAAAGACTGTGGACTGTATATTTCGCACGCTGAGTATTAGGGGCTTGTCCCTTCGTGGTAACTTTGTCGCAAGAGAATGTACTTTATCTATCGGAAGTCGAAGTGATTCTGATTTGGAAGCCGAAGGAAAGCCCGAACGTCTTCTCGGTTCCCCTTCCTTCGGCTTTGGGAAATCGCGGGTCCAGGGTAGGGCGCGAAGGGCCAGATACCCGTTGCCGTCCTCGCTGGGGTGATCTCGCTGGCCCGTGTTTCTCACATGTTCGGGAAAGTTGGCGCCATGCTTCAATCTACGGTCGAGTGTCTTGTCTTCTTAGAAGAAGTCCAGCCATGTGGCCAGTGTTTTAGGCGACACGGCCTGCTAAGGGTACTCAAAAGGCAATAAATTTTCCCGTACGTGTCTGTACCCAGACCGTAGGTATTGTAGCATGGAAACTCTCCCGAACACATATAGTAGAACTACAAGAAAAAACTTGCGCGTCAAAATCTTTTCGATTCTCGAATTTTTATATTATTCGTATTATTATTGTATGTAATAAACTAAACTATTTATGAAAATAAATTTTATTAACATATCATTTCACTTCACAAAAATACTACAAGAAAACTAGATGTGCCAATGTTTTTTTCAATCCGCTGCATATATAAACCTTCACTGAGGTTTCTTAATTAAAAAAAAAAAAAAAGAAAAATTAATTCGATTTAGTAGAAGTATATTTCGGTTTTCCTATAGAGGTTTTCACAACAAAAGCATGAAGTTTTTTTCCGTCCTATAGAAATAGAATCGAGTTATGAAGATTCAGTTGTATTAAAATTTCATGCGATATTTTTTTTTTAACATCATCGAAAGCAATATTCCCCAAGATTTATTCCTTAGACATCCGTCGCCGTTCAATTATTTTCTTTCATACACCTCGACGGTCGCTTTCCAGAATCGACTCTCATTCATTTTCTATAAATCTCGACCTCGGAAACATATTAAATCTCGCGCAATAAAGCCAGCTCCAATATGCGCGCGCTTTATGGTATCTGGAATTTTTCTGATCATACATTTAATTTTTCGCGATCGTACATCGAACCGTAATGTTATTTCTTCTCGCTGCATAAATCAGATTTCCGTTACAGTAAAAAATATTATAAACGGTTCTGCGCGACGAAGAGACGCATACTGATAATTTTTTGCGATGTTTCATTGCTTTCGTTCAAACGTTTCGTACGAACGCTAATCGAGCGAGGTTGGCAAGCGTTTATGCGACATTCTGCATGGGAAATAATTTTCAAGCTCAGGTATCAGAAACAAACGTATAAACGAGAACTGCAACGATTATTTGCAAATATAAAAATATTTCGTTATTTGGACGTACATTTATTAGAATGTCCCGAGCAAACGAATCAATGTAACGTACAAAGAAGTATTGAAAGCATAATGCGTAAATTCTTTAGAGATATTGTACTCTTAACCCTTTGTAGTATTAACACTAGGACTAAAATGTAAAAACTACAGCAGAGAAAGTTAAGTTTGAGGAATAAGAAAAAGTGTAGAACACAAAATTTTATTTGCATATTCTACAAAAATCATTCAAAAATAATATTATATATTATTTTTATATTTGTATTATTATATTATTATTATTTATAATTATATTATTATTCAAGAAAAAAAAAACGATAAATTTGTCACTTACATCATTTTGATAGTCATAGTGTTTTATATGTATACATATTAGCCTACTAAGTAACTTAAACAACTATTATTATTATCATCGTTAAATATTAATTATCACTAATATGTATTATTATATTTACGGATCATTTTATTTACAGATGACGACATTTGGCGTTAAATTGAATTATTTGTTACGGATGACGTAATTAGGAGCCATATGAATATTGTGCGCAGTAACCGCCGTATTTCACTAAAGTTACAGTTAAGATTTTAATTTTACGTATATAGAAATGACAAAATAAGCCTAATATTTATTATTATTACTTTAAAATTTTACAAAATACGGCGTCAAAAATGTGAAATATAAACTCAGAAGTAACATTCTACAAAAGATGTAGAAACTACATAGTTAAAGAAGAGATTATGCTCTCTCTTGAAGTGCTGCCGAGGATCAGTCCGTGGGTTATTAACGGCAGATCATTGTCACTGTCACGGTCGGGAGTGAAAGCCTTATCGCTTAGTCATGAAATGATGTTTAGGTATGAAACGGCCTGGGTGTTTGTCCGAGCTTGTTATGCATGTTCCGACGCATTGTATTGTAAGAAAATTATCACAGGTAAAGAGGATGAACGAGGAAAACAATTAGGATGATTCTGGAACAAGTAGAATCGCTCTTTTCGACGACTGAACAATGCTCTTCTATGATCTTTTAATAGAAGCTAGCCTTTATTCTTTTCTTTTAATATAGAGACTAATGTTTAATCTTCTATTCTAATATAGAGACTAATGTTCTTTTATTCCATTGTAATCCTTTAATAGAGGCAGCCTTAATTAATCCTTTAATTAATTTTATGTTATCCCTTTGACCATTTGTCAGTAAATAAAGTAATAAATCTAGAGTAAAAGAAAAAATTTTATTTGAATTTGCAGTTCCAACGCAATTCCAAAATTTATGGCATTTTCCGTACCATTCTTTTGTTTCGATCGTTATTTTTAATTTTTGATATTGAAGTTACTATGTTAGTTCAAATAATTTTTTTTATTTAAAATGTACAATTATGTATTGTACAGTTGCTACAATTTTATTATTTGTATTTATAATGTTATTGACTCCTGAGACTTAATGCTTCGTAAGAAGAATTGTTTTAAGAACTGCATCTGTATAAATTTTTCTTGGGCACTTTTATAAATGAAGACGTACAAAAATATCTGATTTAGATTCCTTTTTATCAACACCAACGTCTGAAATCTAATTCTTTTTTTTTTGTCGACTATAGTGTACTGAAATATTCTTTCAGAATATTTAACGAGATATTTTTTTGATAGATTCTTTGGATTTAAATATTTTACATTATGGTTGAACGTTCAAATTGACTGTATTCGAGACGTCGAAAATCCTCGAAATTAAAAGAAGTTCTGAGAATTCGAAACTGTGCTTTCTTCGTGATCCAAGACTCTTGAAACTCAGATAAGAAGATAACAAAATCAACGAATAAAGAAGTGTTACGGCGTGAGTAAAGAACAGTGGAATGTCGAATGTTGATATGTTTCGCGATCTGATGTTTTTGTTTTCAACGATATAAAGTAGACGTACGAGTCGATCGTAATTCTGAAATCAGAAATATAAAATGTCTAAATAATGTATCAAAAAAAATATCTCATTACACCACCAACCAACATACCATCAATTGTATATCTTCAATATTTAATATAAATATTTTTCAACAGTGTAGTAAATAAAAAGAAAGAAGTAAATTAGATTCAGAAAAAAGTTCGAATTTCAGTGTTCTTTTAAACAGAAATCTCGATTAGACATTTTTGTATATTGTTTTTGTTCAACCGCAACCATTAAAAATTTATATAAAAGCTACTTTAAAATTTATTTTCAACTTTTCACTTTCAAATTAACGTAAATTTCCGTTAATTTCAATTCTCGAAGCAAGAAAACAAAATCAACCTCAAGATTCGAGAATTTTGAAATTCGAAATTTAAACACGTCGTTAGTTTGCAAGAGTGTGATTAAAAGATTATACTTTGTAAAGTACAGTTTTACAGAAAGATTTTCCACTTCGAAACCTAATGTAAATGTAATGACCTGCAATACTGACTGCGCTATACTATACTGTATTGACCGTTAATCCTTTTCGCTACGCCGACTTGTACTTCCTCGAGCAAAGTACCTGAGGGTGAATCATGTGTGACAAATTCTTAACAACGTTATCTTGTTCAAATAAAAGTTCTGCAAAGCTGCAAAGTTACTTTTAAACTATGATCTCTTAATTACAGTCCGTGACAAAAAATAGCACACCCTGTAAATTTTGTAAAATTCACGAACGAACAAAGAAATATGTATCCTACTTGTATACTACTTCAGTTATTGTTTTATATGTCTAATAACGTGATGGCGGCATGTAAACATTGTTTTTTAATTCTTGGAATCGTTGTTGCATTTTTCGCGAAAAATCAGTCCGACAAAATAATAGTACACGCATATTTTCACTTCTCAGTTGAATACGGGCAAGTGACTGTCAATCGTTTCTATGTTCATTTACACTATTATATCGTAAAGTAGTTCTAAACAAAATAGGTCGTGGTAAAAAGCCAATGGATAGTGAAATACAAACAATTTTGTTATTATCAAGAGAAAATTTCTCTGTAGCGAAGATAGCAAGAGCTATTAATAATAGAAGTCGGAAAGTTATAACACGATAGTATAATGATATGGGCTGGTATTGGCTACCACGGAAGAATAAATATAAAGTTTATTTGAGGTAAAATAAATGCCAAAAACTATTTAGGACTAATAATTGAAAGATGTGCTACAAGGATATCTGGAAATGAGTTCATTTCAGCAAGATAATGCGACGGTTCATACTGCAAAAGTGGTAAAGTCATATTTTGAAGCTAATAATATTCCACTTTTGGAATGGCCAGCCCGTTCTCCAGACATGAACATAATAGAAAACCTATGGGAAGATTTTGCAAGAGCCGTTTATGCCAAGAGAAGACAGTTCAGTAACATATGTAAGTGAATTAAAAATACGTATTTTAGTAGAATGGGAAAAAATAAGCCAAAAAACGAATTAAAAAGTTTTATAAATCTCTTCCAAGGCGAATTATTGCAATTATAAAAAAGTCTGGAGGTTCTACAAAATATTGATTTTTCTTGGTAAGTATGAAACTGATTTTTAAAAATAGTGTGCTATTAATTTGTTTGTCGCACCGATTTTTCAGGATTCTTTTGTTTTTACAGATAAAATGAGAACTGTATTATGATTTTCGTAACATACGTTGCAGAAATTGACATACAATAACTATGTATTTGTAAAATTATATTTTTGTAATTTATTAAATAATAATTAACAAACACAATGCGTGCTATTTTTTTTGTAGCGGACTGTATACAACATAACGACGTCTTCTTGAACCTTAAAGATAATTTTCTTTCGTAAGAAATTTTTAATGTTTGAAGGAAGTAGTCAGGTATAAATCCTAAATTACTCTGGCCAAGGAGGGGATGCAAATCGGAAAGGGTATACAAGGGTATATAAGACAAACGCATTCAGTTTTTCGCCAGTACAGAGAGAAAGTCTTACCTTGCAAATATATAAAAATTGTGCAGCGTAGTGTAAAATTGTACAGTACAGTTCGTGTAAAATTATACAGTATAATTTTTTTTGATTATACCGTCACATCACAATAATCTTTGGTGCAGCTACTGAGTCTCATCAAAAACTTCACGCGAAGATTTACGGCTGAGGCGAGGATCCTAGAAGAACAAGAGAACACTCGAAACAAGCAAAGTGTCTTGGGTAAAATTAACATTCATATTAATTGCACTGAACTTGCTGACATTTTCTCGATCAAAAGTGGCAGAATCAAGAAAAATGTCAAAAAAATCTCAAAAAAGATCATCACGAAGACACAAAAACATGAGGAAAGTGGAACTGGGTGACATAATTAAAACAGAAAAGGAACAACGCAACAAAGTGGGCATTGAATTTAGTTGGGAAGACTTGTGCCAATATATACCCAAGTGTGTTTTGCAGCATGTTGATAAACTCCGTCAGACGGCTGTTAAAAGACTTGGACTGGAGTGTTCAGAAGAATTCGTCGACCAATTTTTGATATTTACTTTTGAACAACTGATCAACGAAAACAAATTGACGGTTGACAAATTTATAACGTTGGAAGAAAGGACTGAAAATTTAGCGTTCTCAGACGCTCAAACTATGTTTGATATAATAGTAACAATTCGAGAAAAATTCAATGAAAATCCTATCAGACCGGTAAATAACATTACAAAGGAATGTAATTTTTTCGGTTTGAAATTTGAGTATAAATCTAGAGTGTCGGACAGTGTAAAACTTGATATTATGCCTGCAAAAAATATTACTCAAATTGTGGGTAATTCTTTGCTGAAATGCAAAAATAAAGAAATGCCACTTAAAATTGGAATTAAATAACTTTTAGCGGTATTAAATCGTTAAGTGTAATAGTATTCTGTAGTAAATGTAGATTATAGTATTTGATGCAACATTTCGTACTAACGATTTCATTAATTTCTGCTTCAACTGACGCTAGATTTGTAAGACTAATGTCTCTATGTTAGCCACAGTACGTGAATAAGTTGTGTTGCGCGGGGATTGGAGATTTTGTTCATGAATAAAAATTTTGTAAAATTGTATAATGTGATTTTTTAATTATACCCCTACAACGTAACAACCTTTCGGATTCCAGTTTCGGGCATTTAAAGGTTAGCTTCGAGCCTATTTTCAGTGCAAGCCCACCCGGTCTGAACGTTTTGAAAAATTTTCAAATGACATTATTTTTTAAATTACTTTCTAAAGTTACTTCAGAAATAATCTGTTTGTAAAATAACGAAATTATATTATTAAGTATTTCATATAAAAATTAAATTAATTTATTTCCAATTAAATGACTTGTTATGTCGTGAATTAAATTATTTACTATTTGCCAGGATTCTTATTTGATATTTGATTTTGATAGAAATAACTGCTTTCTCACAAGATATAATGTCTAATATAAATATTTATATTTACTGTTGCTTATTCTGCGGCTACGGCACAGTTACTGCTCTTATTTTCAGATGCAAAATCAAACTGCATATTACTTGATTTTTTTATGACTATTATAGAAGAAATTTAGATATGCTCCATGACCATGTATTAATAAAACGAGTATTTGTAAAATAGAATAGTTTTAATGCCTATCATACTGTTAGCGCGTCCGGTTGCGTGACGAGATCGTATTTTAATAATTGTTGAGTGGACTGTATATTTTTATTATTCACGCGCCAGTATGGGTGAGGCGTTAGCCCTCGGTAATCGCTTTGTGGAGGATGTCGTATTTGCAAGGCTCGCGGTTTGATTGACGCTACGCCCATGAGGTTCGAAAAGACTTCTTTCGGACTTTGACCCGACACCTGTTGGCCCAGATAATTTCGTAAGACGAATTCTTTTAGACTCTTCTTTCGGGACCGAGGAAGGCGTATATATGATCTCGGTACCTCTACTCTAGGACGGTCAAGTGGCTGGACGAAGGCTGGGGTAAACGTCGTATGACGTGCCCATATATGGGCAGGAGGACAGTTATGTCAAGCCTTTGTTTTTACCCCGAGCCACGAAAGACGTTACGCCGGACTATTTGTAGCTGACGCAATCCTGGTTCGCGAAAGTTCAATATGCCACGACCCCGGCAGAGGGGGTCGGTGGCGGAAAAATGGGAACTCTCGCGAACACATACTAAACATAATTATTGATTTCTCAATATTAAATTTGTAATTTTATATGGACTAAATTTTAATTTCTACGATTGTACTGTGAAATATACATAAATGTTTTATTTTTCATAAAGTTCAACTTTTTTGTAAAATTTCTTTTTAATAAAATGTCCCATTTTTATTAGTTTCAAAAAGTATAAAAATGTTAATTTTTCTATTAAATAAAGGCATTTATAAAAAAATATAGTAGTACATATTTTCTTCCGTCTTAGCGATAAAAAATGAACGTTACAGCCCCGTCGATAAGGTGTTATCGTATTATTATTTGTATTGTATCAACTAATTAAATTATATTATATTATATGATATTATTAATGTCTTAATGTTTTGCACACAAACATCTAATTACATTTTGTAACGTTGCCCAGGAAACCCAGGGTAATCCTGGATCACCTATATCTCCCACTGGTTTCCTCCACCTTGAACAAGATTTTCTTCCGAGTGATAATCTGTACATAATCTTCGAACAACTGCGACTTTAAGATTTTACTTTCTTGCGGCCCCTTACCAACATATTTGGATGGTACCGAAGAGAACGTAGAAAGTATTTTTAATTAATAGTGTGAGTGGTTGCGAATTACTTTCGCAGAGATCGAATATCTAAAGGTTCTACTCCGGATAACTCCGCAAGGATCTATCAGCGGTATTCGCTCTCGAAATAAAATTGCACGACCGATTGATGCATGTTCTCCAATGCGCTGACGATTCTGCTCTGAGCTACGCCGACTGCGCTTGCACAAAGTTAGCATAATCAGGCAGAGATATATGGTGGCTTTGGAGCTGATTGCAGGCCTCGCGAAATACAAAAAGATTCAAATCAATCAGAAGAACGATCAAGATGATCGACCAAGCGATTGCTAGTGAAAAAGCAGTGTCATATCTGCGACGAATCGAAAGGAGCGCGCAGAGAAAGGAAAGCAGAAACGCGCAGAGACGGAGTTTTTCAAGAAATAAAATGCCAGCCGAAAGAAAAGATGTTCCAATTGCTCCAAGAGAGTACATGAGAAGGTAGATTCCCGGTAGATTGCGAAGCAACGCGTTAAACGCGAAAATCAAACACCTAAAAAATCTGAATGTTTGCTTCTCGTCGAACTACAAGCTTCCGTTGTTTTTGGAAATTTCCCTGTGAGAAGAATGATAGCACGACAACAGTGATTCATTGATTTGCCTGGCCAAACGGGTCAAGACTGACCCGTATGCAACCATCGGTGCGAGGACTATCGGATTCCGCTGCGACGATCTCACGGTAGCACGACGACAGTGATTCCAATAGACGAGCTGTTCGTAAAGTGGGATTTCCTTCATTGTCGAGCCTGATAGACTGCACGATTCCTTGCACGTCTTAGCGGCGGAGGAGTGGAATATGTTGACAAAGAGAGGGCCACGAAATTCGAACGCGTCCAACGAAAAGAGAAGGCGATAACACCGCGAACGAGTGTTGATCAAAAGACGAAAAAGGCGTTATCGATACTGATCTAGCACTATCAGAATATGTCAGCATCCAAGATTAAGTTATGACACTGACTAAGTACACGCTAAATAAAAATCATTGCAAAGGAGGACCCAGTAGGAACTAGAAACTTCTCGACTGTGTTTTATTGAGAGGGAGAAAATTCCCGACAGAGATTGTCCGGGAAGCGATTGTCCAAGTGTTACGTGTACGAGTACGTATTGCGCAACAAGACTATCTGTGTGAAGAAGAAAAAGAGAAAAAAATAAGAAAGAAACGTTGCTCCACGCCCGAACACAGCGTGGAGGATTGGGTTTGTCGAGAAACAGAATTCAGAATTGGAGGCAGCATCGCTGCTCTTATTGCTGCGCTACTACTGCATTCCAGAATTCAGCGAGGCCGATCTCCGGGAGGAGGCGAACCCATTCGCAATATTAATCGCAGTACTATCCATGTTCCGCACCAGCGACTTGATTTGATGGTTGCATCCAATTCAAGCGACTTGAAGCAATTTACGAACAATGATCTCACCTAACCTAAATCTGCACGTGAGAGAAATTCCACGAAGATGTGTATTCTCCATCCGCGACTCCGTCAAGATAGAAGATACTACAAGACGAATTCTTTTCCTCCACAAGAAGCAGGAAGCAACTACGAAGGTTTCTTTTTGCCTGTATTTTTGTGCTCTTCACATTCCCGTTAACACGCATCTGGCGTCGACGCTGAGAACGTCGGAGGGGAATTGATGGCAGACACCTTCGCAGAGTCCAAGTCTTCTTCTCCACTACTTTTCCAGAAGAGCTTCGCACGGCGGTATATACTATACACAATTCTCGTGTATTAATCCAGAGTTTAAGTAAGAATACCATGCATGGTATGTTCTTAGTAATTTTTTACTGCTACATTGTAAAAATGGTATAAATATCTTTGGAACAAAAATTGTTCTCTCGATAGAGCGAATAGTTTAAAATTTGTAACAAAATTGTCAGGGAGGAAATATGCGAGTAATTGGAATTGCTTCTTTAGTGATTTGAAATTTTTACAAAGATGTTTGGCCAGAATCGTGGCAGAATAATCATCTCCAGAGCTATTAGCGAAGAGTATTCGCATTTTTCCTACGTCAGAAGCGGAATTATGTACGTATTTACGTTTACTATTATCCATACATGTTTGCATACATTCTATATGTCTCACGGAACAAACACAACGGAAGGAGAGAATCTCTGTTCCGTTAGTTTCTTCCAATAGTATTGCAGCAATACATACTATTCTTATACGTTATATTAACCAAGAGCATAAACAAGAATTAACGAGAGAACTACACGTGTGAGATTTCCAATAATTTTTTCACTGTCACGATGCAAGAATGTACAAAAATCACTTGTCAAAGAATTTTTCTACTGCCACGAGGAATATATTGTACTGCGTAACAAAATTCAGAAGGCAGTATGAATGCAACTTGAATTATTGCATACATGAGATATTTTTGAATAGACTGGAGGATTTGTATGAGTTTCATAGATAATGTATTTTTAGTAAGAAGTTTTTATCACCATAGAGGAATATTCCCAGGAATCATCTCAGTTTTTAAGCCCCAAGTATCCACTTTCCACAGAAAGTTTGGAACATCTGTAATGTCAGGATAGAAATATTAGACGATCAATTGAAAATCCCTATCTCCGCCCTTGTTAGTTTCTCCATCAGGAGGAAGATCCTCCTTTATTCTGAAGACCTTGCGCTAATGGTGTGCATAAACTCATTGTCGCAAGATCGAATTCCTTTTGTTTCTCTGAATAACTCCACATCGTTCTTATACATTATAACCGAGTGCGTAAACAAACATTAGCAAGAAAGTCATACGGCTCCTAAGAATTCACCACACGGTACGAATATTATGAACATCTTTCTGCAAACAAATGTCAAAAATGTACAGAAATTTTTTATTTATAAATTTTTCTATTGATGCCACAAATATTTTGAAATTCGTAATAAAATTGTCACGAAAATATAACGAAAAGAAATATAATAAGAAAGTTAAAATATGTGATCTAATAGGATTTACTATAGTTATTTAAAATATTTTATTGTCTAATTAATAGTTCCATTAGTTCGGGAAAATCTGAGAGGAGAAACTGCAAACGAATTACCTCTGTTAGTTTCCTCTACATTGGAGATCTTCCCGATAATTTACACAAATTTTTGGTTACATAATTTCCTACTGTTGGTAGTTCCGTACCACTACAGAAGTATCCACTACATTTCGTTCTCATATATTAAATAAGCACCAGCGAAAAAGTTGTTTATTTTTTTTTTTTCGTAAGAATTGTATAACCATCTTTTCGGAAACGAATGTATAAAAATTGCATTTCAGAAAATTTTTCTGTTGTCAGGAAGAATATTTTCAAATTTGTAATAAAACTGTCAGAAAAGAAATATAACGCGTAAGTCAAAAAGTGTGGTCCACAACCGCTACTAGAGTTTGTCAGCCTTTAATTCTCTCTCTAATACTGGTTTATTGTATTACTGCTTTTGTGCACAATTTGTGCACTTCAGGTACTCCTGTTTAGTGACTAACTGACAATTGATTAAGAAAGCTGGTAAAGTGGATGAGGAGTACCAAAGGGACGAATCCCTCGTTTTTCCCTCTACCCGGAAGAGCGCGATGGTCTTCTCTTCGTGGCATCAATGATGGTACTAGTGTCCAGAAATTCACTTCCTCGCTGTTCCCTGAGTAGCACCGGACCACACAGGTATACATATCGTTAATGTATAAGAACCGAGAAATAAACATGTACTAGCGAGGAAGTCATGCGTATATGGCTGCTAATTATTGATCATCATTTCATCACAGGACTAGCATAAGTACTTTTTCGTAAACGAATATACAAAGATCTAATGTCGCTAAATTTTCTTGTAAAAAAATATCATATTTTGTAATTTCTGCCACGAATATTTTGTAATTGTTAATAAAATTTTGAAGAAATATGGCATGAAAAATAATAATGTATCCAATTATTACTACACTTACTTGAAATGTATGAGATTGGGAAGCTTTTATCAACTTTGGATGTGACTAGTCTCTATTTTTATATCCAATTTTTCACTTTCCAGAGTGAGAAATTTCCTTATCCTCATTTCTGTCAAAATAAAGAAAGATGTGGGAGAGGAAATTGAAGATAAACCTTCATTAGAAGTGCGCGGTGAAAATAGTAACGAAATGGACGAAAAGCACTGCGTGACAAGTAGACAAGTAGACGAGTAGAAAGATTTTATGCAGTGTCGGATTCATACAAGGCCGACTCTCTTTCTATCCTTTTGTATCACGGGATTGGGAAAATAAGTTATTTTCGGTCAGAAACTTTGCCGTTGGATAAAGATCACAAATAATTAGCAGGTAAGACAATACTGCCCAGAAATACGTTCTACGTTACGTTTTATAGCAATGCCTGGGCAACGCAGGGTAATCCTGGATCTCCTATACCTCCCATTGGTTTTTTCCACCTTCAACAAGACCTTCTTGCGTGTGATAATCTGTACAAATCTTTGAACAACTGCGACTTTAAGATTTTGGTTTCTTGCGGCCCCCTACGAAAATGTTTGGATGGTAGCGAAGAGAACATAGAAGTATTTTTAATTAATAGTGTGAGTGATTGCGGATTACTTTCGCAGAGCTCGAATATGTAAAGATTTTTCTCCGGATCACTCCGCAAGGATCTATGAATGGTACTTGCTCCGGAAATAAAATGGCACGATCGATTGACACATGTTCTGCTGTACGCTAGGCTGAATGCGCTTGCACAAAGTTAGCGTACCTCAGGCAGACTAGAATGATTATCGACGTCGAACTGATCGAATTAATAATCGACACAATAGACGATATTGAACGTAAGATATATGGTGGCTTCGGAGCTATTTGTTGGCCTCGCGGAATACGAAAAGATTTAAATCAACGAGAACTACGATCATTACGATCGACCGCGATCGCTAGTAAAAAGCAGTGTCATATCTGCGACGAAACGAAACGAGCGCGCAGAGAAGAGAAAGCAGAAACGCACAGAGATGGAGTTTCTCAAGAAATAAAACGCCAGCCGAAGAAAAAGATGTTCCAATTGCTCCAAGAGAGTACACGAGAAGGTAGATTGCTAGTAGATTGCGAAGCAACGCGCTAAACGCGAAAATCAAACACCCAAAAAATCTGAATATCATACGAATATGTGCTTCTCGTTGAACTACAAGCTGCGTTTCCGTTGTTTTCGGAAATTTCCCTGTGAGAAGAATGATAGCACGGCAACGTGTTCATTGATCAAGGTATGCCTGCCCAAACGGGTCAAGGCTGACCCGTATGCAACCACTACTGCGAGGATTATCGGATTCCGCTGCGACGACCTTGCGGTAGCACGACGACAGTGATTCGAATAGACGAGCTGTTCGTACAGTGGGATTCCTTCCATTGACGCGCCTGTAAACAGCACGATTCCATGCACGTCGTAGTGATGGTTGAGGGGGAAGTGTTGACAAAGGGAGAGCCACGAAACTCGAACGCGTCAAACGAAAAGAGGAGGCGATAACTCGTGCTACACCGCCAACAATGTTGATCAAAAGACGAAAAGGCGTTATCGATACGGATCTAGCGCGATCAGAATATGTCAGCATCCAAGATCAAGTTACGACACTGACTAAGTACACTCTAAATGAAAATCATTGCAAAGCAGGACCGAGTAGGAACTTACAACTTCTCGACTGTGTTTTATCGAGTGGGAGAAAATCCCCCTACATGGTAATAGATTTTCTGAAAAATCTACGAAATAATTCGGGTAAACGCATATCCTTACGCTAGTCTTTCTAAAAAAAAAAAAAAAAAAAAAAGAATCGCAGCCACCGATCGCCTTTGAAAGAAGAGGAAACGAAGAAGGCCGCGTGTAGACTTTTGAATGTTGATCACCATTTATTACCTTTTTTTTACCTTTAAAGAGCGATGCTCCGTCACTCATCGAAGATTAACTAAATCGTTAGAGGTACCAGGGAATATTTCACGACGTTAGACATGATCCCCGGTTTCTATCAGATACTGATAGCTAGAGAATCGATGGAGAAAACCGCTTTGACGGTCATTGCGAATTTTTTACGAACGCCGTTCGATCTAACTAATGTATCTCGCGATCAATACCGCTCTAAGTAGTTTGAGAGACGAAATAAGTAATTTAGTGCATCTAAATCATGTATTATCTGTATTAGAGACGCAGTGGAGTTCTCGCTGTACCCGAAAAAATGCTCCTTTTTCACAAAACGCGAATAGAGCACTTAGATTGGAAGATATCGGTATTGAAGAGATCGGGTGTGGGGTAGCTGCATACATTATCCTTATTCATGTGGCAATTTATTCAGCGGGTCTGGTCGGTTATTTTCGAAAATTCATACTTGAATTCGCAGTCCGGACTGAATGAATCACTGAGTTAAATAAAAAGAACGAACGAACGGATGTGAGACGACGAACAGAGGAAGGCACGATGTCACTCGCGTCGAAAAAAACAAGCTTCGTCGCCCGCCCATCCACCGGGATATCTTGGTTGATTATTCTTTATGAGAAAACGATTTACAAGCTACGCGACGACGTACGAGCTAAATAGATATGAGAAATTTGTGTATGCGCGCGTGTGTAGCGAGGCGAGATCTTTGTTATTAATGGATTGTTTGTATTTTCGCACGCGTGTGATTGTCAGAGTGTTTTCCCCTCGATGGTAATTCTAGTGTCGTGAGAGATAATCCGTGTTGCTTGGAAGTCGAAATAATTTTAAACTTACAGGACGCAGGAAAGCACGGAAGCTCTCTCGGTTCTCTTTCCTTCGGCTTCGGCAAATTGCGGGTCCAAGGTGGAGCACAAAGGGCGGATGCTCATTGCCGTTTTGTGTGACCTGGAGGGAGCGTGTTTCGCACCTGGTCGGAAAAGTTGATTCAGTTGCTTCGGTCGAGGGCCTTGTCTGTCGTAGAACAAATCTCAACCAGATGGCCAGAGTTTTATGGCGACACAGGCCTGCTGAAGGATTTTTTCCGTCGCGCCAGATCGTAAGTATTGTAGGAAACTCTTCCGAACAGTTTGAGAAGGATATATTTTTTTCAATCAAGTTCCAGTCCTTCATTATATTTTAAGTAAGCTTTTCAAGTTTGACGAACTTCGATCCATCGAATATTTCAGCCTTTTATTTTCGTGTGGAAATAAGTGGTTTCTCTTGAAAGAGTTCCACGTCGACAGACGGGATAATATATTCGTAGAAGGGACTAGAAAACCAAGGACAAGTAAAACAACGGGCCACGTGCGTTCGTCGACATCTAACCCATATCGTCAATGACCGCAGTTAAAATTCGTTCAGAATTGCCTAATCTAAAAGTAAGGTACTCTTATGGCCAGGGAAGCGGCTAGCAACGCCACGTTTCACTTTATAAAAATGGCAACTGTTTCCCAAGAATCGGCCCAGAGTGAGAGAGATACAGATGCCTTTTAAAAGGACGACCGACGCGACTCACAGCACTCATTCCAGAATCTTGGTCGAAGAATAATCATTGGAGCTGTTAGCCAAAACATTCAGAATCGCGATTGTGAACTTACGTTCGCGATTGTCCAAATGTTATGTGTACGAGTACATCTTGCGCAACAAGCATAATGATTATGTGTGTGAAGAAGAAAAAAAGAAAAAAATAGGAAAGATACGTTGGTCGACGCCCGAACACAGCATCGAGAATTGGGTTTGTCGAGAAATAGAATACAGAATTCGACGCATCATCGCTGCAGTTATTGCTGCCCTTACACCGACCGGTGCTACTACTGTATTTTTGTGCTCTTCAAATTCCCGTCCAGACGCATCCCGGCTGCGACGCAGAGAATGGCGGAGGGGAACTGATGGCAGACATTTTCGCAAGTCCAAGTCTTCTTCTCCACTACGTTTCCAGAAGAGCTTCGCACGGAGGTATACACTATACACAATTCTCATATATTAATCCACAGTTTAAGTAAGAATATCATGCATGTTATGTTCTTAGTAATTTTTTACTGCTACAGTGTAAAAATAGTATGAATATGTTTGGAACAAAAATTGTTCTCTCGATAGAACGAATATTTTGAAATTTGTAACAAAATTGTCAGGGAAGAAATATGCGAGTAATTGGAATTACTTCTACAGTGATCCAGAATTTTTACAAAGACGTCTGGCCAGAATCGTGGCAGAATAAACATCTCCTGAGCTATTAGCGAAGAGCATTCGCATATAATTTTTCCTACGTCAGAAGCGGAATTATGTACGTATTTACGTTTACTATTTTCCATACGTTTAAGCGTTTACATACATTATATATGTCTCGCGGAACAAACACAACGGAAGGAGAGAATCTTCTCAGTTCCGTTTCTCTCAATAGTATCGCACCAATACATACCACTCATTTACATTAAGTTTACCAAGAGCATAAACAAGAATTAACGAGAGAACCATATGTGTGAGATTTCCAATAATTTTTCACTGTTACGCTGCAAGAATGTACAAAAATTACGTGTCAAAAAATTTTAAAATTACTGCCAGGACGAATATTTTTATTGTGTAACAAAATTAAGGTGGCAGTATGAATGCAACCTGAATTATTGTATACATGAGATAATTTTGAATAGATTGGAGGATTTGTATGATTTTTTATAGATAATGTAATGTCTTTTGCCAGTAAGAAGTTTTTATAACCATGAGTCATCATAGTTTTGAACATTTGTTCTGTCAGGATAAAAAGATTGGACGAACAATTGAAAATCCCCATCTCCGCTCTTGTTGGTTTCTTCCTCTATCAGGAGAAAGATCCTTCTTTATTCTGAAGACCTTGCGCCGATGGTGTGCATAAACTCTTTGTTATCGAATTCCCTTTTGTTTCTCTGAATAACTCCATAACACTCCACATCGTTCTTATACATCATAACCGAGAGCGTAAACAAACATTAGCAAGAAAATCATACGGCTTCAAGTAATTCACCACACTGAACGAGTATTACAAATATCTTTCTGCAAACAACTGCACAAAACATCGTTGCGTCTACTTCTGAATATCTGGAATTATTGTTTATTTCAGATAATTTTGAATAGTTTGAAGAACTTGTATGAATTTCATAGATACGTTTTGCCAGTAAGAAGTTTTTATAACCGTAGAGGACTATTCCCAGGACACGTCTCATTTTTTATGCCTCAGTTTTCCACTTTCCACAGAAAGTTTGCAACACCTGTACTCTCAGGATAGAAAGACTGGCAAGAGTAAAAACCCCCTCCCCTTCCGCGTTTGTTTCTTCCTCTATCCCGAGAAAGATCCTTCTTTATTTCCAAGATCTTCTTACGCTGATGGTTTGCATAAATTCCTTGTTATCAAATTCCCTTTTATTTTTCTCAATAACATTTCTCCATAACACTACGTATCGTTCTTATGTATTAACCGAGAGCGTAAACAAACATTAGCAAGAAAGTCATACGGCTCCTAAGAATTCACCACACGGTTCGAATATTATGAATATCTTTCTGCAAACAAATGTCAAAAATGTAAAGAAATTTATGATCAGTAAATTTTTCTATTGATACAACAAATATTTTGAAATTCGTAATAAAATTATCACGAAAATGTAACGAAAAAGAATATTATATGAAAGTTGGAATATGTGACGTAATGGCGTTTACTACAGTTATTTAAAATATTTTACTGTCTAATTAATAGTACTATTAGTTCGGGAAAATCTGAGAGGAGAAACTGCAAACGAATTACCTCTGTCAGTTTCCTCTAAATTGAAGATCTTCCCAATAATTTACACAAATTATTGGTTATATAATTTCCTACTGTTAGTAGTTCCGTACCACAGAAGTATCCACTATATTTCGTTCTCATATATTAAATAAGTACTAGCGAGAAAGTTCCTAATAGTTGTTTAGTTTTTTTTTTCGTTAGAATTGTATAACCATCCTTTCGGAAACGAATGTATAAAAATTTAGTATCACAAAATTTTTCTGGTGTCAGGAAGAATATTTTCAAATTTGTGATGAAACTGTCAAAAAAAAAAAAAATATAACGCGTAAGTCAAAAAGTTTGGTCCAAAGCCGTGCTACTACAGTTGATCAGTCTTATTTTCTCTCTCCACTATCACTAGATTCGGACGGCATTATACGTGTACTTGTACACATTAAGGAACTATGGAGTAATTATCCTAAGTTGCTTCAGGAAGCTGGTAACCTCGGTAAGGTACTCCCACCAGACATCGCATTCAGAGCCTAGTCCCCACTTGCAAGACGGGGTGCGAGAATGCAAAGACCCCCTCCGGCAATTGGGAGTAGACCACGACGAATGGGTTTTCCACTCTACACGGGAGAAGAAGAAAGCTCGCGGTCTGAGCCCCTCCTTCACGGCCATGATGATGGTAGCCAGCAACCACTTCCCCGCAATTCTCTGAGTAGCACCGGACCGTTACAGGCATACATTACTTATTTTTCTTATATAGTAACTGAGTCTTTCAAACGACCACTAGCGAGAAAGTTGGTAGGAGACCGTGGCTCTCCCTAATTGTTGACATCCTAGGAGAACGTACTATAAATAACGATTCCTAGTAATTGCTCACATGGTAAGAACGTAGTACAAATATCTTCCTGCAAACGAATATCAGAAATTCGAATGCCAGAAAAATTTTCTGCCGTCAGGACGAATATATTATACTCTGTAACGAAATTGTAAAGAAAGGAATATGATGAACGAGTCAAAAATGTCGTGTAATTACTATTACAGTTTTATTTGTAACGTCTCAAATGTCTTAATTAGCAACTTTCTAACATTTGGAATGATTTTGAATATTTTTTGGAATGTCTGAATTACGAGAATGGTTGAAATGTATGAAATTAGGAAACTGCTGTAACTTTGGTTATTAAAAATTTCCCACCGAAGGAGACGTCTCAATTTCTAAGTCCAGTCATCCACCTTCCAAATATCCTGTACTCTTATACATATCATTTATCATGTACTCTTGTACATAAAATTATATTATATACAAGGTGAACATATCAATATATACCTTGTATCTTGTTGTTCTTTCGCGGTGGAATAACTGGGAAAAGAAGTTGTAGAAGACTCCCTCATTAATTTCCTCCTCTGCCTTACAGAAGAAGGTCCTTTTGTTCAAATTTTTGTTTTTTAGGAAAGTAAAGTTTTATTATCTGAATAATTCCGGAACACAAATGTTTGTACCATTCTTATGTATTGAAGCACTAACGAGAAACCTAATAATTTTTCACATTTATATCGTAAGAACAGTGTAAGCATCTTTCTGGAAGCGAATGTATACAATTTTTATGTCTGCCAAATACTTTGAAAGTTTTGTAATACAATTGTCAGGAATCAAAAAGTGTGGTCCATTATCGCTACAGTAAGTTGGAATGTATCAAAATTTGGAATGTTTCCGAAGTATCACAAGTTTATCACCAAACCATTTACTTGGAATTTTCAAATTCGAGAAGCTGATGTATCCTTTGCGAAGAAAGAAAGCCATGGAAAAGGCCATCTTCAATTCGTAAACCCCGGATTGTCCACCGGCAAGGGTCAACGGCCTATTTCTGTCCTTGAAGTTGGAGGAATTGGGAGAATGAATTGTAGATGAATCACTCATGGTTTCCTCGTCTACCTCGAAGAAAATCTTGTATTCTTGGCGCGGATTGTTTGCGCAAATCATTGGTTATCCACTTCTCCACTGTTACGGTGAGTAGCACCGGACCACGCAGGTATAATCTACATATGATTATATTGGAACCGAGAAATAAACTTGTACTAGCTAAATAAATTTATTTTTCAGAAAGTATTATTGCAAATAATCAGAATATTTTGCTTTCGTGGAAATTTAATAGCGCAGGGTTTTATAAATTATCATGTGTTGCACGGAATGTTTTTAGAATACCTGCAATGCAAGTGACCAGTGAGCGTTTCTTTTCCTTATCAAACACAGTGATGGCGACAAGATCAAAACTGTTGCCAACACATGTAGAAGAATTACGTTTCTTGAATAGTAACTAAAAATAAATTTATTTCAATATGTTTAGAAACATTCGCAATTCCCACTTCGCCAGTCTTACATTATATCGATATAATACCGACTTTGAAATCGTAACATAAGCATGTCCTGAACCGTTCACTATTCATATTTTCCTTACGTAAACCGTAATTATCGGCCAGTCAAATAAAATCGACCTACCCGAAAGTTCACGCGGATCGGAAACCCGCCCGTGTCCTCTCGAATTTTTCGGGCCCCAGTCCGTAATATCGAGTACACGCAGTACCCTTTATAAAAGGAATATATTAATATACAAGAGCGTGGACGCGATATCTCTGTAAAAATTAACTTTTTTTGTAAAAAATTGTCTGTAATCCGGAAGTAAGTTCAAAATACTCTTATCACTCTTTTTTCCTTTCGGACGCGCAACTAGATCCCAAACTTTGTGTTGTTTCTGTGATGTCATTTCATCCTTCATTGCTTCTCTCCACTGTTCCTATTCGGACGACTGCTTAGCCTCCCTCACCGTGTTCGGAATTTTTTTATCATTTTTTATTTCATTGCCATCTTATTTTGTGTCCTCGTTGATCTCCTCACACCACTTTTCTCATCCAATTCTTTTTTTCCTGTACTCGTAAATAGTCTCTCACTTCTATTTCTTCTTTCATTGTTCCCTCTTTTCTTCCTCTTTTTCTGCTCGTATCTGGCTCTTCTGAAGGTATATTCATTCCTTGATTATTAACATCCATTTCATCTCCATTGTAATCATTGTTCATCTTCCCTTCGCTCACTGTTTCTTCTTCTCTCAAATTTACGTTATTTTCTTCTCCGTCGAATACTTCTATTTCTTCGCTTTCATCTTCTTCATTTTCCATGTCTAATGCAACACTAATCAAGTTATCATTTTCATCATCATCATCGTTTTTTGTTTCTTCATGACGTAATAGATCCCAGCCGTCCTTTTCCTCGTCAAATTTCACATCACAATCGCATTTGATGCTTGCTGTTTCAGGTATGTATAGCCGATATGTTTTGTTATCATTATACAAATTCCTATAAAAATTCCTTTCACCGTTTTTGATTCAAATTTCCTTTCAACTTTTCCTTTATTTAATACATACGCTGCACATCCAAATCTCTTCATGTGTTGTATGTTCGGTATTTTATTATACCGAATTTCATATGGAGTTTCTTCATGTACCCGAGATTTCGCTCTATTTCTTATGTAAACGCCCGTATTTGCTGCTTCTCCCCAAAATTTCAAATTTAGATCGGCATTCGCCAGCATCGTCCTTGTAGTTTCAATTATCGTTCGGTTCGTTCTTTCTGTAATTCCGTTACACTGTGGGGTCATTGGAGGACTCAATTCAATTACAATACCTTTAGTTTCGAGCTATTCTCTCAGATTTTTACTCAAATACTCTCATCCATTATCTGATTTAATTCCTTTATGTTCAATTCAGTCTGATTTTCCTACAAAATAATTAATTTCTTTAATTCTCCTGCGGTCTCAGTTTTCTCAATCAACAACTGTATAAATATCATCCTGGAATAATCGTCTATTACGCTTAATATATAGTTTTTCCTACCGTATGGTGATGGATTTACAGGTCCTATTAGATCGGTGTGCCACAGCTCCATAATTCGATTTGCCCTCGTTCCTTCATCTCTTTGATGTGATGTTCCTGAAGTTTTCACTTCGATACATGACTCGCATTCATTTTTCCAGTTGCTTGGCATCTCTCTTACCAAGTTTTCGTTCTTCAGGTCTTTGAGGGCTTCCTTATTTGCGTGACCCAATCTCCAATAATATGAATCTTCAACTCTTACCGCAGTCATTTCAACTTCATTCGGACGTTTATAAAAGGTCCAAATCGAGTAAAAGTTACATTGTACCCTCGTTCGGCCATTTTCGCAACTGAAAGGAGATTACAATTCAGTTTTGGTACATACAATACATCTTGAAATCCCAAATTATTCTTACTCGAATATTATTTCATAACTACATCGCCAATACATTTTGAGGTCAATACTTTACCTTCTTTGAAAGCTAAGCTGATCTGTCTTTTTTCCTGAAACAAATTTTCAAAGACACGTTTATTGTGAGTCATATGACTCGTAGCTCCAGAATCTGACAACCATACACAACATTGATCATTCTCACACTCACTCATATCTCTCTCAATATTCTCACTCAGATTAAATAATCTGTTCACTGGCATAATTTCCTTCACACTTATCACAGCTTCATTGCTGGATTTCATTGCTGCTTCACTTCTTCCCACGTGTTGACTTGTGACTCTTCCACGAATTCCCCTTTGATAGTTTTCTTCCTGTCCTCTCCCCGCAATATGATTGAAGCGTTGACAGTTCAAGCAGCGTTTGTTTCGATTACATTCCGCAGCCATATGTCCTATTATTTCCACAATTCTAACAATAGATGTCACCTTTCTGTCGTTTTACTTTTCTTACCGACTCCCGATCTCTGGATGGTTGATCTTCTTTTTTTCTTTCTCTCCTCCGTATTTCCTGTTTCAACGCAAACCTGATATCAAATACAGATATATTTCTTCGCGCTTCTAATACTCGTACATTTGGGTAAAATTCAGGACGAAGACCTGTTAATACATACATTTTTAGCTCGAAATCTTCAATGTCCTCTCCGAGTTGTTCACATTGCTTTCTCAACGCTTCTGCCCTGTTTATGAACGCGTCAACGGTCTCAACTTTTCCCATTTGTAAACTTGTTAGTTCATTAAGAACTCTCCCTTTTAACTCTTCAGTTTCCGCGGCCATATCCAATTTGATCGATGTCCATAATTTGTCCGCCTCTTTTTCATGGCCATATTTAAGTAATTGTACTTCACTCATAGTGTTGATCATTATTGTCCTCGCTGCATAATTATTGCCGTCCCATTCGTTCCACTCTTTCCATTTGTCATCATATTCATTGTCCACTTCTCTGGGTTTCTCGATTTTCTTAACGCCTATCACCTTTTACCATAGTCTTCTTGACCTTAGGATACCTTCCACTTTCTCACTCCATCGAGCGGTTCAACGTTCATAATGTTCCATTGGTCCACCATATTTCTCAAACTACTCTCGCCTTCTCGAAATTTTTCCCGTCTTTTTATATCGTAAACTTCGCACAATCAACCACGGAGCTCTGCTACCAATTGTGAATGGAATAAGGGACGAAGTAATATTAAAAGAATATATATTTAATAAACAATTGGATAAAAAACAGTAAAGCTTTGGATTCCTCGCACTCTCTATACTAGTCCGAACTCGTTATTCTCTTTCTCAGATCCTCACATCATGATTCATTCTGGACGACTGAATCTTGCCCGGCACCGTCCAGAAAACAAAACACAACACACCAGACACGACACACATGTACATGTCACACATCTATACCACAACTACGCTCCCATCTACACACCTAAAGCCAACGCACTCTCAGACACCGGCTAAGCATACTTTCAATTAGTTTTTCTGCGTATGTGACAGGTAACGTCTTCCATATTTCTCGCACACGCCGAACAAGAGCTTTCAGGCTTAAAATACGTTTTCCTCGAAGTTTATACTTCATTATACTTATACCATACATTTTCGATTGGGTTTGCATCAGGGTATTGGGATGGCCAGTCCAATTCTCTGATACCATTTCTTGTTTTCCACTCGGTGCAAAGTCGACTTCGGTGATTGGGATCGTTATCTTTTTGAAGAACCCATTCATGTCCAGTATTTTCAACCATCCTTTTATAGATGTCAACAGACCTCTTTCGTATAATTTAATCATTTTCTGGGCATTTAAAATGTCTGTAAATATGCATAATGTTCGAAAACCTCGGGCATTGAAACAGCCTCAAACATGCACTTTCAGTGGATGTTCAATTGTTCTTTGGATGATGGGTTTTCCATAAGTAGACAATGCTCGCTTTATAGGAATTAAAGCCCAAAAAAGGAGATGCGTCAGTAAATACAATATCACTCCAATCACGATCTATATTTCCGTGTGCCCACGCAAGATGATTTTCAACTAGTATCGCCGAAAGCAACGGTTTTGACACTGTGCAACATTGTCCTCTCTCAAACGACGTTTCAATGTTATTCCCCTTTTTGCCAACAGAGCTTGACCATTACGCAAGGAGAGGTTTGGATTTTTTCAATAAAGCCGCATAATCGCGCAATCTTCACTTTTCGTTGTAACCTCGATCAGGAAGATCATTCACACGTTTTGTCTCTTCGTAACGTTGCACCTACTTATCAACGAATTGAGGGGACTTACGCAAATACTTTGCTGCAGTTCTTACAGTCATTTTAGAACCTGATAGCACAAGAACACCGCTTAGAAGCGTTTAGCGTATTTTGCACTTATCACAAGGAGGAAGCTGAAAGCTAATGCGCATTACAGACTGATTCATATTTTTATAATTCCACGATCTCCGGCTCATTCGAGTCACCAAGTTTCAATGATATCGCGTCCACGCTGTTGTGAAACATACTGTACCTTATATCTTCTTTCTCAGTCAGGATGCAGTGACTGAGAAAAGAAATTGTATTCGACCCCCCCCCCCCCCCCCCTTCCGCCATTAGTTTCATTCATAACCGTGAAGATGTTCTTGGTCAAATTTTCAGTTATTTACTTCCCTAATGTTTTCGCAGTAGTTCCGGACCGCCGCATATACCATTCTTATGTACTAAACAAGCACTAACAAGAAAGCATCTAATAATTT
Organism: Melipona bicolor; assembly: GCA_030673865.1. Classification (NCBI taxonomy): domain Eukaryota; kingdom Metazoa; phylum Arthropoda; class Insecta; order Hymenoptera; family Apidae; genus Melipona; species Melipona bicolor. Next base: position 48,690 of record JAHYIQ010000007.1, on the reverse strand, counting down.
TTGACTGTTACACCATAAAAATAGTTTAAACATCTCTTTTGGAAACGAATGTATAAAATGTCGAAAAATTTTTCTGTTCTTAGGAAGAATATTTTCAAATTTGTAATAAAACTATCAGAAAAAAAATATAACGCGTAAGTCAAAAAGTGTGGTCCACAGACGCGCTACAACCAGTTTGTCAGTCTTTCTGTTTCTCCCTCCCATATGATTGTCAGCCATTTTATTGTCCCGTTTGATTGTCAGAGGTTTTGCTCAAACTCATGTACTCTGCTGAGTGACCTATCTTGAGACTGTGGAGGAAGCTGGTCAGGAGTACTAAAGGGCCATCTGAATCTTATCCCCACAGTTATCCCACTTGCGTGAAGGGCTTAATTTCCTGACAACTGGTAGTCCTGGGAGGAGAGAATTGCAGAAGAATCCCTGGCTTCTCCCTCTAGCCGGAAGAAGATTTCTCTTTTTGGCGTTGATGATGGTACACCAGCGTCCAGCTATCCACTTCGTCGCTGTTCCTTGAGTAGCACCGCACCACACACGCATATATTACTTATTTTTCTTATATAGTATCTGAGTCTTTTAAACGAGCACTAGCAAGAAAGTTCTCTGGAGACCGTAGCTCTACCTAATTGTTGACATCCTAGGAGAACGTACTATAAATAAGGACTCCCAGTAATTCCTCACACGGTAAGAATGTACTACATTTACCTTCCTTGCAAACGAATATCCGAAAATCTAGTGTCAGAAAAATTTTCTGCTGTCAGGGCGAATATATAATAGTCTGTAACAAAATTGTAGGGAAAGGAATACGATGGACGAGTGAAAAATGTCGTGTAACTGTTACTATTATAGTTTCATTGGAATCTTTCAAACATCTTAATTCGAAACTTTCTAACATTTGGAATATTTTGGAATATTTTTTTGAATGTCTGGATGCTGAGAATGGTTGAAATGTATGAAATTAGGAAAGTGCAATAAGTTTAGTGAGAAATAATTTCCCATGAATGGAGTCACCTCAATTTCTATGTTCAGTTTTAGTATTTTAAAAACCTTTAATTTGCTCTAATATAAATGTATGTATATAATATTAATAATAATAGTAATAATAATAATAATACAGAGATACGTGAGTATACAAAGACGGTGTACGTCAGTAATTAGTTTTATTGTCCGTTTGACGCGAGAGCTAAGTAGGCGACACGATCAGGCTGCACACGCGGAAGAACTCACCAGACGTGGACCCCTTAGTAATAAACTGCAGATAACTAACTGTGTTGACGCTTTGGAGTCAGTTCTTTTATACTCTGACTCTCACTATGTCCTTTCCCCTCAAGAAGTCGGAAAGCGTCTCTTATCTTGCGGTGTTTATGGTCAGGCCCATGAAAGGTTTTTGACCATTACCTTGTAAGGAGGCCCTATCTACGCCTCTGTAAGAAGATCCTATTTACACCTGCGACCGGATGTCGATGAGATAAGAATTCGCCATTGAAAAATTTAATCGCCAGGCCTCCCCGACTACCTCTAACAATGCTGCATAAAAAGCCGATGACTTCCTTAATAAAGAGATCAGAGTTGAATACCATACGTTTCATATCGCTATAAAACCTTTTCCGAACAATACCAGTACGATTTATTCGAGCGCTACGCGTATTAAAAGAGGCGCGAACGAGACTCAGTCTTACGGAGTAATATTCAATATCTGTCAACACGGTTTATTCGAGCTCTACGCGTATTAAAAGATAGGCGCGAACGAGACTCAGTCGTACGTTGCACGTTGTGGAATCCGTCCCGTGACATAAAATTTGGCGATCCTGCCAGGATCCACCGACTCTATCGCAAGGGAAACTGGGCAATTGAAGATCCGAGGACTACCTCAATACCAGGGACTACGAGAGCCACACCTCTGCGGAACGTCACTGATCGAGAACCTTGAGTGAACGAGACAACGAGAATCTGCAAAGCACATCCTCGGGCTACGGCATCTACGTATCACCCAGGCAAAATGTGGCCAATTCACCTGATTCTCAAAACTTAGGCGGAGCTATTGCTTCACTTATGACTAACATGGAAAACTTGAATAAACAAATTAACGAAAAATCGTCGAACCACGACGATCTACTTCGGAAAATAACTAAGCGATCTGACGCCCACGACCAAGCATTAGAAAAATTAACAACCATCATGAGGAAATTAGAAGTCGCTCATGAAGAGCAAAACCGTGAATTAAAAAGGCTAGCAAACAGTATAAAGACATACGCATACTCCGAGACGATCCACACAGACATACGACCCGAAGTAACTGACGACGAATCCATCAAGTACACTGCCAGAACGACGCACGACGCACAGACCTGACGCTGTTATCAAGAACCGACGGAACGAAGAGAAACACTCTACAATGAACCGGCAATGATACTTTCCGAAGCGCTATTAGAATATGCTGTACAGGCAAAACACAGCAATCCGACCGCCAGAAATTTAGCATTAGAAGAGGAAAATGCCGGAGCAGTACGATTTTACTTACATAACTTACGTACTGATTTGGCAGTACATTATTCCGATGAGATTCCAGAGTCGCTTGTCGAGGCGCAACAAGAAGCTCCCAACATGGAGATATGGCTGCAAGAAACCGCATCCAGAAAACTGACTCATCAACCAAACCACCGTCGAATGACGAATAGAATCCCCACAAAATCGAATCAACAAGGTCCTCTCACCAGAAACCCTCCTAACCAGTTTACCGAAATCCCCGCTCCTTCAAAATGCGACAATTGCCGGAAAATAAGGCACACCCGTAACAACTGTTTTCTCTTGAAGCATAATTTTCCCCAACCTCAGCACGGAAAAATTCCACCGCCACGCGTGAACAACACGGAAGTGACGGACCAACCCACGGACCAGGAAAGAGAGGTATACGAATCAACTACTCCAGGAGAACTGCAGCACGTCCGATACAAATTCCCAGGGATGTCAAGACCAGGAAGATTCCTACTGGACACCGGAGCAGGAGTTAACCTGTTAAAACATAGCTTCTGCAACACTCGAATTAAACTGAGGGAACCACGTAAGATTAAGTTAGGAAATGACGAACATCAACTAGATTGTACAACATTTTGCAAAGTTCACGGTAAAACACACACTTTCCTCATAATACCAGACGACTTCCCATCGACTGAACACGGAATAATGGGACTGCCTTTCTTAAAGGAACATCGGTACACTATAACTAACGAAATTCAGATTGATGACGATATTATTCCTTTGCAGATAACCAAAGAAGAAGTATCGCCCCGATCATACAAGGTACTTTGTGCAAAAATCGGAAATGAAGTCTTACGGGTTTGTTACATCAATCCTGGTAAGCAAACTGTCACACCCTCTAATCAAATTCAAATAAACAATAATATCCAGCTTAGAGTCCACGAGCTTCTAAACGAATTACGAACAGACAATACGCTGAAACTATCAAAAAAATAATTAGCTCATACCATGACATCTTCACATTAGAGACAGACCTACTACCATGCACCGACCTCACATCCCACGCTATCCACCCGAAACAAGACAAGCCTATCAATATCAAATCCTACAGACCATCGGAGTGCCATAAACAGGAAATTCAAACGCAAATCCAACAGATGCTAGATAAGGAAATAATCGAGCGAAACGATTCCCCCTTCAACGGTCCTGTTTGAGTCGTCCCAAAGAAAACCGACGCATCAGGCAAACAAAAATGGCGCATAGTAATCGATTTTAGAAAACTCAACGAGATAACCGACCAAGACGCGTACCCTCTTCCTAACCCTGACGATATCTTACACCACCTCCGAAATGCAAAATTCTTCTCCGCTCTAGACCTCTCATCCGGATTTCACCAAATCCCTATGCACCCAGACAGCAAAAAATACACAGCCTTCTCGACACCAGATGGACACTTTCATTACAACCGCATGCCATTCGGACTGAAAAACGCACCTGCTACGTTCCAGCGAATGATGGATACAGCACTGCGCGAATTAATAGACAAACACTGTTTCGTATATCTAGACGACATAATCATTTTCGGCAACACTCTTGAAGAACACAACCGAAATCTAGAAACAGTATATCAACGATTAAGAGACACTAGACTGAAATTACAAGTCGACAAATGCGAATTTCTGAACTTGAATATCTCGAACACATAGTTACCGCCGACGGAATACGGACTAATCCAGGGAAATTATCAGCCATAAAAGACTTCAAAATCCCTAAAACCGTCACACAATAACACACTTGGACTAACAGGATACTACCGAAAATTCATACGTAATTTCGCGAAAATAGCGAAACCATTGACCGCGTTATCACAAAAAAATACACCATACCACTGGACGATGGAACAATAAACCTCATTCGGTATACTAAAAGAAAGCCTGTGCAACCCTCCGGTATTCTGCTATCCCGATTTCCAAAAAACATTCACCCTGACTACGGACGCTAGCAATGAAGGATTAGGCGCGGTACTCTCGCAAAACGACCACCCCTGATGCTATATATCCCGTTATACAACGTTAAAGACCCATGCGCTGAAGGCTCCGATTAGAAGAATACGATTACGAAATCTAGTACAAAAAAACCAAGTAGCAAACACTCTTTCACGATCACAGCCGCTAAGAATCACCTCCGACGAACCCTTTGCAAACAAAATCAAAATTAGGAACCTCGAGACCGAATTTGACGACTGGAAAATGAGCATTAATACCCGTAAGATTCCGGTAAAATTAGTCGCGAATCACCGCGAGTGGACACAGTTAGACTACGAGACACTCGAGCTCTTTAACGTACAACAATGGTTTCAGAACCTAGACAAACTGATCAACAACAAAGACAAAACAGTCTCATTCGGAGTTCATAAACTAAAATTACCAGACGTAGTAATGTTAAAACTAATGTTACAATTCATTTGCGACAACAAATCTATCGAAATTATCCAACTGGCAACCGAGCCACTCAAAGAACACACGACAGAGGAAAAATCATAAGAGAAAATCATGATCTGACCGGACACATAGGGGAAAACAAGACGCTAGAACGAATAAGACTCAGACACCACTGGACAGGAACAGACGACGAAATATCCGAATACATAAGAAACTGCAAAATTTGCCAGACTAATAAACTGACGAGAATAAGACCTAGGGAAGAAGCCCTTATAACCGACACCCCGGAAAACCCTAACGACAAAATCGCTCTCGATATTATCGGACCGCTGAAGCTCACCTGCAAAGGCAATCAGTATATCCTCTCCATTCAAGACGTTCTCGCCAAATACCTGATATCATACTCATTCCCTTGCCCAACCAAAAGGCCGAGACCATCATGGACCAACTAATAGAACAATACATATATACATTCTCCTCCCTCAAACACATACTGACTCACCAGGGATAGAATTTCGTTTGCAAGTTGATGGACTCTTTCGAAAAAGCTTTTAAAATCAAACATATTAAAACCACGTCATTTCATCCACAATCTAACGGATCATTAGAAAGAGCTCACGGATTTATAAAAGATATGTTGCGAACCAATATTGATGAAAATAAATCTGAATGGGATGAAAACTTAAAACATATATCCATGGCTTACAACACGACAATATACTCAACTACCGGATTCACTCCCTTTGAACTAACTTTCGGACGAGAGGCTAATATGCCCTCCGCAATAGCATTAACTCACACAGAATGAAATTTTTAAATTATGGAAAGATAATAACGAATAACGAATGAAAATAAAAAACGATACAAACGGGACCAAGACAGAAAAATTAAACTTAGAAACCTTTGCCACAAGACTCACTAGACAAAGAATGGCTAGGACCGTATAAAATCATAGACATACGAACACCTAACTATTTACTCGAGATATCGAAATCCAAATTCCTACTCGTACACGGCAACCGACTAAAACCATATCACTTTTCCAGGGACTCATCTCAATAACCACAAGTTCAACTATAAAACCGATAGGACACGAAAAAATACTGACCGAAACCGTTGAAAAGACTTTCATGTACCATCAGGAAATCAAAATCACCATAGTATTTAGAACCAGCGAATTATATCGAGACATAAAAGCTATTCAGAATCTGTATAATCCCGTTTTGTCAAATACTATTAGAAATTCAACTGCGCTAACACAGCTTTTCCTCTTATCACCGCACGAATGAAGAATCTAGAACGATCTGCCAATAAATTAGGAACCATAACTCACACCAGAACTAAGCGAGGACTACTTAACGTTATCGGGTCGTTATCTAAAACTTTCTTCGGCACGCTAGACGAAGCCGACTATTATAAATTTGATTAATGAAAACATCGATAAATTATTTAGTGATCAAAATAAATTAACGCACATCATTCAAAACCAGAGCTCAATATTCAGGCAGATCCTTCAAGATGGTCATTTTCGACAATTAACTAAACAATTCGCAGCCCAATCGGAAGACCTTAGAAACAATGCACTATTAGACAGAAATCTCCTAATATTAGAAGTAATAACCGAACTCGCGAGTAAAATTAATGACTTCTATCTCATGATCATTTTGGGTAAAAAGGGAATAATAGACACCACATTGATAGACATAGACACTTTTATGGAGTGCTACTCTAAATTAACACAAAACCACGCGAATTTTGCTGTAACAAACGACGTGAAAAACTTTCAAAGTATAATCGACATCAGTAAATTAAACGCCGCCGTAATAGATAACGCACTGGTCTATCAAATAATTATACCAATACTTGAGAACATGAATGGACACTATCTCGACATGTAGCAATACCTTACGAAATTCAGGACAGCTTATCGCACCGCTAATCGAACACGAGTACACACTAGAACAACAAGGTGGATACATTCCCGTGGATCAAAATTATCTAATTAAATATTGCAGAGAATCTCCGACAGGAAAATTATGTGAAAAAACCCAACCTACTCAACACGCCAAGACATACGATCCTACAGACAATGTGTAAAATTACCAAATTATGTGCCGTATTCAAGATCAGTAACATTTCGTTTATACCAATGCAAAGCCGCTATAACTACATAGCTATACCACAGAAACCAATCCCTATCCAAGCATTATGCGATTCCATCGAACATTTAGAATTACACGAACCTAGTATAATATCCACCAAAAACGACTGTATCATCACCTACGAAAATAATGTAATGAAAATTGGAGGTACGATAGGAGCAACCGACGTGATAATAGCAAGCCTAAGAAATCAAAGAAGAATACTATCGGCAACCGAAATAAATTTTAACATATTAAAATATCTAGGCTACATATCGTTAGGTATAATCACTCTGTAGATGCATAAAATAGGTTGTCCCCGTCTAATGTCAAAATGTATACCAAAAAGTATTTGTATCCAAATTTTTTGTAACGAAACCTCAATATCTAATAATACTCAACCACACGTCTCGCACACTTATAACTCGGAGCCCTCTGCACCTGAAAGAATCCCTCCAATACAACTAGATAACAACGATCAAGAGCCACGACACTCCTCACGAAGAGCTATCTCCTCGTACATCGACTTGGACAACGGCAAGATGCCCAAGGTAGTCCGCTTCGAGACAAAGTCGACTCTATGGAAGGGGGTGTAAGGAGGCCCTATCTATGCTTGTGTAAGGAGATCCTACATCCACACCTGCGACCGGATGTCGATGAGATAAGGACAACTCGCCACTTAAGAATTTAATCGCCAGACCTCCCCCACTACCTCTAACAATGCTGTATAAAAAGCTGATGAGTTCCTTAATAAAAAGATCAGAGTTGAATACCATACGTTTCATATCGCTATTAAACCTTTTCCAAACAATACCAGTACGATTTATTCGAGCGCTACGCGTATTAAAAGATAGGTGCGAACGAGACTCAGTCGTACGTTGCACGTTGTGTAATCCGTCCCGTGACAATCTCCTGGCCCTGCCGATACTGTCACCTGGGTCCACGTCGTGAGAATGTTTATACTGCAGTCTGGGTTGTGTCCCCTACATCGGCTATCCACCATTCAAATACCCTGTTTTATCATGTACCCTTATATATAAAATTATCAGGGGTGTCTGGGTACCCGAAATTTCGGGTCTAGTCGGGTCGGGCCCCGAAAGTTCGCAAATTTCGGGTATCTGTGAAATCGTGTACCCGAAAGTGAAGTCCTGTTGGATCGGGATCTCGAAAAATTGTACTTATGTATCCGAATTTAATAAAGACGGCTTTGGCAGTATCGTACAGACTTTTCGACGACAATAAATGTGATGTTTCTGAATGATTTTTCAATTGAGTCTTCCATATAAACTTTCCAACTTGCACAGATAATTATATTCTATATCCGTTGTAATGAAATAAAAAAAGTCAAATTATTAACAGAAAAAGTGGAGAAGTTGCGTTTCCTACATTCCAATTTGAAAATAAACTAATATTCATATTTACTATCGTACATGACTGTCGAGTTGCATGACTGTACATAAATATTACAAATTTTTCGGGATCCCGACCGATTATTACCCGATCCGACCCGCAATTTTAGGTTTCCGCACGTTCCTCACAATTATACTATATACAAGGTAGGTGTGTGCGTGTACCCGAAATCGCGATTAGTCGGCTCGGGCTTTAGAAGTTCGGTCGGACTCGGGCGGACTCGAGCGGGTTCCCGATTCACTTGAATTCTCAGGCTATCCGATAGTTTTGCGCTACTCGACACTTTCTGGTAGTCCGATACATTTGGATAAACCGATTTTATCGGACTGCCCGATAATTTTGGTTTGCATGGAAAAAACATGAATAACGTGCGGTTCATGACATGCTTACTATTATGTTATGATTTCAAAGTCGGCATTATACCTATATAACATACGACTACAAGCGAAGCACAAATTACAAGTGTTTCTAAACATATTGAAATAAATCTATTTTAAATTAGTATTCAAGAAACATAATATTTTCAGTTGAAATTAAATCTTATAGTTGAGCGATTCATACTCTGGGCTCTAGTCCGTTTACAGACATACTAGTCTATCGACACGATGCTGTAAGCATTGGCCGCTGCGTAGTTGTCCCTCTATGAGCAATATCAAGCTTAGTATTCATTTGGCCCTGATTGGTAAATGCAGCATAACGTCTTCTTTAAAGTTGTAAATACAACGTGTGGCAAAAACAACGCTATTTTCTTTATTTATCATATCATTATAAATTTATTTATCAGAAAGCGTTACGGGAAATAAACAAAATATTTTGCGTTCGTGGAAATTTTATAGTAATCGATTCTTTGCGACGACCCTGAGCGGTCCGTAGAGTAGGATTTCTTTCATTGACGCGCCTGTAGGCAGCACGATTCCTTGCACGTCGTAGTTCAGAGGAGGGGAAAGTTCTGACAACGGGAGGGGCACGAAACTCGAACGCGTCCAACGAAAAGAGGAGACGATAACTCGTGCTACACCGCGAACAATGTTGATCAAAAGACCAAAAGGGCGTTATCGATACTGATCAAGCGCTATCAGAATATGTCAGCATCAAAGATCAAGCTGCGACACTGACTAAGTACACTCTAAATGAAAATCATTGCAAAGAAGGACCGAGCAGGAACTTGCAACTTCTCGACTGTGTTTTATCGAGGGGGAGAAAATCCCCCGACATGGTAATAGATTTTCTGGAAAATCTACTAAATGATACGGGTAAACACATCGCCTTACGCTAGTCTTTGTAAAAAAAAAGAAGAGAAACGTAGCCACCGATCGCCGTTGCAAGAAAGAGAAACAAAAAAGTTGCGTGTAGACTTTTGAATGTTGATCAGTATTACTTTTAAAGAGCGATGCTCCGTCACTGATTGAAGATTAACTAAATCGTTAGAGGTACCACGGAATATTTCACGACGTTAGACATGATCTCCGGTTTCCATCAGTTACCGATCGCGAGGGATTCGATGGAGAAAACCGCGTGTGTAACACTTGACGGTCATTGCCAATTTTCTACGAACGCCGTTCGATCTCACTAACGCATCGCGCGATTAATACCGCTCCAAGTAGTTTGAGAGACGAAATAAGTAATTTAGTGCATCTAAATGATGTATTATCTGCATCAGAGGCGCAGTGGAGTTCTCGCTGAATCCGAAAAGATGCTCCTTTTTCATAAAACGCGAATAGAGCACTTAGATTGGAAGATATCGGTATTAGATCGGGTATGGGGAAGCTACATACATTATCTTTATTCATGTTAGACAGATGCGACAATTTATTCAGCGGGTCTGACCAGTTATTTTCGAAAATTCATACTCGAATTCGCAGTCCGGACTGGATGAATCACTGAGCTAGTTAAAATGTACGAACGAAAGGGTGTAAGACGACGAACAGAGGAATGCACGATGTCACTGGAAAAAACAAGCTTTGTTGCCCCCCGATCCACCGGGATCCCTTGGTTGATTCTTTTTTACGAGAAAACGGTGTCCAAGCGTCGCGACGACGTACGAGCTACATGGATATGAAAAGTTTGTGTTCGCGCGCGTGTGTAGGGAGGCGAGATCTTTCTTATTAGTGAATTGTTTGTATTTTCGCACGCGTGTGATATCAGAGAGTTTCTCCTCGGTGGCAATTCTAGTGTCGCGAGAGATAACCCGTGTTACATGGAAGTCGAAATAATTTTAAACTTACAGGACGAAGCAAAGCACGGAAGCTCTCTCGGTTCCCTTTCGTTCGGCTTCGGGAAATTGCGGGCCCAAGATGAAGCACAAAGGACGGATGCTCATTGCCGTTTTGTGTGACCTGGAGGGAGCGTGTGCGGAAAAGTTTCAGTTACTTCAGTCCAAGGTCGAGGGCCTTGTCTGTCGTAGAACAAATCTCAACCAGATGGCCAGAGTTTTATGGCGACACAGGCCTGCTGGTGGATTTTTTCCGTCGCGCCAGATCGTAAGTATTGTAGGAAACTCTTCCGAACAGTTTGAGAAGGATATATTTTTTTCAATCAAGTTCCAGTCCTTCATTATATTTTAAGTAAGCTTTTCAAGTTTGACCAACTTCGATCCATCGAATATTTCAGCCTTTTATTTTCGTGTGGAAATAAGTAGTTTCTCTTGAAAGAGTTCCACGTCGACAGACGGGATAATATATTCGTAGAAGGGACTAGAAAACCAAGGACAAGTAAAACAACGGGCCACGTGCGTTCGTCGACATCTAACCCATATCGTCAATGACCGCAGTTAAAATTCGTTCAGAATTGCCTAATCTAAAAGTAAGGTACTCTTATGGCCAGGGAAGCGGCTAGCAACGCCACGTTTCACTTTATAAAAATGGCAACTGTTTCCCAAGAATCGGCCCAGAGTGAGAGAGATACAGATGCCTTTTAAAAGGACGACCGACGCGACTCACAGCACTCATTCCAGAATCTTGGTCGAAGAATAATCATTGGAGCTGTTAGCCAAAACATTCAGAATCGCGATTGTGAACTTACGTTCGCGATTGTCCAAATGTTATGTGTACGAGTACATCTTGCGCAACAAGCATAATGATTATGTGTGTGAAGAAGAAAAAAAGAAAAAAATAGGAAAGATACGTTGGTCGACGCCCGAACACAGCATCGAGAATTGGGTTTGTCGAGAAATAGAATACAGAATTCGACGCATCATCGCTGCAGTTATTGCTGCCCTTACACCGACCGGTGCTACTACTGTATTTTTGTGCTCTTCAAATTCCCGTCCAGACGCATCCCGGCTGCGACGCAGAGAATGGAGGAGGGGAACTGATGGCAGACATTTTCGCAAGTCCAAGTCTTCTTCTCCACTACGTTTCCAGAAGAGCTTCGCACGGAGGTATACACTATACACAATTCTCATATATTAATCCACAGTTTAAGTAAGAATATCATGCATGTTATGTTCTTAGTAATTTTTTACTGCTACATTGTAAAAATGGTATGAATATCTTTGGAACAAAAATTGTTCTCTCGATAGAGCGAATAGTTTAAAATTTGTAACAAAATTGTCAGGGAGGAAATATGCGAGTAATTGGAATTACTTCTACAGTGATTCGGAATTTTTACAAAGACGTCTGGCCAAAATCGTGGCTGAATAAACATCTCCTGAGCTATTAGCGAAGAGCATTCGCATATAATTTTTCCTACGTCAGAAGCGGAATTATGTACGTATTTACGTTTACTATTATCTATACATTTTTGCGTTTACATACATTCTATATGTCTCACGGAACAAAAAAAGGGAAGGAGAGAATCTCTGTTCCGTTAGTTTCTTCCAATAGTATTGCAGCAATACATACTATCCTTATACGTTATATTAACCAAGAGCATAAACAAGAATTAACGAGAGAACTATACGTGTGAGATTTCCAATAATTTTTCACGATGCAAGAATGTACAAAAATTACTTGTCATAGAATTTTTCTACTGCCACGAGGAATATATTGTACTGCGTAACAAAATTAAGAAGGCAGTATGAATGCAACTTGAATTATTGTATACATGAGATATTTTTGAATAGACTGGAGGATTTGTATGAGTTTCATAGATAATGTATCTTTAGTAAGAAGTTTTTATAACCATAGAGGAATATTCCCAGGAATCATCTCAGTTTTTAAGCCCCAAGTATCCACTTTCCACAGAAAGTTTGGAACATCTGTAATGTCAGGATAGGAATATTAGACGATCAATTGAAAATCCCTATCTCCGCCCTTGTTAGTTTCTCCATCAGGAGGAAGATCCTCCTTTATTCTGAAGACCTTGCGCCAATGGTGTGCATAAACTCATTGTCGCAAGATCGAATTCCTTTTGTTTCTCTGAATAACTCCACATCGTTCTTATACGTTATAACCGAGTGCGTAAACAAACATTAGCAAGAAAGTCATATGGCTCCTAAGAATTCACCACACGGTACGAATATTATGAACATCTTTCTGCGAACAAATGTCAAAAATGTACAGAAATTTAATATTAGCAAATTTTTCTATTAATAGAAGAGATATTTTGAAATTCGTAATAAAATTGTCACGAAAATATAACGAAAAAAAATATAATAGGAAAGTTAAAATATGTGATCTAATAGGATTTACTATAGTTATTTAAAATATTTCATTGTCTAATTAGTAGTTCCATTAGTTCGGGCAAATCTGAGAAGAGAAACTGCAAACGAATTACCTCTGTTAGTTTCCTCTACATTGAAGATCTTCCCGATAATTTACACAAATTTTTGGTTACATAATTTCCTACTGTTGGTAGTTCCGTACCACTACAGAAGTATCCACTACATTTCGTTCTCATATATTAAATAAGCACCAGCGAAAAAGTTGTTTATTTTTTTTTTTTTTCGTAAGAATTGTATAACCATCTTTTCGGAAACGAATGTATAAAAATTGCATTTCAGAAAATTTTTCTGTTGTCAGGAAGAATATTTTCAAATTTGTAATAAAACTGTCAGAAAAAGAAATATAACACGTAAGTCAAAAAGTTTGGTCCACAACCACCAGCGTGCTACTAGTCAATCAGTTGGAGTTCACACTCTTTTTATTCTCTCTCGGAGAATACTATTAATACACTATCAGTCTTTCCTCTCTCCTCTCTCCTGTCAGGAAGGCACTTAATTTGTTGAGGAAGCTGGTTAAACCTCGGTGAGTTATTCCACCAGAGAAAACTCCTAGCCTATGTTCCACTTGCAAGAAGGTGTCAGAACGCTAGGACCCTCTCCGGCAAGTGGAAGTAGTACACCAAGAATTGCATCCCCGGTTTTTCGCTCTACACGGGAGAACAAGACGCTCCCGCCTCCGGAGCCCTTTCTGCAGGGCCATGATGATGGTGGCCAGCAACCACTTCCCGGCTGTTCCCTGAGTAGCACCAGACCGTTATAGGCATACACTACTTATTTTTCTTATATAGTACGTGAGAGAAATTCCACGAAGATGTGTATTCTCCATCCGCGACTCCGTCAAGATAGAAGATACTACAAGACGAATTCTTTTCCTCCACAAGAAGCAGGAAGCAACTACGAAGTTTTTTTTTTGCCTGTATTTTTGTGCTCTTCACATTCCCGTTAACACGCATCTGGCGTCGACGCAGAGAACGGCGGAGGGGAATTGATGGCAGACATCTTCGCAGAGTCCAAGTCTTCTTCTCCACTACTTTTCCAGAAGAGCTTCGCACGGAGGTATATACTATACACAATTCTCGTGTGTTAATCCAGAGTTTAAGTAAGAATACCATGCATGGTATGTTCTTAGTAATTTTTTACTGCTACATTGTAAAAATAGTATGAATATCTTTGGAACAAAAATTGTTCTCTCGATAGAACGAATATTTTGAAATTTGTAACAAAATTGTCAGGGAAGAAATATGCGAGTAATTGGAATTATTCTTTAGTGATTTGGAATTTTTACAAAGATGTTTGGCCAGAGTCGTGGCAGAATAATCATCTCCAGAGCTATTAGCGAAGAGCAATCGCATTTTTCCTACGTCAGAAGCGGAATTATGTACGTATTTACGTTTACTATTATCTATACATTTTTGCGTTTACATACATTCTATATGTCTCACGGAACAAAAAAAGGGATGAAATTTATAAATATATAAATAGTTTTAAATATGTTAAGAATACATACATAAATAATTTTTAACATAATATAAAAACATAATACAAAAGACATATATAATATAATATAATATATAAAATAATAAAAACGTAATATAAAAAATATATATTAATTCAATGAAACTATTATAAACAAATACACAGACAATAATCACTCGATTGTATTCACCGCTCGATTTAAAAACTAGAATTTTGTACACATTTAATTTGAATATTCAAATCTTACTTAATATTCAAATTAATCGTCAATTACCTGTTTACAAGTATTGAAGTCGATTTCATTAGATTACATTACGGAATACTAAGTGCGAAAGTATACTAAGAGTAGAAGTTTTGATAACGTGAGTCAGTGATTATATAAAACTGGATAATTCACACATTGACACTCTAGATTGTAAGTCAGAAAAAACATTTCTCAGATATGTTGCCACTAGAAACAGCACATTTAATACGTCTTAAATTGACCTTTGTATGTCGATTAATTCGTCATAGCTCTAAGTCGTAAATACTTCGAATCTTTGATCGTGCGATCAAAAAGTTATTAAACTTAGTGTAAATTATTAAACTTAGTATAAAATTAGTGTATTTCGTTCATTATCCAAATTTTTTGCTATTTAAAATTATTTGATTCATCGCTTCTGAAGCAGAAGATTATGCGCATGCAATTTAAAAATTTACGTTTCCAATAACTAGAATAAATTTAATTAAATTCACAGTAATGATATATTAAAAGAATAATATTTATTTTATATCCTGGAACACGAGTCAGGGAAAGTGAAATACAAATGTATTGAAAATTTCATCTTTGAGTAAATGATTAATATTTTAACATTTTAGATTCAGACAGTTTAAATGGAAACTGACGTTTAATAATACATGACATGTGCATACATATGAGTAAATATGTAAACGTATCACTCGTGAAAGATACGCATAAAAGAAAAATTTCTAACTTGTTTTCGACTTGCACAAATTGTTTAATATTATTTTATGCGTTTATAGAAGATTCTGAAGTTACGAGACTACTCAAGCTATAGCATTTTCAATGTTCAGTTTTTTTTTTTCAAATATATATTCTCAAAACTACGCAAAAACAAAAATCCGCAATCTAATATTGAGTAAGAATAAGAATCGTTACAGTAAAATAGAAACAAAGACTCTCTAGATGATTAGAATATTTCATTAAATCAATTATTATCAATGAATCAATTGATTCAAGTAGAAATTTAATTGAATTATATTTGTTCTATCCACCTGATAAATAATCAATCTTACTTTTAAACATATTCCACTTCGTGAACGTAATTTAGTTATTCGTTTGTGCAATAGCGAAAAAAAGCGTTGGGGAAATATTTAAAGAGCAGGGTGATGCTAAAAAAACGTACGTGATCTTGGTTTATCTGTGAGAAATGACTAGAAATTAATTCCAGACGTTACATATATGTGTATGTATAATATTTACGTGCAGAATCTACAGTGTTTAATGGCGACTGATACGAAGTAAGCTGGAGTTTTCTGAATCTATATGATACATACATATATAACGTTAAGAAAGAAAAACAAGAGGTCAAGAGCAAGAATGTACATATCGTTACACCATTTGTTGTATTTATTGTATCGCTATATTAAGTTCTCTCCTTTTTTTTTTTTTTTTTCATGACGAAAGAAAGAAAGAAAGAAAGAAATGTAAAAAAACATTATTTCCTTTCTGCAAAATAGCTATTCTTATTTTGATGAATATTTTCGTAAGATAATTAAATTAACTTTATATTGAAATTGATAATTTAAGAAACTTTAATAATATTGAATTGACACCACTGTACGAAAAAAATGTAAGACCAATCGCAATACTAAAATACAACGATATAATGGATTTATTATACTATACACCACCTGTACACTATAATTATTTGCGCGCGTGTGAGACGAGGCGAGATTTTTGTTAATGAGTGGACTGTATATGTTATTCGCGCGCTGCGATATCAGGGGGTTTTCCCCTCGGTGGTTGCTTTGATGTCGCGAGAGATGACCCGTGTTGATTGGAAATCGTCCTCGGGAAATTGCGGGAAATTGTGTCCAAGGTGGGGCACAAAAGGCGGATGTGTTTCGCACGTGTTCGGGAAAGTTCCATGCTTCAGTCCACGGTCTAGGGCCTTGTCTGCAAGCTTTGTAGAACAAAGCTCAGTCAATCAGATGGCCAGGGTTTATGGCGACACAGGCCTGCTCAGGGCATTTAAAAGGTCATCAACTTTCCTCGACGCGCCTGCACCCAGACCCTGGGTATTGTAGGATGGAAATTCTCCCGAACAGTTATATATCTATTTAAATTTCAAATTGCATAAACATTTATAATTTATATATAATACACATGATATATTTATAAAAATTCCTGTAATATTCAAATACTTTCGTGAATAACTTGTATTACAGTATTGCATTACATTAAACATTAAACTATACAGAATCTACAAAAATTAATTACAAATTCCTTCAAATATAGAAATTCCAGTCGCCAAACACCTGTATGTATGTCTTTGCTGTCTTTACGAAATGTATGTTGCAACTCTTGAGAGACAGAATAACTTAGAGGATCATCACGATACAATTACAATTATGTTCACTACACGCAAAAGTAATATACACAATAGCAGTTTCCAATAATAAATTAATATCCAATGAATTATTAATAATACAATACAAAAAACTTCGAGAAAGTACTGACACAGTGATTAATCTGCATTTAATGGCGGAATGTTGTTAAATTACGAAATATCCTTTTAAAAATATTTTATATTCTGTTCACACATATTGTTCGCGCGCGTTTAGCGAAACGAGATCGAGATTAGCAAAGACTGTGGACTGTATATTTCGCACGCTGAGTATTAGGGGCTTGTCCCTTCGTGGTAACTTTGTCGCAAGAGAATGTACTTTATCTATCGGAAGTCGAAGTGATTCTGATTTGGAAGCCGAAGGAAAGCCCGAACGTCTTCTCGGTTCCCCTTCCTTCGGCTTTGGGAAATCGCGGGTCCAGGGTAGGGCGCGAAGGGCCAGATACCCGTTGCCGTCCTCGCTGGGGTGATCTCGCTGGCCCGTGTTTCTCACATGTTCGGGAAAGTTGGCGCCATGCTTCAATCTACGGTCGAGTGTCTTGTCTTCTTAGAAGAAGTCCAGCCATGTGGCCAGTGTTTTAGGCGACACGGCCTGCTAAGGGTACTCAAAAGGCAATAAATTTTCCCGTACGTGTCTGTACCCAGACCGTAGGTATTGTAGCATGGAAACTCTCCCGAACACATATAGTAGAACTACAAGAAAAAACTTGCGCGTCAAAATCTTTTCGATTCTCGAATTTTTATATTATTCGTATTATTATTGTATGTAATAAACTAAACTATTTATGAAAATAAATTTTATTAACATATCATTTCACTTCACAAAAATACTACAAGAAAACTAGATGTGCCAATGTTTTTTTCAATCCGCTGCATATATAAACCTTCACTGAGGTTTCTTAATTAAAAAAAAAAAAAAGAAAAATTAATTCGATTTAGTAGAAGTATATTTCGGTTTTCCTATAGAGGTTTTCACAACAAAAGCATGAAGTTTTTTTCCGTCCTATAGAAATAGAATCGAGTTATGAAGATTCAGTTGTATTAAAATTTCATGCGATATTTTTTTTTTAACATCATCGAAAGCAATATTCCCCAAGATTTATTCCTTAGACATCCGTCGCCGTTCAATTATTTTCTTTCATACACCTCGACGGTCGCTTTCCAGAATCGACTCTCATTCATTTTCTATAAATCTCGACATATTAAACATATTAAATCTCGCGCAATAAACCCAGCTCCAATATGCGCGCGCTTTATGGTATCTGGAATTTTTCTGATCATACATTTAATTTTTCGCGATCGTACATCGAACCGTAATGTTATTTCTTCTCGCTGCATAAATCAGATTTCCGTTACAGTAAAAAATATTATAAACGGTTCTGCGCGACGAAGAGACGCATACTGATAATTTTTTGCGATGTTTCATTGCTTTCGTTCAAACGTTTCGTACGAACGCTAATCGAGCGAGGTTGGCAAGCGTTTATGCGACATTCTGCATGGGAAATAATTTTCAAGCTCAGGTATCAGAAACAAACGTATAAACGAGAACTGCAACGATTATTTGCAAATATAAAAATATTTCGTTATTTGGACGTACATTTATTAGAATGTCCCGAGCAAACGAATCAATGTAACGTACAAAGAAGTATTGAAAGCATAATGCGTAAATTCTTTAGAGATATTGTACTCTTAACCCTTTGTAGTATTAACACTAGGACTAAAATGTAAAAACTACAGCAGAGAAAGTTAAGTTTGAGGAATAAGAAAAAGTGTAGAACACAAAATTTTATTTGCATATTCTACAAAAATCATTCAAAAATAATATTATATATTATTTTTATATTTGTATTATTATATTATTATTATTTATAATTATATTATTATTCAAGAAAAAAAAAACGATAAATTTGTCACTTACATCATTTTGATAGTCATAGTGTTTTATATGTATACATATTAGCCTACTAAGTAACTTAAACAACTATTATTATTATCATCGTTAAATATTAATTATCACTAATATGTATTATTATATTTACGGATCATTTTATTTACAGATGACGACATTTGGCGTTAAATTGAATTATTTGTTACGGATGACGTAATTAGGAGCCATATGAATATTGTGCGCAGTAATCGCCGTATTTCACTAAAGTTACAGTTAAGATTTTAATTTTACGTATATAGAAATGACAAAATAAGCCTAATATTTATTATTATTACTTTAAAATTTTACAAAATACGGCGTCAAAAATGTGAAATATAAACTCAGAAGTAACATTCTACAAAAGATGTAGAAACTACATAGTTAAAGAAGAGATTATGCTCTCTCTTGAAGTGCTGCCGAGGATCAGTCCGTGGGTTATTAACGGCAGATCATTGTCACTGTCACGGTCGGGAGTGAAAGCCTTATCGCTTAGTCATGAAATGATGTTTAGGTATGAAACGGCCTGGGTGTTTGTCCGAGCTTGTTATGCATGTTCCGACGCATTGTATTGTAAGAAAATTATCACAGGTAAAGAGGATGAACGAGGAAAACAATTAGGATGATTCTGGAACAAGTAGAATCGCTCTTTTCGACGACTGAACAATGCTCTTCTATGATCTTTTAATAGAAGCTAGCCTTTATTCTTTTCTTTTAATATAGAGACTAATGTTTAATCTTCTATTCTAATATAGAGACTAATGTTCTTTTATTCCATTGTAATCCTTTAATAGAGGCAGCCTTAATTAATCCTTTAATTAATTTTATGTTATCCCTTTGACCATTTGTCAGTAAATAAAGTAATAAATCTAGAGTAAAAGAAAAAATTTTATTTGAATTTGCAGTTCCAACGCAATTCCAAAATTTATGGCATTTTCCGTACCATTCTTTTGTTTCGATCGTTATTTTTAATTTTTGATATTGAAGTTACTATGTTAATTCAAATAATTTTTTTTATTTAAAATGTACAATTATGTATTGTACAGTTGCTACAATTTTATTATTTGCATTTATAATGTTATTGACTCCTGAGACTTAATGCTTCGTAAGAAGAATTGTTTTAAGAACTGCATCTGTATAAATTTTTCTTGGGCACTTTTATAAATGAAGACGTACAAAAATATCTGATTTAGATTCCTTTTT
The DNA here is from genome assembly GCA_030673865.1 of Melipona bicolor. Classification (NCBI taxonomy): domain Eukaryota; kingdom Metazoa; phylum Arthropoda; class Insecta; order Hymenoptera; family Apidae; genus Melipona; species Melipona bicolor. The sequence continues at coordinate 28,327 of JAHYIQ010000007.1, read as the reverse complement.
ATCAACACCAACGTCTGAAATCTAATTCTTTTTTTTTTGTCGACTATAGTGTACTGAAATATTCTTTCAGAATATTTAACGAGATATTTTTTTGATAGATTCTTTGGATTTAAATATTTTACATTATGGTTGAACGTTCAAATTGACTGTATTCGAGACGTCGAAAATCCTCGAAATTAAAAGAAGTTCTGAGAATTCGAAACTGTGCTTTCTTCGTGATCCAAGACTCTTGAAACTCAGATAAGAAGATAACAAAATCAACGAATAAAGAAGTGTTACGGCGTGAGTAAAGAACAGTGGAATGTCGAATGTTGATATGTTTCGCGATCTGATGTTTTTGTTTTCAACGATATAAAGTAGACGTACGAGTCGATCGTAATTCTGAAATCAGAAATATAAAATGTCTAAATAATGTATCAAAAAAATATCTCATTACACCACCAACCAACATACCATCAATTGTATATCTTCAATATTTAATATAAATATTTTTCAACAGTGTAGTAAATAAAAAGAAAGAAGTAAATTAGATTCAGAAAAAAGTTCGAATTTCAGTGTTCTTTTAAACAGAAATCTCGATTAGACATTTTTGTATATTGTTTTTGTTCAACCGCAACCATTAAAAATTTATATAAAAGCTACTTTAAAATTTATTTTCAACTTTTCACTTTCAAATTAACGTAAATTTCCGTTAATTTCAATTCTCGAAGCAAGAAAACAAAATCAACCTCAAGATTCGAGAATTTTGAAATTCGAAATTTAAACACGTCGTTAGTTTGCAAGAGTGTGATTAAAAGATTATACTTTGTAAAGTACAGTTTTACAGAAAGATTTTCCACTTCGAAACCTAATGTAAATGTAATGACCTGCAATACTGACTGCGCTATACTATACTGTATTGACCGTTAATCCTTTTCGCTACGCCGACTTGTACTTCCTCGAGCAAAGTACCTGAGGGTGAATCATGTGTGACAAATTCTTAACAACGTTATCTTGTTCAAATAAAAGTTCTGCAAAGCTGCAAAGTTACTTTTAAACTATGATCTCTTAATTACAGTCCGTGACAAAAAATAGCACACCCTGTAAATTTTGTAAAATTCACGAACGAACAAAGAAATATGTATCCTACTTGTATACTACTTCAGTTATTGTTTTATATGTCTAATAACGTGATGGCGGCATGTAAACATTGTTTTTTAATTCTTGGAATCGTTGTTGCATTTTTCGCGAAAAATCAGTCCGACAAAATAATAGTACACGCATATTTTCACTTCTCAGTTGAATACGGGCAAGTGACTGTCAATCGTTTCTATGTTCATTTACACTATTATATCGTAAAGTAGTTCTAAACAAAATAGGTCGTGGTAAAAAGCCAATGGATAGTGAAATACAAACAATTTTGTTATTATCAAGAGAAAATTTCTCTGTAGCGAAGATAGCAAGAGCTATTAATAATAGAAGTCGGAAAGTTATAACACGATAGTATAATGATATGGGCTGGTATTGGCTACCACGGAAGAATAAATATAAAGTTTATTTGAGGTAAAATAAATGCCAAAAACTATTTAGGACTAATAATTGAAAGATGTGCTACAAGGATATCTGGAAATGAGTTCATTTCAGCAAGATAATGCGACGGTTCATACTGCAAAAGTGGTAAAGTCATATTTTGAAGCTAATAATATTCCACTTTTGGAATGGCCAGCCCGTTCTCCAGACATGAACATAATAGAAAACCTATGGGAAGATTTTGCAAGAGCCGTTTATGCCAAGAGAAGACAGTTCAGTAACATATGTAAGTGAATTAAAAATACGTATTTTAGTAGAATGGGAAAAAATAAGCCAAAAAACGAATTAAAAAGTTTTATAAATCTCTTCCAAGGCGAATTATTGCAATTATAAAAAAGTCTGGAGGTTCTACAAAATATTGATTTTTCTTGGTAAGTATGAAACTGATTTTTAAAAATAGTGTGCTATTAATTTGTTTGTCGCACCGATTTTTCAGGATTCTTTTGTTTTTACAGATAAAATGAGAACTGTATTATGATTTTCGTAACATACGTTGCAGAAATTGACATACAATAACTATGTATTTGTAAAATTATATTTTTGTAATTTATTAAATAATAATTAACAAACACAATGCGTGCTATTTTTTTTGTAGCGGACTGTATACAACATAACGACGTCTTCTTGAACCTTAAAGATAATTTTCTTTCGTAAGAAATTTTTAATGTTTGAAGGAAGTAGTCAGGTATAAATCCTAAATTACTCTGGCCAAGGAGGGGATGCAAATCGGAAAGGGTATACAAGGGTATATAAGACAAACGCATTCAGTTTTTCGCCAGTACAGAGAGAAAGTCTTACCTTGCAAATATATAAAAATTGTGCAGCGTAGTGTAAAATTGTACAGTACAGTTCGTGTAAAATTATACAGTATAATTTTTTTTGATTATACCGTCACATCACAATAATCTTTGGTGCAGCTACTGAGTCTCATCAAAAACTTCACGCGAAGATTTACGGCTGAGGCGAGGATCCTAGAAGAACAAGAGAACACTCGAAACAAGCAAAGTGTCTTGGGTAAAATTAACATTCATATTAATTGCACTGAACTTGCTGACATTTTCTCGATCAAAAGTGGCAGAATCAAGAAAAATGTCAAAAAAATCTCAAAAAAGATCATCACGAAGACACAAAAACATGAGGAAAGTGGAACTGGGTGACATAATTAAAACAGAAAAGGAACAACGCAACAAAGTGGGCATTGAATTTAGTTGGGAAGACTTGTGCCAATATATACCCAAGTGTGTTTTGCAGCATGTTGATAAACTCCGTCAGACGGCTGTTAAAAGACTTGGACTGGAGTGTTCAGAAGAATTCGTCGACCAATTTTTGATATTTACTTTTGAACAACTGATCAACGAAAACAAATTGACGGTTGACAAATTTATAACGTTGGAAGAAAGGACTGAAAATTTAGCGTTCTCAGACGCTCAAACTATGTTTGATATAATAGTAACAATTCGAGAAAAATTCAATGAAAATCCTATCAGACCGGTAAATAACATTACAAAGGAATGTAATTTTTTCGGTTTGAAATTTGAGTATAAATCTAGAGTGTCGGACAGTGTAAAACTTGATATTATGCCTGCAAAAAATATTACTCAAATTGTGGGTAATTCTTTGCTGAAATGCAAAAATAAAGAAATGCCACTTAAAATTGGAATTAGATAACTTTTAGCGGTATTAAATCGTTAAGTGTAATAGTATTCTGTAGTAAATGTAGATTATAGTATTTGATGCAACATTTCGTACTAACGATTTCATTAATTTCTGCTTCAACTGACGCTAGATTTGTAAGACTAATGTCTCTATGTTAGCCACAGTACGTGAATAAGTTGTGTTGCGCGGGGATTGGAGATTTTGTTCATGAATAAAAATTTTGTAAAATTGTATAATGTGATTTTTTAATTATACCCCTACAACGTAACAACCTTTCGGATTCCAGTTTCGGGCATTTAAAGGTTAGCTTCGAGCCTATTTTCAGTGCAAGCCCACCCGGTCTGAACGTTTTGAAAAATTTTCAAATGACATTATTTTTTAAATTACTTTCTAAAGTTACTTCAGAAATAATCTGTTTGTAAAATAACGAAATTATATTATTAAGTATTTCATATAAAAATTAAATTAATTTATTTCCAATTAAATGACTTGTTATGTCGTGAATTAAATTATTTACTATTTGCCAGGATTCTTATTTGATATTTGATTTTGATAGAAATAACTGCTTTCTCACAAGATATAATGTCTAATATAAATATTTATATTTACTGTTGCTTATTCTGCGGCTACGGCACAGTTACTGCTCTTATTTTCAGATGCAAAATCAAACTGCATATTACTTGATTTTTTTATGACTATTATAGAAGAAATTTAGATATGCTCCATGACCATGTATTAATAAAACGAGTATTTGTAAAATAGAATAGTTTTAATGCCTATCATACTGTTAGCGCGTCCGGTTGCGTGACGAGATCGTATTTTAATAATTGTTGAGTGGACTGTATATTTTTATTATTCACGCGCCAGTATGGGTGAGGCGTTAGCCCTCGGTAATCGCTTTGTGGAGGATGTCGTATTTGCAAGGCTCGCGGTTTGATTGACGCTACGCCCATGAGGTTCGAAAAGACTTCTTTCGGACTTTGACCCGACACCTGTTGGCCCAGATAATTTCGTAAGACGAATTCTTTTAGACTCTTCTTCCGGGACCGAGGAAGGCGTATATATGATCTCGGTACCCTCTACTCTAGGACGGTCAAGTGGCTGGACGAAGGCTGGGGTAAACGTCGTATGACGTGCCCATATATGGGCAGGAGGACAGTTATGTCAAGCCTTTGTTTTTACCCCGAGCCACGAAAGACGTTACGCCGGACTATTTGTAGCTGACGCAATCCTGGTTCGCGAAAGTTCAATATGCCACGACCCCGGCAGAGGGGGTCGGTGGCGGAAAAATGGGAACTCTCGCGAACACATACTAAACATAATTATTGATTTCTCAATATTAAATTTGTAATTTTATATGGACTAAATTTTAATTTCTACGATTGTACTGTGAAATATACATAAATGTTTTATTTTTCATAAAGTTCAACTTTTTTGTAAAATTTCTTTTTAATAAAATGTCCCATTTTTATTAGTTTCAAAAAGTATAAAAATGTTAATTTTTCTATTAAATAAAGGCATTTATAAAAAAATATAGTAGTACACATTTTCTTCCGTCTTAGCGATAAAAAATGAACGTTACAGCCCCGTCGATAAGGTGTTATTGTGTTATTATTTGTATTGTATCAACTAATTAAATTATATTATATTATATGATATTATTAATGCCTTAATGTTTTGCACGCAAACATCTAATTACATTTTGTAACGTTGCCCAGGAAACCCAGGGTAATCCTGGATCACCTATATCTCCCACTGGTTTCCTCCACCTTGAACAAGATTTTCTTCCGAGTGATAATCTGTACATAATCTTCGAACAACTGCGACTTTAAGATTTTACTTTCTTGCGGCCCCTTACCAACATATTTGGATGGTACCGAAGAGAACGTAGAAAGTATTTTTAATTAATAGTGTGAGTGGTTGCGAATTACTTTCGCAGAGCTCGAATATCTAAAGGTTCTACTCCGGATAACTCCGCAAGGATCTATCAGCGGTATTCGCTCTCGAAATAAAATTGCACGACCGATTGATGCATGTTCTCCAATGCGCTGACGATTCTGCTCTGAGCTACGCCGACTGCGCTTGCACAAAGTTAGCATAATCAGGCAGAGATATATGGTGGCTTCGGAGCTGATTGCAGGCCTCGCGAAGTACAAAAAGATTCAAATCAATCAGAAGAACGATCAAGATGATCGACCAAGCGATTGCTAGTGAAAAAGCAGTGTCATATCTGCGACGAATCGAAAGGAGCGCGCAGAGAAAGGAAAGCAGAAACGCGCAGAGACGGAGTTTTTCAAGAAATAAAATGCCAGCCGAAAGAAAAGATGTTCCAATTGCTCCAAGAGAGTACATGAGAAGGTAGATTCCCGGTAGATTGCGAAGCAACGCGTTAAACGCGAAAATCAAACACCTAAAAAATCTGAATGTTTGCTTCTCGTCGAACTACAAGCTTCCGTTGTTTTTGGAAATTTCCCTGTGAGAAGAATGATAGCACGACAACAGTGATTCATTGATTTGCCTGGCCAAACGGGTCAAGACTGACCCGTATGCAACCATCGGTGCGAGGACTATCGGATTCCGCTGCGACGATCTCACGGTAGCACGACGACAGTGATTCCAATAGACGAGCTGTTCGTAAAGTGGGATTTCTTTCATTGTCGAGCCTGATAGACTGCACGATTCCTTGCACGTCTTAGCGGGGCAGGAGGGGAATGTGTTGACAAAGAGAGGGCCACGAAACTCGAACGCGTCAAACGAAAAGAGGAGGCGATAACTCGTGCTACACCGCGAACAATGTTGATCAAAAGACGAAAAGGCGTTATCGATACGGATCTAGCGCGATCAGAATATATCAGCATCCAAGATCAAGTTACGACACTGACTAAGTACACTTAAAATGAAAATCATTGCAAAGGAGGACCGAGTAGGAACTTAGAAGTTCTCGACTGTCTTTTATCGAGAGGGAGAAAATCCCCGACATGGTAATAGATTTTCTGAGAAATCTGCGAAATAACTCGGGTAAACACATCGCCTTACGCTAGTCGTTTTTTGTTGAAAAAAAAAAAGAGAAACATAGACACCGATCGCCGTTGCAAGAAAGAGAAACAAAGAAGGTCGCGTGTAGACGTTTGAATGTTGATCAGTGTTACCTTTAAAAAGCGATGCTCCGTCATTGTTCGAAGTTTCAATTAAATCGTTAGACGTATCAGGGAATATTTCACGACGTTAGATATGATCTCTGGTTTCTATCAGATACCAATCGCGAGGGAATCGATGGAGAAAACCGCGTTTGTAACGCTTGACTGTCATTGCGAATTTTTTACGAACGCCGTTCGATCTGACTAATACATCGCGTAATTAATACCGCTCCAAGTAGTTTGAGAGACGAAATAAGTAATTTAGTGTATATAAATGACGCATTATCTCCATCAGAGACGCAGTGGAATTCTCGATGAACCTGAAAAAATACAAAACGCGAATCTCTGTTACAAAACGCGAATAGAGCACTAAGATAGGAAGATATCGGTATTAGATCGGGTATGGGGAAGCTACATACATTATCCTTATTCACGTTAGATGCAATTTATTCAGCGGTTCTTCCGACCCGACCCGGCTCGAACGATCATTACCCGATCCGACCCGAAATTTCGGGTTTCCTCACATCACTAAAAATTATATTATATACATGAGGGGGTACCCGAAATACCGAAATCGGGTCGGGATTTAAAAGTTCGAGCGGACTCGGACAGACTCGGGCGGACACGGGCGGTTGCCCGATTCACACGAACTCTCAGGCTATCCGTTAGTTTCGAGCTACTCGTCAGTTTCGGGCACGATACCTTCAAGTAGCTCGATTTTATCGGACTACCTGATAATTTTGGGTTGCATGGAAAAAATATAAATAGCTTTCGGCTCATGACACGCTTACTATTATGTTACGATTTCAATGTCGGTATTATACCTATATAATATACGATTACAGGCGAAGCACAAATTACAAATGTTTCTCAACGTATTGAAATAAATTTATTTTAAATTAGTATTCAAGAAACATAATATTTTAAGTTGAAACTAAAACTTATAGTTGAGCGATTCATACTTTGGGCTCTAGTCCGTTTACAGACATACAAGTTTATTGACACGATGCTGTAAGCATTGGCGGTTGCATAGTTGTCTATCTATGAGCAATATCAAACTTAGTATATATTTGGCCGTGATTGGTAAATGCAGTATTACGTCCTCTTTAAAGTGATAATTACAATGTGTGGTAAAAGCAACGCTATTTTTTTTATTTAGCATATCATTATAAATTTATTTATCAGGAAGCATTATTCCAAATATACAAAATATTTTGCTTTCGTGGAAATTTAATAGCGTAGTGTTTCATATATTATCATGTGTTGCACGGAATGTTTTGAGAATACCTGCAATGCAAGTGACCAGTGAGCGTCTCTTTTTCTTATCAAACACAGTGATGGCGACAAGATGAAATGTTGCCGACACATGTAGAAGAATTACGTTTCTTGAATAGTAACTAAAAGTAAATTTATTTCAATATGTTTAGAAACATTCGCAATTCCTACTTCGCCTGTCTTACATTATATAGATATAGTACCGACTTTGAAATCGTAACATAAGCATGTCGTGAACCGTTCACGATTCATATTTTTGCCACGCAAACCGAAATTATCGGGCAGTCAGATAAAATCGAGCTACCCGAAAGTTCACGTGGATCGGAAACCCGCCCGAGTCTTCTCGAATTTCTCGGGCCCGAGCCCGTAATATCGAGCACTACCCTTTATAGAAGGTGAATATATTGATATATACAGTATGTTTCACAAGAGTGTGGACGCGATATCTCTGTAAAAATTAACTTTTTTTGTAAAAAATTGTTTATAATCCGAAAGTAAGTTCAAAACACTAATGCGCACTCAATTAATAGTGTGTGCAATCTCCACCGTTATCGATTATAGCTTGACACTGTGAATGGAATAAGGGACGAAGTAATATTAAAAGAATATATATTTAATAAACACAATTAGATACAAAACTGTAAAGCTTTGGATTCCTCTCACTCTCAATCACACACTCTCTTCACTAGTCCGAACTCGCTATTCTCTTTTCCTCACGTCATGATTCATTCTCGAAGACTAAATCTTCCCCGGCACCGTTCAGAAAACAAAACACAACACACCAGACACGACACACATATACACGTCACACATTCATACCACAACTATTCTCCCATCTACACACCTAAGACCAACACACGAACATTCTCTCCCTTGGCTTTATTCCATTTTGACACACATAAAATCTTTTACATTTCTTAATAACGCAGGCCCACTCAATGACAATTCGCTGTCATATTCTGTCTTGGAACATGCATCACTCTCGCTGAATGATCTCTAACAGACTCACGAATAAAATGACGTTTTCTATTCAATATTTTTGATTTTGTCTTAAAACTACCACCATTCGCTAGCTTCACAGCGTTTAGATTATCACATTTTAATCTGATCTAATGAGATCTTTATAGATCTCATTAGACACTCCTAGTTCTTTCAATACTTCACTTGTCCAAATCACTTCCTTCAACCCTTCTGACATCGATTTTAATTCACTCTCAGTGGATGATAGGGACACTGTCCCTTGCTTTCTGCTTTTCCACAGTATAAGGTCTCCATTTCTATAGACAAGCATTCCACTAAATGACTTTGCGTTCCACGATGTGTCCGTTTCACATCTAACTCCTTTTACGCAGTTTTCCTTCCCGTACTCAATTTTATAATCTATCTACCCTTTCAGGTACCGAAGAATACGTTTCAGTGCCCTCATGTGTATCTCTTTTGGATATTTACTATATTGTGATACGCAGCTAAGTGAAAATGATATGTCTCCTTGCTATGTTCAGATACATCAGACGTCCCAATAGCTCCTGATACGCCTTTTAATCACTCATTGGTCTTCCTTCGTCCTCGCTCAATTTTTGATTAACCATCCACCGGAGAGCTCACTTCGTTACTATCACTCATTCCATACATTTCTAACAAGTCCTTCACATAATTTCTTTGACTGATGAACAATTTCCCTTTTTCATAAGTCAATTCTATTCCAGGTATCTGTTTCGCCTCACCAAGATCTTTCAGCGCGTACTGCTCACCTCCGTCATGTCATCGACATGTACACCACAGTACAAGAAATTATTTTGTTGTGTGATATAAAACAGACAAGGATCATGTGTGCATTGTTTCAGCCCAACCTTCTGAAGAATGTTATTTAAATATTTGTTCCAACATCTACTTGCTTGTCTGAGTCCGTAGATGCTTTTCTTCAATTTACAGTCCTTTTTGTTATTATTTTCATATCCTGCGGGTAATTCCATATACACCGCTTCATCCAATGAGCCATGCAAGAAAGCTTTTTTTACATCATAAACTTTCACTCTACTTTTGTATTCCTCACATATATTGAATAACAATCTTACTGTTTCTATCCTAACTGTTGGTGAAAATGTTTCCTCATAGTCAAAGCCTGGCCTTTGCGCACACCCCACAGCCACTAGTCGTGCTTTAAACCTTTCTTCTAATGTGACCGAATCTTCTTTAATAGAATAAATCCACTTGCTTTTTATCACTCTTTTTTCCTTTCGGACGCGCAACTAGATCCCAAACTTTGTGTTGTTTCTGTGATGTCATTTCATCCTTCATTGCTTCTCTCCACTGTTCCTATTCGGACGACTGCTTAGCCTCCCTCACCGTGTTCGGAATTTTTTTGTCATTTTTTATTTCATTGCCATCTTATTTTGTGTCCTCGTTGATCTCCTCACACCACTTTTCTCATCCAATTCTTTTTTTCCTGTACTCGTAAATAGTCTCTCACTTCTATTTCTTCTTTCATTGTTCCCTTTTTTCTTCCTCTTTTTCTGCTCGTATCTGGCTCTTCTGAAGGTATATTCATTCCTTGATTATTAACATCCATTTCATCTCCATTGTAATCATCGTTCATCTCCCCTTCGCTCACTGTTTCTTCTTCTCTCAAATTTACGTTATTTTCTTCTCCGTCGAATACTTCTATTTCTTCGCTTTCATCTTCTTCATTTTCCATGTCTAATGCAACAATAATCAAGTTATCATTTTCATCATCATCATCGTTTTTTGTTTCTTCATGACGTAATAGATCCCAGCCGTCCTTTTCCTCGTCAAATTTCACATCACAATCGCATTTGATGCTTGCTGTTTCAGGTATGTATAGCCGATATGTTTTGTTATCATTATACAAATTCCTATAAAAATTCCTTTCACCGTTTTTGATTCAAATTTCCTTTCAACTTTTCCTTTATTTAATACATACGCTGCACATCCAAATCTCTTCATGTGTTGTATGTTCGGTATTTTATTATACCGAATTTCATATGGAGTTTCTTCATGTACCCGAGATTCCGCTCTATTTCTTATGTAAACGCCCGTATTTGCTGCTTCTCCCCAAAATTTCAAATTTAGATCGGCATTCGCCAGCATCGTCCTTGTAGTTTCAATTATCGTTCGGTTCGTTCTTTCTGTAATTCCGTTACACTGTGGGGTCATTGGAGGACTCAATTCAATTACAATACCTTTAGTTTCGAGCTATTCTCTCAGATTTTTACTCAAATACTCTCATCCATTATCTGATTTAATTCCTTTATGTTCAATTCAGTCTGATTTTCCTACAAAATAATTAATTTCTTTAATTCTCCTGCGGTCTCAGTTTTCTCAATCAACAACTGTATAAATATCATCCTGGAATAATCGTCTATTACGCTTAATATATAGTTTTTCCTACCGTATGGTGATGGATTTACAGGTCCTATTAGATCAGTGTGCCACAGCTCCATAATTCGATTTGCCCTCGTTCCTTCATCTCTTTGATGTGATGTTCCTGAAGTTTTCACTTCGATACATGACTCGCATTCATTTTTCCAGTTGCTTGGCATCTCTCTTACCAAGTTTTCGTTCTTCAGGTCTTCGAGGGCTTCCTTATTTGCGTGACCCAATCTCCAATAATATGAATCTTCAACTCTTACCGCAGTCATTACAACTTCATTCGGACGTTTATAAAAGCTCCAAATCTAGTAAAAGTTACACTGTACCCCCGTTCGGCCATTTTCGCAACTGAAAGGAGATTAGAATTCAGTTCTGGTACATACAATACATCTTGAAATCGCAAATTACTCTTACTCGAAGATTATTTCATAACTACATCGCCAATACCTTTTGAGGTCAATACTTTGCCTTCTTTGACAGCTAAGCTGATCTGTCTTTTTTCCTGAAACAAATTTTCAAAAACACGTTTATTGTGAGTCATATGACTCGTAGCTCCAAAATCTGACAACCATACACAACATTGATCATTCTCACACTCACTCATATCTCTCTCAATATTCTCACTCAGATTAAATAATCTGTTCACTGGCATAATTTCCTTCGCACTTATCACAGCTTCATTGCTGGATTTCATTGCTGCTTCACTTCTTCCCACGTGTTGACTTGTGACTCTTCCACGAATTCCCCTTTGATAGTTTTCTTCCTGTCCTCTCCCCGCAATATGATTGAAGCGTTGACAGTTCAAGCAGCGTTTGTTTCGATTACATTCCGCAGCCATATGTCCTATTATTTCCACAATTCTAACAATAGATGTCACCTTTCTGTCGTTTTATGTAGCGACTGTCATCTCATCAAGAGAGAAGTCAGCGCCATCTGCGTTCGTTCGGTCGTTCCGTAGAGAGGTGCGATTTAGAGACATTGAGCAGCGCCAACTTATAAACTAGCAAAAATTTGTAAATTAATAGTTCAATTATTTAGTTGTCATAGTTATTAAAACTGTTTATACCGTTGTATATATAATCATAAGGAAACAATTGTAAAGCATTCTTTTGCCAACACTCATTAAGAGAACTACGTTATTCATCTTTGTAATTTATCAAATATTAAATATATTTTGTTGTTATTCGTTCAAAGTTAATTACAATTATTATCTTTATCATTATTATTATTATTATTATTATCGTTATAATTCTTTGTAGTACTGTAATTGAAATAATTATCATAACAGTACCTACATTTACTTTTCTTACCGACTCCCGATCTCTGGATGGTTGATCTTCTTTTTTTCCTTCTGTCCTCCGTATTTCTTGTTTCAAAGCAAACCTGATATCAAATACAGATATATTTCTTTGCGCTTTTAATACTCGCACGTTTGCGTGAAATTCAGGACGAAGACCTCTTAATACATACATTTTTAGCAAGAACTCTTCAATGTCCTTTCCGAGTTGCTCACATTGCTTTCTCAACGCTTCTGCCCTGTTTAAGAACGCGTCAACGGTCTCATCTTTTCCCATTTGTAAACTTGTTAGTTCATTAAGAGCTCTCTCTTTTAACTCTTCAGTTTCCGCGGCCATATCCAATTTGATCGATGTCCATATTTTGTCCGCATCTTTTTCATGGCTATATTTAAGTAATTGTGCTTTACTCATAGTGTTGATCATTATTGTCCTCGCTGCATAATTATTGTCGTCCCATTCGTTCCACTCTTTCCATTTGTCATCATATTCATTGTCCACTTCTCTGAGTTTCTCGATTGTCTTAACGCCTATCACCTTTTACCATAGCCTTCTTGACCTTAGGATACCTTCCACTTTCTCACTCCATCGAGCGGTTCAACGTTCATAATGTTCCATTGGTCCACCATATTTGTCAAACTTCTCTCGCCTTCTCGAACTTTCTCCCGTCTTTTTATATCGTAAACTTCGCACAATCAACCACGGAGCTCTGCTACCAATTATGAATGGAATAAGAGACGAAGTAATATTAAAAGAATATATATTTAATAAACAATTGGATAAAAAACAGTAAAGCTTTGGATTCCTCGCACTCTCTATACTAGTCCGAACTCGCTATTCTCTTTCTCGGATCCTCACATCATGATTCATGATTCTGGACGACTGAATCTTGCCCGGCACCGTCCAGAAAACAAAACACAACACACCAGACACGACACACATGTACATGTCACACATCTATACCACACTACGCTCCCATCTACACACCTAAAGCCAACACACTCTGAGACACCGGCTAGGCATACTTTCAATTAGTTTTTCTGCGTATGTGACAGGTGCGTCTTCCATATTTCTCGCACACGCCGAACAAGAGCTTACAGGCTTAAAATACGTTTTCCTCGAAGTTTATACTTCATGATGGACCATACATTTTCGATTGGGTTTGCATCGGGGTATTGGGATGGCCAGTCCAATTCTCTGATACCATTTCTTGTCTTCCACTCGGTGCAACGTCGACTTCGGTGATTGGGATCGTTATCCTTTTAAAGAACGATTTTCAACCATCCTTTTATAGATGTCAACAGACCTCTTTCGTATAATTTAATCATTTTCTGGGCATTTAAAATGTCTGTAAATGTGCAGAATGTTCGAAAATCTCGGACATTGAAACAGCCCCAAACATGCACTTTCAGTGGATGTTCAATTGTTCTTTGGATGATGGGTTTTCCATAAGTAGACAATGCTCGCTTTATAGGAATTAAAGCCCAAAAAAGAAGATGCATCAGTAAATACAATATCACTCCAGTCACGATCTATATTTCCGTGTGCCCACACAAGACAATTTTCAACTAGCATCGACGAAAGCAACGATTTTGACACTGTGCCACGCTATGCAACATTGTTCTCTCTCAAACGACGTTTCAATGTTATTCCCCTTTTTGCCAACAGAGCTTGACCATTACGCAAGGAGAGGTTTGGATTTTTTCAATAAAGCCGCATAATCGCTCAATCTTCACTTTTCGTTGTAACCTCGATCAGGAAGATCATTCACACGTTTTGTCTCTTTGTAACGTTGCACCTCCTTATCAACGAATTGAGGGGACTTACGCAAATATTTTGCTGCAGTTCTTACAGTCATTTTAGAATCTGATAGTACAAGAACACCGCTTAGAAGCGTTTAACGTATTTTGCACTTATCACAAGGAGGAAGCTGAATGCTAATGCGCATTACAGACTGATTCATATTTTTATAATACCACGATCTCCGGCTCATTCGAGTCACCAAGTTTCAATGATATCTCGTCCACGCTCTTGTGAAATATACTGTACCTTATATCTTCTTTCTCAGTCAGGATGCAGTGACTGAGAAAAGAAATTGTATTCGACCCCCCCCCCCCCCTTCGCCATTAGTTTCATTCGTAACCGTGAAGACGTTCTTGGTCAAATTTTTAGTTATTTACTTCCCTAATGTTTTCGCAGTAATTCCGGACCACCGCATATACCATTCTTATGTACTAAACAAGCACTCACAAGAAAGCATCTAATAATTTTTGACTGTTACACCATAAAAATAGTTTAAACATCTCTTTTGGAAACGAATGTATAAAATGTCGAAAAATTTTTCTGTTGTTAGGAAGAATATTTTCAAATTTGTAATAAAACTATCAGAAAAAAAATATAACGCGTAGGTCAAAAAGTGTGGTCCACAGCCGCGCTACAACCAATTTGTCAGTCTTTCTATTTCTCCCTCCCATATGATTGTCAGCCATTTTATTGTCCCGTTTGATTGTCAGAGGTTTTGCTCAAACTCAGGTACTCTGCTGAGTGACCTGTCTTGAGACTGTGGAGGATGCTGGTGAGGAGTACTAAAGGGCCATCTGAATCTTATCCCCACAGTTATCCCACTTGCGTGAAGGGCTTAATTTCCTGACAACTGGTAGTCCTGGGAGGAGAGAATTGCAGAAGAATCTCTGGTTTCTTCCTCTAGCCGGAAGAAGATTTCTCTTTTTGGCGTTGATGATGGTACACCAGCGTCCAGCTATCCACTTCGTCACTGTTCCTTGAGTAGCACCGCACCACACACGCATATATTACTTATTTTTCTTATATAGTATCTGAGTCTTTTAAACGAGCACTAGCAAGAAAGTTCTCTGGAGACCGTAGCTCTACCTAATTGTTGACATCCTAGGAGAACGTACTATAAATAATGACTCCTAGTAATTCCTCACACGGTAAGAATGTACTACATTTACCTTCCTTGCAAACGAATATCCGAAAATCTAATGTCAGAAAAATTTTCTGCTGTCAGGGCGAATATATTATAGTCTGTAACAAAATTGTAGGGAAAGGAATACGATGGACGAGTGAAAAATGTCGTGTAACTGTTACTATTATAGTTTCATTGGAATCTTTCAAACATCTTAATTCGAAACTTTCTAACATTTGGAATATTTTGGAATATTTTTTTGAATGTCTGGATGCTGAGAATGGTTGAAATGTATGAAATTAGGAAAGTGCAATAAGTTTAGTGAGAAATAATTTCCCATGAATGGAGTCACCTCAATTTCTATGTTCAGTTTTAGTATTTTAAAGACCTTTAATTTGCACTAATATAAATGTATGTATATAATATTAATAATAATAGTAATAATAATAATAATACAGAGATACGTGAGTATACAAAGACGGTGTACGTCAGTAATTAGTTTTATTGTCCGTTTGACGCGAGAGCTAAGTAGGCGACACGATCAGGCTGCACACGCGGAAGAACTCACCAGACGTGGACCCCTTAGTAATAAACTGCAGATAACTAACTGTGTTGACGCTTTGGAGTCAGTTCTTTTATACTCTGACTCTCACTATGTCCTTTCCCCTCAAGAAGTCGGAAAGCGTCTCTTATCTTGCGGTGTTTATGGTCAGGCCCATGAAAGGTTTTTGACCATTACCTTGTAAGGAGGCCCTATCTACGCCTCTGTAAGAAGATCCTATTTACACCTGCGACCGGATGTCGATGAGATAAGAATTCGCCATTGAAAAATTTAATCGCCAGGCCTCCCCGACTACCTCTAACAATGCTGCATAAAAAGCCGATGACTTCCTTAATAAAGAGATCAGAGTTGAATACCATACGTTTCATATCGCTATAAAACCTTTTCCGAACAATACCAGTACGATTTATTCGAGCGCTACGCGTATTAAAAGAGGCGCGAACGAGACTCAGTCTTACGGAGTAATATTCAATATCTGTCAACACGGTTTATTCGAGCTCTACGCGTATTAAAAGATAGGCGCGAACGAGACTCAGTCGTACGTTGCACGTTGTGGAATCCGTCCCGTGACATAAAATTTGGCGATCCTGCCAGGATCCACCGACTCTATCGCAAGGGAAACTGGGCAATTGAAGATCCGAGGACTTCAATACCAGGGACTACGAGAGCCACACCTCTGCGGAACGTCACTGATCGAGAACCTTGAGTGAACGAGACAACGAGAATCTGCAAAGCACATCCTCGGGCTACGGCATCTACGTATCACCCAGGCAAAATCTGGCCAATTCACCTGATTCTCAAAACTTAGGCGGAGCTATTGCTTCACTTATGACTAACATGGAAAACTTGAATAAACAAATTAACGAAAAATCGTCGAACCACGACGATCTACTTCGGAAAATAACTAAGCGATCTGACGCCCACGACCAAGCATTAGAAAAATTAACAACCATCATGAGGAAATTAGAAGTCGCTCATGAAGAGCAAAACCGTGAATTAAAAAGGCTAGCAAACAGTATAAAGACATACGCATACTCCGAGACGATCCACACAGACATACGCCCCGAAGTAACTGACGACGAATCCATCAAGTACACTGCCAGAACGACGCACGACGCACAGACCTGACGCTGTTATCAAGAACCGACGGAACGAAGAGAAACACTCTACAATGAACCGGCAATGATACTTTTCGAAGCGCTATTAGAATATGCTGTACAGGCAAAACACAGCAATCCGACCGCCAGAAATTTAGCATTAGAAGAGGAAAATGCCGGAGCAGTACGATTTTACATACATAACTTACGTACTGATTTGGCAGTACATTATTCCGATGAGATTCCAGAGTCGCTTGTCGAGGCGCAACAAGAAGCTTCCAACATGGAGATATGGCTGCAAGAAACCGCATCCAGAAAACTGACTCATCAACCAAACCACCGTCGAATGACGAATAGAATCCCCACAAAATCGAATCAACAAGGTCCTCTCACCAGAAACCCTCCTAACCAGTTTACCGGAATCCCCGCTCCTTCAAAATGCGACAATTGCCGGAAAATAAGGCACACCCGTAACAACTGTTTTCTCTTGAAGCAAAATTTTCCCCAACCTCAGCACGGAAAAATTCCACCGCCACGCGTGAACAACACGGAAGTGATGGACCAACCCACGGACCAGGAAAGAGAGGTATACGAATCAACTACTCCAGGAGAACTGCAGCACGTCCGATGCAAATTCCCAGGGATGTCAAGACCAGGAAGATTCCTACTGGACACCGGAGCAGGAGTTAACCTGTTAAAACATAGCTTCTGCAACACTCGAATTAAACTGAGGGAACCACGTAAGATTAAGTTAGGAAATGACGAACATCAACTAGATTGTACAACATTTTGCAAAGTTCACGGTAAAACACACACTTTCCTCATAATACCAGACGACTTCCCATTGACTGAACACGGAATAATGGGACTGCCTCTCTTAAAGGAACATCGGTACACTATAACTAACGAAATTCAGATTGATGACGATATTATTCCTTTGCAGATAACCAAAGAAGAAGTATCGCCCCGATCATACAAGGTACTTTGTGCAAAAATCGGAAATGAAGTCTTACGGGTTTGTTACATCAATCCTGGTAAGCAAACTGTCACACCCTCTAATCAAATTCAAATAAACAATAATATCCAGCTTAGAGTCCACGAGCTTCTAAACGAATTACGAACAGACAATACGCTGAAACTATCAAAAAAATAATTAGCTCATACCATGACATCTTCACATTAGAGACAGACCTACTACCATGCACCGACCTCACATCCCACGATATCCACCCGAAACAAGACAAGCCTATCAATATCAAATCCTGCAGACCATCGGAGTGCCATAAACAGGAAATCCAAACGCAAATCCAACAGATGCTAGATAAGGAAATAATCGAGCGAAACGATTCCCCCTTCAACGGTCCTGTTTGAGTCGTCCCAAAGAAAACCGACGCATCAGGCAAACAAAAATGGCGCATAGTAATCGATTTTAGAAAACTCAACGAGATAACCGACCAAGACGCGTACCCTCTTCCTAACCCTGACGATATCTTACACCACCTCCGAAATGCAAAATTCTTCTCCGCTCTAGACCTCTCATCCGGATTTCACCAAATCCCTATGCACCCAGACAGCAAAAAATACACAGCCTTCTCGACACCAGATGGACACTTTCATTACAACCGCATGCCATTCGGACTGAAAAACGCACCTGTTACGTTCCAGCGAATGATGGATACAGCACTGCGCGAATTAATAGACAAACACTGTTTCGTATATCTAGACGACATAATCATTTTCGGCAACACTCTTGAAGAACACAACCGAAATCTAGAAACAGTATATCAACGATTAAGAGACACTAGACTGAAATTACAAGTCGACACATGCGAATTTCTGAAACCGGAACTTGAATATCTCGAACACATAGTTACCGCCGACGGAATACGGACTAATCCAGGGAGATTATCAGCCATAAAAGACTTCAAAATCCCTAAAACCGTCACACAAGTTAAATCGTTTCTTGGACTAACAGGATACTACCGAAAATTCATACGTAATTTCGCGAAAATAGCGAAACCATTGACCGCGTTATCACAAAAAAATACACCATACCACTGGACGATGGAACAATAAACCTCATTCGGTACACTAAAAGAAAGCCTGTGCAACCCTCCGGTATTCTGCTATCCCGATTTCCAAAAAACATTCACCCTGACTACGGACGCTAGCAATGAAGGATTAGGCGCGGTACTCTCGCAAAACGACCACCCCTGATGCTATATATCCCGTTATACAACGTTAAAGACCCATGCGCTGAAGGCTCCGATTAGAAGAATACGATTACGAAATCTAGTACAAAAAAACCAAGTAGCAAACACTCTTTCACGATCACAGCCGCTAAGAATCACCTCCGACGAACCCTTTGCAAACAAAATCAAAATTAGGAACCTCGAGACCGAATTTGACGACTGGAAAATGAGTATTAATACCCGTAAGATTCCGGTAAAATTAGTCGCGAATCACCGCGATTGGACACAGTTAGACTACGAGACACTCGAGCTCTTTAACGTACAACAATGGTTTCAGAACCTAGACAAACTGATCAACAACAAAGACAAAACAGTCTCATTCGGAGTTCATAAACTAAAATTACCAGACGTAGTAATGTTAAAACTAATGTTACAATTCATTTGCGACAACAAATCTATCGAAATTATCCAACTGGCAACCGAGCCACTCAAAGAACACACGACAGAGGAAAAATCATAAGAGAAAATCATGATCTGACCGGACACATAGGGGAAAACAAGACGCTAGAACGAATAAGACTCAGACACCACTGGACAGGAACAGACGACTGGACAGGAAATATCCGAATACATAAGAAACTGCAAAATTTGCCAGACTAATAAACTGACGAGAATAAGACCTAGGGAAGAAGCCCTTATAACCGACACCCCGGAAAACCCTAACGACAAAATCGCTCTCGATATTATCGGACCGCTGAAGCTCACCTGCAAAGGCAATCAGTATATCCTCTCCATTCAAGACGTTCTCGCCAAATACCTGATACTCATTCCCTTGCCCAACCAAAAGGCCGAGACCATCATGGACCAACTAATAGAACAATACATATATACATTCTCCTCCCTCAAACACATACTGACTCACCAGGGATAGAATTTCGTTTGCAAGTTGATGGACTCTTTCGAAAAAGCTTTTAAAATCAAACATATTAAAACCACGTCATTTCATCCACAATCTAACGGATCATTAGAAAGAGCTCACGGATTTATAAAAGACATGTTGCGAACCAATATTGATGAAAATAAATCTGAATGGGATGAAAACTTAAAACATGGCTTACAACACGACAATATACTCAACTACCGGATTCACTCCCTTTGAACTAACTTTCGGACGAGAGGCTAATATGCCCTCCGCAATAGCATTAACTCACACAGAATGAAATTTTTAAATTATGGAAAGATAATAACGAATAACGAATGAAAATAAAAAACGATACAAACGGGACCAAGACAGAAAAATTACGAACACCCAACTATTTACTCGAGATATCGAAATCCAAATTCCTACTCGTACACGGCAACCGACTAAAACCATATCACTTTTCCAGGGACTCATCTCAATAACCGCAAGTTCAACTATAAAACCGATAGGACACGAAAAGATACTGACCGAAACCGTTGAAAAGACTTTCATGTACCATCAGGAAATCAAAATCACCATAGTATTTAGAACCAGCGAATTATATCGAGACATAAAAGCTATTCAGAATCTGTATAATCCCGTTTTGTCAAATACTATTAGAAATTCAACTGCGCTAACACAGCTTTTCCTCTTATCACCGCACGAATGAAGAATCTAGAACGATCTGCCAATAAATTAAGAACCATAACTCACACCAGAACTAAGCGAGGACTACTTAACGTTATCGGGTCGTTATCTAAAACTTTCTTCGGCACGCTAGACGAAGCCGACTATTATAAATTTGATTAATGAAAACATCGATAAATTATTTAGTGATCAAAATAAATTAACGCACATCATTCAAAACCAAAGCTCAATATTCAGGCAGATCCTTCAAGATGGTCATTTTCGACAATTAACTAAACAATTCGCAGCCCAATCGGAAGACCTTAGAAACAATGCACTATTAGACAGAAATCTCCTAATATCAGAAGTAATGACCGAACTCGCGAGTAAAATTAATGACTTCTATCTCATGATCATTTTGGGTAAAAAGGGAATAATAGACACCACACTGATAGACATAGACACTTTTATGGAGTGCTACTCTAAATTAACACAAAACCGCGCGAATTTTGCTGTAACAAACGACGTGAAAAACTTTCAAAGTATAATCGACATCAGTAAATTAAACGCCGCCGTAATAGATAACGCACTGGTCTATCAAATAATTATACCAATACTTGAGAACATGAATGGACACTATCTCGACATGTAGCAATACCTTACGAAATTCAGGACAGCTTATCGCACCGCTAATCGAACACGAGTACACACTAGAACAACAAGGCGGATACATTCCCGTGGATCAAAATCATCTAATTAAATATTGGAGAGAATCTCCGACAGGAAAATTATGTGAAAAAACCCAACCTACTCAACACGCCAAGACATACGATCCTACAGACAATGTGTAAAATTACCAAATTATGTGCCGTATTCAAGATCAGTGACATTTCGTTTATACCAATGCAAAGCCGCAATAACCACATAGCTATACCACAGAAACCAATCCCTATCCAGGCATTATGCGATTCCATCGAACATTTAGAATTACACGAACCTAGTATAATATCCACCAAAAACGACTGTATCATCACCTACGAAAATAATGTAATGAAAATTGGAGGTACGATAGGAGCAACCGACGTGATAATAGCAAGCCTAAGAAATCAAAGAAGAATACTATCGGCAACCGAAATAAATTTTAACATATTAAAATATCTAGGCTACATATCGTTAGGTATAATCACTCTGTACACGCATAAAATAGGTTGTCCCCGTCTAATGTCAAAATGTATACCAAAAAGTATTTGTATCCAAATTTTTTGTAACGAAACCTCAATATCTAATAACACTCAACCACACGTCTCGCACACTTATAACTCGGAGCCCTCTGCACCTGAGAGAATCCCTCCAATACAACTAGATAACAACGATCAAGAGCTACGACACTCCTCACGAAGAGCTATCTCCTCGTACATCGACTTGGACAACGGCAAGATGCCCAAGGTAGTCCGCTTCGAAACGAAGTCGATTCTAAGTAAGGAGGCCCTATCTATGCCTGTGTAAGGAGATCCTACCATCTACACCTGCGACCGGATGTCGATGAGATAAGGACAACTCGCCACTTAAGAATTTAATCGCCAGACCTCCCCGACTACCTCTAACAATGCTGTATAAAAAGCTGATGAGTTCCTTAATAAAAAGATCAGAGTTGAATACGTTTCATATCGCTATTAAACCTTTTCCAAACAATACCAGTACGATTTATTCGAGCGCTACGCGTATTAAAAGATAGGTGCGAACGAGACTCAGTCGTACGTTGCACGTTGTGTAATCCGTCCCGTGACAATCTCCTGGCCCTGCCGATACTGTCACCTGGGTCCACGTCGTGAGAATGTTTATACTGCAGTCTGGGTTCTGTCCCCTACATCGGCTATCCACTATTCAAATACCCTGTTTTATCATGTACCCTTATATATAAAATTATCAGGGGTGTCTGGGTACCCGAAATTTCGGGTCTAGTCGGGTCGGGCCCCGAAAGTTCGCAAATTTCGGGTATCTGTGAAATCGTGTACCCGAAAGTGAAGTCCTGTTGGATCGGGATCTCGAAAAATTGTACTTATGTATCCGAATTTAATAAAGACGGCTTTGGCAGTATCGTACAGACTTTTCAACGACAATAAATGTGATGTTTCTGAATGATTTTTCAATTGAGTCTTCCATATAATAACTTTCCAACTTGCACAGATAGTTATATTCTATATCCGTTGTAATGAAATAAAAAAAGTCAAATTATTAACAGAAAAAGTAGAGAAGTTGTGTTTCCTACATTCCAATTTGAAAATAAACTAATATTCATATTTACTGTCGTACATGACTGTCGAGTTGCATGACTGTACATAAATATTACAATTTTTCGGGATCCCGACCGATTATTACCCGATCCGACCCGCAATTTTAGGTTTCCGCACGTTCCTCACAATTATACTATATACAAGGTAGGTGTGTGCGTGTACCCGAAATCGCGATTAGTCGGCTCGGCCTTTAGAAGTTCGGTCGGACTCGGGCGGACTCGGGCGGGTTCCCTATTGATTTTAACTCTCAGGCTATCCGATAGTTTTGCGCTACTCGACACTTTCGGGTAGTCCGATACATTTGGATAAACCGATTTTATCGGACTGCCCGATAATTTTGGTTTGCATGGAAAAAACATGAATAACGTGCGGTTCATGACATGCTTACTATTATGTTATGATTTCAAAGTCGGCATTATACCTATATAACATACGACTACAAGCGAAGCACAAATTACAAGTGTATCTAAACATATTGAAATAAATCTATTTTAAATTAGTATTCAAGAAACATAATATTTTCAGTTGAAATTAAATCTTAGAGTTGAGCGATTCATACTCTGGGTTCTAGTCCGTTTACAGACATACTAGTCTATCGACACGATGCTGTAAGCATTGGCCGCTGCGTAGTTGTCCCTCTATGAGCAATATCAAGCTTAGTATTCATTTGGCCGTGATTGGTAAATGCAGCATAACGTCTTCTTTAAAGTTGTAAATACAACGTGTGGCAAAAACAACGCTATTTTTTTTATTTATCATATCATTATAAATTTATTTATCAGAAAGCGTTACGGGAAATAAACAAAATATTTTTCGTTCGTGGAAATTTTATAGTAATCGATTCTTTGCGACGACCCTGAGCGGTTCGTAGAGTAGGATTTCTTTCATTGACGCGCCTGTAGACAATTCCTTGCACGTCGTAGTTCAGAGGAGGGGAAAGTTCTGACAACAGGAGGGGCACGAAACTCCAACGCGTCCAACGAAAAGGGGAGGCGATAACTCGTGCTACACTGCGAACAATGTTGATCAAAAGACGAAAACGGAGTTATCGATACTGATCTAGCGCTATCAGAATATGACAGCATCAAAGATCAAGCTGCGACACTGACTAAGTACACTCTAAATGAAAATCATTGTAAAGAAGGACCGAGCAGGAACTTGCTACGTCTCGACTGTGTTTTATCGAGGGGGAGAAAATCCCCCGACATGGTAATAGATCTTCTGGAAAATCTACTAAATAATACGGGTAAACACATCGCCTTACGCTAGTCTTTGTAAAAAAAAAGAAGAGAAACGTAGCCACCGATCGCCTTTGCAAGAAAGAGAAATAAAAAAGGTTGCGTGTAGACTTTTGAATGTTGATCAGTATTACTTTTAAAGAGCGATGCTCCATCACTGATCAAAGATTAACTAAATCGTTAGAGGTACCACGGAATATTTCACGACGTTAGACATGATCTCCGATTTCCATCAGTTACCGATCGCGAGGGATTCGATGGAGAAAACCGCGTGTGTAACACTTGACGGTCATTGCCAATTTTTTACGAACGCCGTTCGATCTCACTAACGCATTGCGCGACTAATACCGCTCCAAGTAGTTTGAGAGACGAAATAAGTAATTTAGTGCATCCAAATGATGTATTATCTGCATCAGAGACGCAGTGGAGTTCTCGCTGAATCCGAAAAAATGCTCCTTTTTCATAAAACGCGAATAGAGCACTTAGATTGGAAGATATCGGTATTGAAGAGATCAGGTATGAGGTAGCTACATACATTATCTTTATTCACGTTAGACAGATGCGACAATTTATTCAGCGGGTCTGGCCAGTTATTTTCGAAAATTCATACTCGAATTCGCAGTCCGGACTGGATGAATCACTGAGCTAGTTAAAATGTACGAAGGAAAGGGTGTAAGACGACGAACAGAGGAATGCACGGTGTCACTGGAAAAAACAAGCTTTGTTGCCCCCCGATCCACCGGGACACCTTGGTTGATTCTTTTTTACGAGAAAACGGTGTCCAAGCGACGCGACGACGTACGAGCTACATGGATATGAAAAGTTTGTGTTCGCGCGCGTGTGTAGCGAGGCGAGATGTTTCTTATTAGTTAATTGTTTGTATTTTCGCACGCGTGTGATATCAGAGGGTTTCCCCTCGGTGGTAATTCTAGTGTCGCGAGAGATAACCCGTGTTGCATGGAAGTCGAAATAATTTTAAACTTACAGGACGAAGCAAAGCACGGAAGCTCTCTCGGTTCCCTTTCGTTCGGCTTCGGGAAATTGCGGGCCCAAGATGAAGCACAAATGACGGATGCTCATTGCCGTTTTGTGTGACCTGGAGGGAGCGTGTGCGGAAAAGTTTCAGTTACTTCAGTCCAAGGTCGAGGGCCTTGTCTGTCGTAGAACAAATCTCAACCAGATGGCCAGAGTTTTATGGCGACACAGGCCTGCTGGTGGATTTTTTCCGTCGCGCCAGATCGTAAGTATTGTAGGAAACTCTTCCGAACAGTTTGAGAAGGATATATTTTTTTCAATCAAGTTCCAGTCCTTCATTATATTTTAAGTAAGCTTTTCAAGTTTGACGAACTTCGATCCATCGAATATTTCAGCCTTTTATTTTCGTGTGGAAATAAGTAGTTTCTCTTGAAAGAGTTCCACGTCGACAGACGGGATAATATATTCGTAGAAGGGACTAGAAAACCAAGGACAAGTAAAACAACGGGCCACGTGCGTTCGTCGACATCTAACCCATATCGTCAATGACCGCAGTTAAAATTCGTTCAGAATTGCCTAATCTAAAAGTAAGGTACTCTTATGGCCAGGGAAGCGGCTAGCAACGCCACGTTTCACTTTATAAAATGGCAACTGTTTCCCAAGAATCGGCCCAGAGTGAGAGAGATACAGATGCCTTTTAAAAGGACGACCGACGCGACTCACAGCACTCATTCCAGAATCTTGGTCGAAGAATAATCATTGGAGCTGTTAGCCAAAACATTCAGAATCGCGATTGTGAACTTACGTTCGCGATTGTCCAAATGTTATGTGTACGAGTACATCTTGCGCAACAAGCATAATGATTATGTGTGTGAAGAAGAAAAAAAAGAAAAAAATAGGAAAGATACGTTGGTTGACGCCCGAACACAGCATCGAGAATTGGGTTTGTCGAGAAATAGAATACAGAATTCGACGCATCATCGCTGCAGTTATTGCTGCCCCTTACACCGACCGGTGCTACTACTGTATTTTTGTGCTCTTCAAATTCCCGTCCAGACGCATCCCGGCTGCGACGCAGAGAATGGAGGAGGGGAACTGATGGCAGACATTTTCGCAAGTCCAAGTCTTCTTCTCCACTACGTTTCCAGAAGAGCTTCGCACGGAGGTATACACTATACACAATTCTCATATATTAATCCACAGTTTAAGTAAGAATATCATGCATGTTATGTTCTTAGTAATTTTTTACTGCTACATTGTAAAAATGGTATGAATATCTTTGGAACAAAAATTGTTCTCTCGATAGAGCGAATAGTTTAAAATTTGTAACAAAATTGTCAGGGAGGAAATATGCGAGTAATTGGAATTACTTCTACAGTGATTCGGAATTTTTACAAAGACGTCTGGCCAAAATCGTGGCTGAATAAACATCTCCTGAGCTATTAGCGAAGAGCATTCGCATATAATTTTTCCTACGTCAGAAGCGGAATTATGTACGTATTTACGTTTACTATTATCTATACATTTTTGCGTTTACATACATTCTATATGTCTCACGGAACAAAAAAAGGGAAGGAGAGAATCTCTGTTCCGTTAGTTTCTTCCAATAGTATTGCAGCAATACATACTATCCTTATACGTTATATTAACCAAGAGCATAAACAAGAATTAACGAGAGAACTATACGTGTGAGATTCCATAATTTTTCACGATGCAAGAATGTACAAAAATTACTTGTCATAGAATTTTTCTACTGCCACGAGGAAATATTGTACTGCGTAACAAAATTAAGAAGGCAGTATGAATGCAACTTGAATTATTGTATACATGAGATATTTTTGAATAGACTGGAGGATTTGTATGAGTTTCATAGATAATGTATCTTTAGTAAGAAGTTTTTATAACCATAGAGGAATATTCCCAGGAATCATCTAGTTTTTAAGCCCCAAGTATCCACTTTCCACAGAAAGTTTGGAACATCTGTAATGTCAGGATAGGAATATTAGACGATCAATTGAAAATCCCTATCTCCGCCCTTGTTAGTTTCTCCATCAGGAGGAAGATCCTCCTTTATTCTGAAGACCTTGCGCCAATGGGTGCATAAACTCATTGTCGCAAGATCGAATTCCTTTTGTTTCTCTGAATAACTCCACATCGTTCTTATTACATTATACCGAGTGCGTAAACAAACGTTAGCAAGAAAGTCATATGGCTCCTAAGAATTCACCACACGGTACGAATATTATGAACATCTTTCTGCGAACAAATGTCAAAAATGTACAGAAATTTAATATTAGCAAATTTTCTATTAATAGAAGAGATATTTTGAAATTCGTAATAAATTGTCACGAAAATATAACGAAAAAAAATATAATAGGAAAGTTAAAATATGTGATCTAATAGGATTTACTATAGTTATTTAAAATATTTCATTGTCTAATTAGTAGTTCCATTAGTTCGGGCAAATCTGAGAAGAGAAACTGCAAACGAATTACCTCTGTAGTTTCCTCTACATTGAAGATCTTCCCGATATTTACACAAATTTTTGGTTACATAATTTCCTACTGTTGCTAGTTCCGTACCCACTACAGAAGTATCCACTACATTTCGTTCTCATATATTAAATAAGCACCAGCGAAAAAGTTGTTTATTTTTTTTTTTCGTAAGAATTGTATAACCATCTTTTCGGAAACGAATGTAATAAAAATTGCATTTCAGAAAATTTTTCTGTTGTCAGGAAGAATATTTTCAAATTTTGTAATAAAACTGTCAGAAAAAGAAATATAACACGTAAGGTCAAAAAGTTGGTCCACAACCACCAACGTGCTACTAGTCAATCAGTTGGAGTTCACACTCTGTTTATTCTCTCTCGGAGAATACTATTAATACACTATCAGTCTTTCCTCTCTCATCTCTCCTGTCAGGAAAGGCACTTAATTTGTTGAGGAAGCTGGTTTAAACTCTGAGTCCACCAGAGAAAGCAAAAATCCTAGACTATGTTCCACTCAAAAACGTGTCAGAACGCCGTAGGGCAAGTGGAAGCAGTTACACCAGAAGGCATCACCGGTTAATTCGGGAGCCTTTCCTGCCAGGGCCATGATGATGGTGGCCAGGCAACCACTTCCCGGCTGTT